>OV743721.1:15895336-16266436 GCA_928272305.1 Volucella inflata | reverse complement strand
ACGCTTTCTTTTACTGTCCATCATGTTATATTTCCATAGTTATTATTTATATTTTATCTTTAATTTTTGTCACCCGTTGATAGTTATTTATTATTTGTTATTTTGATGAATTATTTATTTATTTTCCTTTTGTGATTTAATAATTGTTATTAATTACTTGCTATTTATTATTTATTATTTATTATTTATTATTTATTATTTATTATTTATTATTTATTATTTATTATTTATTATATATTATTTATTATTTATTATTTATTATTTATTATTTATTATTTATTATTTATTATTTATTATTTATTATTTATTATTTATTATTTATTATTTATTATTTATTATTTATTATTTATTATTTATTATTTATTATTTATTATTTATTATTTATTATTTATTATTTATTATTTATTATTTATTATTTATTATTTATTATTTATTATTTATTATTTATTATTTATTATTTATTATTTATTATTTATTATTTATTATTTATTATTTATTATTTATTATTTATTATTTATTATTTATTATTTATTATTTATTATTTATTATTTATTATTTATTATTTATTATTTATTATTTATTATTTATTATTTATTATTTATTATTTATTATTTATTATTTATTATTTATTATTTATTATTTATTATTTATTATTTATTATTTATTATTTATTATTTATTATTTATTATTTATTATTTATTATTTATTATTTATTATTTATTATTTATTATTTATTATTTATTATTTATTATTTATTATTTATTATTTATTATTTATTATTTATTATTTATTATTTATTATTTATTATTTATTATTTATTATTTATTATTTATTATTTATTATTTATTATTTATTATTTATTATTTATTATTTATTATTTATTATTTATTATTTATTATTTATTATTTATTATTTATTATTTATTATTTATTATTTATTATTTATTATTTATTATTTATTATTTATTATTTATTATTTATTATTTATTATTTATTATTTATTATTTATTATTTATTATTTATTATTTATTATTTATTATTTATTATTTATTATTTATTATTTATTATTTATTATTTATTATTTATTATATATTATGTATTTATTTATTTTTTTATTTATTCTAATTTTATTAATTATTAATTATATATTTCCTAGTAACTAATTATTTGATATAATTGATTAATTATTATTTAGTATTTACTACTTGCTTTCTGTTAATAATTTGTACTTGAATGCTCTACCATTTATCCCATTTGTTCTTCTAAAACACTTCCCCTTCTCTCTGCCTTAATTATAACATTTATTGTTATTACTCTTGTGAAGGTTTTTCTTGTAGCTTTTCCTTCGAACTTAATTTTGAACTGTGATATATTGTAATATCGTCGTCGACGAGCTTTTGCCCACGTTTGGCTTTATTAACCGGCCAATTTTTGCGCATCCTTAAATAAAGACAAAAACGGAAAAACATTCAAAATTCCGAAACGCGGTAGATCACAGAAATCCGAGGGCATTTCTAATCCCTCGGATAAAAAATCTCGTAATATGAGAAAAAATTCGGGAAAAGGGTGTGTTTAGCTAGTGAAGAAATGGACGACGTTATAATCTCACCGACTGCTAACAAAAAAGTGTATGTTCCTCCAATCAAATTATTACAAAAAACTATTGAATTTGTGCATTATCTGATGAAATCTTTAAACATCTCCACATATTCATTGAAAAAAAATTCTATCGGCATAAAAATTCTTTGCGAAACTGTGGAATCATATACTCGTAATTCGGTTCTTTGTTCTCTTAAAGAAAAAAGGTGTCAATTTTTTACACACGATGGTAAGAATGAAAAAACTGTGAAAGTTGTTTTGTTTGGACTCGACAATATGGAAGTGGATTTGCTTAAAAACGAATTGATTGAACGCGGACTAAATTGCATCGAAATCAAAAAAATCATAAAGAACTATGAGAGGTACATAGACACGTTCTATCTTATTTCTCTAGAAAATGGTTCGGTGAAATTAAACGACCTAAAAAAGAATTTCCGATCAGTTTTTCACACGCAAGTCAGTTGGAACTTTCAAAGAAAAATTAAAGGGAAATTGGAATGCCACAACTGTCAGATGTTCGGGCACGGCGAGCGCCACTGCTATATAAAAACATATTGTGGAATTTGTGCGGGTTCACATAAGACTGCCGATTGCAACAATAATGCAATTATTAAATGTGCTAACTGCAACGGTGATCATAAAGTAAGTGATTCATCTTGTCTAAGTAGAGCTAAATACCTAGAGCTTAAAAGCAACATGGTCAATCGGAGAAATGAATCTCGCTCTGGCTTAAAAAAAGCTTTTTCCCACGTGAAATCTCCCACTGCTGCATCAGCTAATAATATACATATTGATTTGCAATCAATGACGGATTGCCCATCTCTTTCACTCAGGAGACAAACGATCGAGAAAAACAACCATGCAGACTTCAACAGCTGCGTTCAGCCAACAACCACTTGGGGAAATGAACAACAGCAATCAACATGGGGTAAATACAACAACGATCTTTTTTCTATGGAGGAATTAGATCTGTTAGTTATGGAAATGATAACCAAGTTAGCTTCTTGTAAGACAAAAGTCGATCAATTTAATGCCATCACACAATTAGCTACTAAATTCTTGTACTCCAATGTTAAGTAATGTAATAGGTAATAATTTAAACATTGTAACATGGAATGCCAGAGCTTTTTCTAACAAACATGCTGAGTTTATAAATTTTTTAAATTCTAAAAGAATAGATATTGCACTAATAACTGAAACTTGGTTAACTTCTGGAATTAATATTTCAACTTTTGCTTTTAAATGTTATCGTGTAGATAGAAATAATAGAAGAGGTGGAGGTGTAGCAATTCTGTTAAGGGGATCGATTCAACATGAGCTTTTGCAATGCATTCAAACTCAGTTTGTGGAAAATATAGGTATAGAGGTAAAGCTGCAAAACGGCCAGGCAATTAAAATTGTTTGTGTATACTTTCCCGGCAAGTTATCTACAAATGCAAACCAAGTAATACTCAGGTCAGATTTAAGAAAACTTTTCACTATGAGTGGTGAGTTTCTAATTGGCGGTGATATGAATTGTAGGCATAAAGATTGAGGTTGCACAAGAGCAAATTCTTGGGGTAACGTACTATCTAGTCTGTCTGCTATGTTGCCAATTTGTGTTTCATTTCCGTCTAGTCCTACGTATTTTCCAGCTGGTTCTCGTGGTTGTCCATCTGTTCTTGATCTGTTTATAACTAATATATCTAGTCAAATTTCTCAACCTATATCGATTTATGATCTGTCATCAGATCACAATCCAGTTATTTGAAAAATTCCTAGATCTGGTGAGAAAAAAGTGCAACATTTTTTAGATATGAAAAACGCAAATTGGTCAATTTTTCGGGCCGAACTGAAAACAAAACTTCAAAATTTACCAACTACGCTAGAAAGTATATCTACAATAGAAGATGTTGATAACATCATCAGTATGTTTTCTGAACACGTATTAAACTCTGCGTACCGCAGTAAACACATTATATTAAAACATAATTATATTAAACTCCCAGATCACGTCATTGAACTTATTAAATTAAGAAATAAACATAGAAGAAACTGGCAAAGGTATAGGCAGACATTTTCTCACACCATAGTTACATATTTTAACAAGTTAATCGTAAAGTTAATACAAAATAAACGAAATGAAGTGTGGAACACTAAGTTGAATTCCTTTGACAAAGCTTCCAAACCTTTTTGGAATATTGTCAGGATTGTCAAAAATAAAAATAAACAAATTCCAATTCTTAAAGATAATTGTAATACATACTACACGGATAAAGACAAAGCTAACTTATTCAGCCAAACTTTCGCCAAAAATTTCACTATTTCGGATAGCTTGGGGGATGTGGATACAATAAAAGTAGTAAGCGATTCCTTGGAGGCATTTAATCTTATCAATGTTGAAACTCCAATAAATGCGTTCATTAATGGGAACACAACAAAGTACTACATAAAAAATTTACTGACTAGGAAAACATCTGGCCTGGACAACATCAAAAATTGTTATCTAAAACATCTACCTAAGATTAGAATTGAATATTTGACATTTATAATAAATGTATGCCTCAAAATTCAATACTTTCCTACTGTCTGGAAAATTGCTAAAGTAGTTCCGAATCCGAAAGCAGGAAAACCAACTGACAGCCCGGAAAGCTACAGGCCAATTAGCTTGCTTAGCAGCCTGAGCAAGATTTTCGAAAAAGTTATCAAGGACAAACTGCTAAGTACAATTGATGTACACGAATTAATTCCAAATGAACAATTTGGGTTTAGACGAATTCACAGTACCAGCCATCAAGTACTTCGAATCACCAATCTAATTAGGAAAAATCGACGTGTAGGAAAGTCAACGGGCATGCTACTTCTCGACATAGAGAAAGCATTTGACTCCGTCTGGCACAATGGACTTGTATTCAAAATGCTTAACTTTAACTTTCCTCCCTTTTTGTGCAAAGTTATTCGAAGTTTCTTGTCAAACCGTTATTTTAAAGTGCTTGTAAATAAAAGTTCGTCTAGTTTGTTAAGTGTCCCTGCTGGTGTCCCCTAAGGCTCTGTCCTAGGCCCACTCCTATATAATTTATATACATCCGACTTCCCAGATCTACCAGGATGTGAATTTGCAACATATGCTAATGACACAGCGATACTTTCTTCGCATATGTTCGGTCTTAACATTGAGACGAATTTTAAATATGCGGCCGAAGTATTCAGTGATTATTGCAAAAAATGGAAATTCAAATTGAATGTGGGAAAAATACAAGCTATTTTTTTCTCTAGGAAAAGAAAACATTATTTCCTCCCATCCGATCGAATCATGGTCATTAGGCAGCCGATAGTTTGGGAAAGCACAGTTAGATACCTGGGTATATATCTTGATAAAAGATTGACATTTCATGAGCATATAAGCAAAACATTGCACAAAATTAGCATTGCTATAAAAATGTTATACCCATTTATAAACAGAAAGTCTTTCTTATCCGACCAAAATAAAATAATTATATACAAAGTCATTTTTCAAGCACTCTTGCTTTATGGTTGTCCTGTGTGGGGAAAATGTGCTAAGTGCCATATTAAAAAATTACAGATTCAGCAAAATAAACTTTTAAAAATGATACTAAACTTACCTTGATACTATTCTACCTCTAAATTGCATCGACATGCTGATATTGAATTAGTCTCTGACAGAATAGAAAAGCTAACTAACTCTTTTCTTATGAGATGTAGTATACCTGGTAATCCCCTTTTTAATGAGTTAAATGTCACTTAGCTTAAGTTGAAATTCTAAACAAAATCGCTCTAAGTAAATTGCTATTTATTTATTTATTTATTTTTTGTTAACTTATTTGCTTATCTATTTGTAATGTTGTTAATATAAAATATATAACGTATAAATATTTTGCTGTTTTTGTTGTTTTCTTGTTTATCTATTATTATTTATTTATTTATTTATTTACTTATTTATACATTAATATATATATATATATGTATTTATTTATTATTATAGTTAATGTTTAATTATTTTGCTGTTTTTGTTGTTAACTTGTTTATATATTTATTACATTTTGTTATTTATTTATTTATCTACCTATTTATTTATTTATGAATTAATTATTATTTTTTTTTTTATTTACTTATTTATTATATACTTATTTATTATTATTATTTATTTATTTATTTATTTTTTATTTTTTTATTAATTTATTTATTTATTTATTCATTTATTTTTTATATTTTTTTTAATTGTTATTTGCCCTTTAAAAATACTTAAAAATACAAAAAAGTTTGTGAACAATATTGTAAAGTTCTCAGTTGAAAGATATATTAAATATCATATCTCTGTGTTGTGTGTAAATTGTGTGATGGCAAACCTTGTACAAATTTTACAAACGAAAAAAAAAAAAAAAAAAAAAAAAATATTGTAATATTTTGTGAGTTGTATTTTATTTTCAGTAGTAAGGTTACACACCAAATCTCTGTAAATCGTGCAATAGTTACAAAACATGTATAACAAATTTGTGCTACATAAAATAAAGTATAAAAAAAATTTGTGCAATTTTAAAAAGTTGATATGATAAAAACTTTTTAAATGATGAGTAAATACTCGTACATAGCATGTTTTTTTTAAAGTCGAAAAAATTGGTTTCGATATAACGAATACGACTTTCAGTTGGTGGCCGCCTGTTTTATTTTAATATGGAAACGCAAGAAACTTGCGTTAAATTAAATCTAATTGCATGCGAAAAATTACTCACCGAAAAGGTTTTTTCTTTATAATTTCAATATATAATAATATATAATTAGATAAACTACATTTGCACGCCCTGTGTAATGGTAGACAACCTCAAGCCACTCAACCTTTCCATTTTTCTATAAAAAAAAACAGTATCGTTATCCGATCTTTCTCAACGTTGACAATACATAATCAAACAAATCAAAAGCCATCATCATATCGCCAAAACACAGATATAAACACAGGGAATCGTTTTAGAAAGGAAATATTTGAATTCTTAAGAAGCAGCATTTATCCTGTCATGGACCTAGTCACTTTTTTACTTTCTTTTTCCTTCATATTCTTCTCTTTTTCTATATATTATTTCTCTTTTTTGTATTACTCTTTCTTTTTTTAATTTATTTTTCCATTTGTATAACATCTTAAATTATAAATTTGTAAGTATTGTTATTTATAATTATATTTGATATTATACTATGAAACCTTTACAAATCAAAAGTCGATTAAAACTTAGTATTGTGCAGAGTTTAATTCATTATTAAATAAATAAATAAAATATCATATCATTTTGGCCTCCTGTCCCAATTTATTCTAAGATTCTGTCTACGTATGACCGATCGAGAAAAAACAAAAAAATACCTTCTTCGTAGCAGTTTGAAAGTCCAACCCCTGACAGCCTCCTTTTAAAATTATTTTTGCTGTTCTCGACATTTGAGGCGATTTTAAATTTCTTTCTTACAAGCGGCCGTTACAAAGTAGACCGTTCCTTTGTGATCAATGTGCTAAATTTTCAAAGTAGTCATTCACTCTGGATATTCCCTATCGGCATATACGCACCAGGATCATCAGCGGAATACCGAAGTATTGCAAATCTGTTTGGAGTTGGAAAAACTTCAGTTTGCAAAATTGTAAAATGGCTTTGTGAAGGAATGTGGAATGTCCTACAGTACTTAAATTCTTATCCAATAGACGAAGTTAAATGTTGCACGCACAAGCATTCATTCTTTTTTTCTTTAAATGGTAATCATACTAAGGTTAAACTGTCTGCCGAAGATGCTACAGATAACTACAATTTTAAAGGATGATATTTAACGGTTCTTCTAGCTGCATAACTATAGGTTTGAATTTTTCGTATAGTGAATAAATATGTTATGATTGTAATATTTCAATTGCCTCAATTCATAAGCAACCAGAATATATTTCACACATAACCGACAGCAATCTTTCCGCTGATTATATTACAAAGCTATTAAGATAGCTATCGGTAACTACGTAATAGGTAGAAAACGCAATTACTTTTTTTTTTTCATTTTTTAACATTTTTATTAATTCTTTCAAATATTCATTCCATTCTTTTTCATTCCACCTAAGATTTGATGAATTCTGTAAATGAGGTGCCATTGAGAGGGTGAATCTCCCGTTGAACCGATCGATTTCTTCTCGATTCTTAAGACAGAATTAGATTAGAACACGCCAAAGTTTATTTGTACATAATAAGCCAGACAATCATACCAGTACCAGTTCGTGAGGTTGTGTATTTTCATTTTTACTGCCTCCGGCGTAAAAATAATATCTATCGCTCCCAGTTTGCCATGGAGCTCGCCAATCTTCTACTCCCACAATTCGGCCAAGGTCCTCTTCCGTGAGCGTCCACAGTTTTCTGTTTTTGTATTTTCTCTACATATTTTTGTTTGCTTTTGTCTAAAACAAATTAACGAATTGTATAAATATATAGATATATTTCTATTGAAAATATTACATCTTCCTCCGATTGCCACAATTGTTTTGACATCTAAAAATGAACACCAAAATAAACTGAAGTTCACGTTGTAGGCTTGTTCGGTTTGACAACCTCTCACGGACGGATGAACTCAAGGGAATTTCAACTAAATTTCACCGAAATCGCGAGGTTTCAAAACCCCTACAATGTATGGCGAAATCTCCGAGATTTGGAGAAATTTGATGAAATGTCATGATTTTGTTTGGCGGAAACATGGCATAAGTTCTTTAGAGCTATCAATAAGAAAGCTGTTATCATTGGGAAAAAATTTGATGTAAAGTTTGATCCACTTTTTGTGGAAGCTGTAAACAGCTGCTAATTTCGTTTAAAATTTGTGGCAGCGCGAAGTCAAGCCCGATCTCTGTTTACTAAACTTTTATTCAGATAGCATCGAGTTGTTGAGTCCAAAACAATATCCAATTCACTCGAGTAAAGTTATTACTGTGTTTGTCTTCGAAAAGCAGATGCCGCTTGAAGGACGGAATTTCCCTCATGAGAGGTAGAGAAGCGCAACACAATGGGAGGTGGCAAGGGGTTGTATTTGTTGGCATATTTTCCTTTGGCATGAAAATTTGATTTCAAAGGTGATGGCTTACAACCGATTGAAAAGCAAATAATAATAATCTATGATGAGCTCATGTAACAGTAATTTTGGAAAGGATTAAATGGAGTAATTCCTATTGGAGGTATCGATAAATGAGCCGTGTGCACATGTAATATTGGTGGCTCTTGAAAGGCGAAAGCGAACAGAACGAATTTCATTGACATTTAAGACGATCTGTCTAACAGACAGCGCGTGCACGTGGATTTGCTTTGCCTCGAGTTTTTATTCTTTCTTTGTCTTTTGTCATCGCCAGGCGCTGTCGCCTGCCAGGAGTCACCAATAAGTAAGTATTTAAATATTGTTTGAATAAATTTAATGAAGTTTCTTTTAAGAAAATTAACCCTGAAATAAACCGACTACGGAAAAAATGCGTTTTATTTTGAACGGTGAAGAGCGGAGCGACGACAGGAGGTAAACAGCTCTTAATTCAATAGTTGGGAGAAAGGATAAAAGAAATAACATTTTTGATAGAATCAATAAATTTTATCTTATCGTAACTCTGTTGTTACTGAATTAGTATTGTTGAAGAATAAACTAAGAAAAAAAAAAACAAAGAAAACAAACGACACACTATTTGTACAATTTATTATTGAACTTATATTTGAATATTGACTGTATGTACTAAATATGGACTAACAATAATACAATGGCCAGTCGGTAATCGATCCCCGTGGATAATTGACGTGTTTCGGCTTCTTTTGAGAAATAGTGAATCAAACATTTTGTGAAAAATCATACTCGTATAAGGATAGTTTTAGTAAATTATTTGGTGTGCTGGTGGTAGTGGCAGTGACCCGAGAAAGGCGGGGTCGTGGGTTAGAGCTAAAAAAAAACCATTTTCCGTTGTTATTATTTAAGTTTTTCAAAAGACAATATAACTTAATATAAATAAAAAAGTGTGATAGAACGATGAGTGGGTCATCTGATAATCAGGCCGTTAAGCCCCTTCAAAAGAAGACATCAACAACAACAACAATAAAAACAGAAACATCGGAAGTGACGATTAAGAGGAGGAGGATGTTGAGACCAACTCTGAATTTGATAATGCGCCCTACCCTTTCAACCTCTACCGAAAAGCTGCCTGGTAGAGCAAGGGAAGAGACGCCATCACAGACAAAAAGGGCGGCAGCTGGCAAAGACGATTACCCATACGTGGCTCTTGGTGGAGAAGGCCACTTTTTGAATAAAAAAACCTTCGCATCTCTGGCTACTTCTGAGTCAGAGGACGAAGAGGAGGAGGTTGAAGCTCTCAAAAACAATATTAAAGAGTTTCGACAAAAAGGACAATCAAAAAAGGCCAATCAAATGGCAAGAAGAGAGAAGGAGCAACAAAAAAAAACACAAGCGAGACTAAACAACAACAACAAAAAACAGCAAAAATGCAAACGATCAAACAAATGTAGCCAGTCAATTTGACCAAAATAATTAACAACAACAACAACAGAAACAACAACAACAGCAGCAGCAGAAACACAAGCCACAAAAACAACAGCAATCACAGCAGCAGCAGAAGCAAAGAGTCCCTACTATCAACACGTTGAAGATGGAACTCAAAGAGACTATTAAACTACTATATGTAAGTCGGCCATAGGCTCCAATTTCTCTGTTAAAAGACTAAGCATAGATAGGCATGCGATCCACTGCAATACAGTAGAGCGCTATAAGAAAATTAAAAACCTGTTAAGGGATTCGACGACAGAATTTTTCTCCTTCACCCCGAGGGAGGAAAAGCTGCAAACAGTGCTGCTGAGAGGAAAAGAACCATCAACTGATCCGAAGGAGCTCCTCGCACTGCTCAAAGAGAAAGAGTGCGAGGAGCTCAAGTTGGTAGGGGTCAAGCCGTTCACCACAGCTAGAGCCAAAAGGAAGGAACGGAAACTACCGTTCTTCCTGGTTCAGCTAACACCCGATAGCAAACTGGATGGTTGGATCAAATCTACGCGATGCTACCGGGTCTAACGCAGCTACAGCCGTAATGGGTACTTCTTCTCTTCTTCTTCTTATCCTTTTATTAACCCTTTCCTCGTTATACGAACTTATGCGTAACGAGTTTCCCATTTTTTCTGCATCGCTGCTACTCCGCTTATGGGGTTGGCTAATGTCGCAGACCGCAGAACGCGTCTACATAATGCTCGGTCCTGGATCGCTTCAGTGGTAAGCCCCAGGCGTTGTTGCGCATTTGCCATCTGAGAAATCCAGGAATTCTTTTTCCGACCTCGTTTTCTTACAGTTGGAGTGACCGTAGTTGATAGTGCCTTTTTAACCGGATTTTCCGCAGATCTTCTTTGAACGTGGCAATACCAACTTATTCTATTCGCCTTAAGCTGTTCGGTTACCGAATTCTTTATATGTAGACTTCCTCTTATACGCGTAGATCTAACACAATCGCATTTAGTGACTCCACTAGACATCCTTAACATTTTCATTTCCGCTGCCGTCATTTTATTTTTAAACGCTTCGTACATTGGAGTTGGAAAAACTTCAGTTTGCAAAATTGTAAAATGGCTTTGTGAAGGAATGTGGAATGTCCTACAGTACTTAAATTCTTATCCAATAGACGAAGTTAAATGTTGCACGCACAAGCATTCATTCTTTTTTTCTTTAAATGGTAATCATACTAAGGTTAAACTGTCTGCCGAAGATGCTACAGATAACTACAATTTTAAAGGATGATATTTAACGGTTCTTCTAGCTGCATAACTATAGGTTCGAATTTTTCGTATAGTGAATAAATATGTTATGATTGTAATATTTCAATTGCCTCAATTCATAAGCAACCAGAATATATTTCACACATAACCGACAGCAATCTTTCCGCTGATTATATTACAAATCTATTAAGATAGCTATCGGTAACTACGTATTAGGTAGAAAACGCAATTACTTTTTTTTTTTCATTTTTTAACATTTTTATTAATTCTTTCAAATATTCATTCCATTCTTTTTCATTCCACCTAAGATTTGATGAATTCTGTAAATGAGGTGCCATTGAGAGGGAGAATCTCCCGTTGAACCGATCGATTTCTTCTCGATTCTTAAGACAGAATTAGATTAGAACACGCCAAAGTTTATTTGCACATAATAAGCCAGACAATCATACCAGTACCAGTTCGTGAGGTTGTGTATTTTCATTTTTACTGCCTCCGGCGTAAAAATAATATCTATCGCTCCCAGCTTGCCATGGAGCTCGCCAATCTTCTACTCCCACAATTCGGCCAAGGTCCTCTTCCGTGAGCGTCCACAGTTTTCTGTTTTTGTATTTTCTCTACATATTTTTGTTTGCTTTTGTCTAAAACAAATGAACGAATTGTATAAATATATAGATATATTTCTATTGAAAATATTACATCTTCCTCCGATTGCCACAATTGTTTTGACATCTAAAAATGAACACCAAAATAAACTGAAGTTCACGTTGTAGGCTTGTTCGGTTTGACAACCTCTCACGGACGGATGAACTCAAGGGAATTTCAACTAAATTTCACCGAAATCGCGAGGTTTCAAAACCCCTACAATGTATGGCGAAATCTCCGAGATTTGGAGAAATTTGATGAAATGTCATGATTTTGTTTGGCGGAAACATGGCATAAGTTCTTTAGAGCTATCAATAAGAAAGCTGTTATCATTGGGAAAAAATTTGATGTAAAGTTTGATTTGAAAGTTTGATCCACTTTTTGTGGAAGCTGTAAACAGCTGCTAATTTCGTTTAAAATTTGTGGCAGCGCGAAGTCAAGCCCGATCTCTGTTTACTAAACTTTTATTCAGATAGCATCGAGTTGTTGAGTCCAAAACAATATCCAATTCACTCGAGTAAAGTTATTACTGTGTTTGTCTTCGAAAAGCAGATGCCGCTTGAAGGACGGAATTTCCCTCATGAGAGGTAGAGAAGCGCAACACAATGGGAGGTGGCGAGGGGTTGTATTTGTTGGCATATTTTCCTTTGGCATGAAAATTTGATTTCAAAGGTGATGGCTTACAACCGATTGAAAAGCAAATAATAATAATCTATGATGAGCTCATGTAACAGTAATTTTGGAAAGGATTAAATGGAGTAATTCCTATTGGAGGTATCGATAAATGAGCCGTGTGCACATGTAATATTGGTGGCTCTTGAAAGGCGAAAGCGAACAGAACGAATTTCATTGACATTTAAGACGATCTGTCTAACAGACAGCGCGTGCACGTGGATTTGCTTTGCCTCGAGTTTTTATTCTTTCTTTGTCTTTTGTCATCGCCAGGCGCTGTCGCCTGCCAGGAGTCACCAATAAGTAAGTATTTAAATATTGTTTGAATAAATTTAATGAAGTTTCTTTTAAGAAAATTAACCCTGAAATAAACCGACTACGGAAAAAATGCGTTTTATTTTGAACGGTGAAGAGCGGAGCGACGACAGGAGGTAAACAGCTCTTAATTCAATAGTTGGGAGAAAGGATAAAAGAAATAACATTTTTGATAGAATCAATAAATTTTATCTTATCGTAACTCTGTTGTTACTGAATTAGTATTGTTGAAGAATAAACGAAGAAAAAAAAAACAAAGAAAACAAACGACACACTATTTGTACAATTTATTATTGAACTTATATTTGAATATTGACTGTATGTACTAAATATGGACTTACAATAATACAATGGCCAGTCGGTAATCGATCCCCGTGGATAATTGACGTGTTTCGGCTTCTTTTGAGAAATAGTGAATCAACCATTTTGTGAAAAATCATACTCGTATAAGGATAGTTTTAGTAAATTATTTGGTGTGCTGGTGGTAGTGGCAGTGACCCGAGAAAGGCGGGGTCGTGGGTTAGAGCTAAAAAAAAAACCATTTTCCGTTGTTATTATTTAAGTTTTTCAAAAGACAATATAACTTAATATAAATAAAAAAGTGTGATAGAACGATGAGTGGGTCATCTGATAATCAGGCCGTTAAGCCCCTTCAAAAGAAGACATCAACAACAACAACAATAAAAACAGAAACATCGGAAGTGACGATTAAGTGGAGGAGGATGTTGAGACCAACTCTGAACTTGATAATGCGCCCTACCCTTTCAACCTCTACCGAAAAGCTGCCTGGTAGAGCAAGGGAAGAGACGCCATCACAGACAAAAAGGGCGGCAGCTGGCAAAGACGATTACCCATACGTGGCTCTTGGTGGAGAAGGCCACTTTTTGAATAAAAAAACCTTCGCATCTCTGGCTACTTCTGAGTCAGAGGACGAAGAGGAGGAGGTTGAAGCTCTCAAAAACAATATTAAAGAGTTTCGACAAAAAGGACAATCAAAAAAGGCCAATCAAATGGCAAGAAGAGAGAAGGAGCAACAAAAAAAAACACAAGCGAGACTAAACAACAACAACAAAAAACAGCAAAAATGCAAACGATCAAACAAATGTAGCCAGTCAATTTGACCAAAATAATTAACAACAACAACAACAGAAACAACAACAACAGCAGCAGCAGAAACACAAGCCACAAAAACAACAGCAATCACAGCAGCAGCAGAAGCAAAGAGTCCCTACTATCAACACGTTGAAGATGGAACTCAAAGAGACTATTAAACTACTATATGTAAGTCGGCCATAGGCTCCAATTTCTCTGTTAAAAGACTAAGCATAGATAGGCATGCGATCCACTGCAATACAGTAGAGCGCTATAAGAAAATTAAAAACCTGTTAAGGGATTCGACGACAGAATTTTTCTCCTTCACCCCGAGGGAGGAAAAGCTGCAAACAGTGCTGCTGAGAGGAAAAGAACCATCAACTGATCCGAAGGAGCTCCTCGCACTGCTCAAAGAGAAAGAGTGCGAGGAGCTCAAGTTGGTAGGGGTCAAGCCGTTCACCACAGCTAGAGCCAAAAGGAAGGAACGTAATGGGTACTTCTTCTCTTCTTCTTCTTATCCTTTTATTAACCCTTTCCTCGTTATACGAACTTATGCGTAACGAGTTTCCCATTTTTTCTGCATCGCTGCTACTCCGCTTATGGGGTTGGCTAATGTCGCAGACCGCAGAACGCGTCTACATAATGCTCGGTCCTGGATCGCTTCAGTGGTAAGCCCCAGGCGTTGTTGCGCATTTGCCATCTGAGAAATCCAGGAATTCTTTTTCCGACCTCGTTTTCTTACAGTTGGAGTGACCGTAGTTGATAGTGCCTTTTTAACCGGATTTTCCGCAGATCTTCTTTGAACGTGGCAATACCAACTTATTCTATTCGCCTTAAGCTGTTCGGTTACCGAATTCTTTATATGTAGACTTCCTCTTATACGCGTAGATCTAACACAATCGCATTTAGTGACTCCACTAGACATCCTTAACATTTTCATTTCCGCTGCCGTCATTTTATTTTTAAACGCTTCGTACATTGTCCAGCACTGTGAACCGTATATAAGAGCTGGTCCAACAACCGTGGTGTAGAGTTTCCCCTTTAATTTAAGTGGAAATTTTCGGTCGCAAAAGATTCCCGAATTTTCCCGCCATTTCATCCATCCCACACTCACTCTGTGGTTTACGTCGTCGTCACATTTCGCTTCCATGTTAACGATTGATCCTAAGTACTTAAGGATAGTGCTTTTCGGAAGAACTATTCCATCTAACATTATATCCGGAACAGGTCGCAATGGATGCGCAAATGGGCACGTCAAATGCTCCGTCTTTGAACGACTTATTTTAAACCCGTTTCTCTCTAGCGCATTTCTCCATGAATCAAATGCGTTCTGTAAATCTTCGACGTTATCGCTAAGTATAACTGCGTCGTCAGCGAAGAGAATTGGCGTTACATTTACTTCGCGCATGCAGTCTTTTAAAAGATAGCAGTAATGGGTACCTACGTGGCATAGCAAACCCTGAATGTTAATTCACTGTTTAGGATTGAGCGAAAAGCGACACTATTCGAGTTGCTTAAAGACCATACCCCCTGATGTGATTTTGTTTAGCGAAACTAAACTAACCAAGAGACAAAAATTAAGGCACAGAAGGTACAAAATTATGCAAAGAAATCGACCCAACTCCATACAAGGAGGCGTAGGTTTCATCGTGTATATGCCTCTCCGTAGTGGAAAGCGGTTATACGTATATATACTCAATCCACCTTATTCATCTCAGAGCTCGAAAAACTTTTTCGATTTCTAAGACTGAGACAAACATAGAGATTGGGGAAATAATACACCAAACACTAGAGGCAATCTGCTATTCAATTGGTGGGGTCAGCATGGTGTGATGTACCCACTCGGCCACAAGGCGACGGATAGTCCGTCGTTTCCTAGACATGGCTCCTATTTCGATCTCCTGTTGGTATGAACCAACAAACTGTAAACTGTCTTCGCACTTTTGTGTATGACAGTGACCATTGCGGTCTTAGAACCGAAATAAACCGTTCCGAACAAAAATGCGGTATTGGATAAGTTTGTTCAAAGGCATTGTTACAATTATAGTAGAGTGCGTTGGATACACTTCTCCAGGACACTGACTAGAGCACTCTCCTCGAATTCACTCCACCCACCATCCAATAGAAATCTGTTACAGGTATCTAAAACTAATGGACGAGACAATTAAACGGACTCTGGACATAACGATACCTCAGTATCAACACACTGACATCGAAAACTTATTGCGCAACGCAACTATTGACGCACTTCATCGACATAAAAGTAGACTATTCTCAAGTCTGAAGACCTTGTACAGACAGTTTACTGACAGACATAACCCGGAGATTATTACATTAAAGTCGTCGATCAAAAACCTCCAAACATTAATAAAAGAAAATTACAGGGCTCTTGTAAGTTTTTATTGGAACAACAAAATTCAGGCTGTAAACACCAGCAACCCGAATATATTCCGGCAAATAAATAAAATATTTCGGAGGAAAGATCAAAACGACCTTTCATGTCTTAAAATCGTCCGAACGACTGACAATGAACACTGACATAGATCCAAATGAGGCTATTGATGATGACGACTTCTTTGTGATCGAAGATCAACAGGAGAAGGTCGAGGCTATAGGAGCGACTTTCCAGGAAATATACAGGGCGAGTGACACCATTGGCTCGAACCACGACCTGGAAAATCGATTCCTTGTGCATAATTTCTAAATTCGAAATAATAGTGAACTGGCGAATCGAGAACTCGGGTTTCACCCAGTTTAGTGACGAGAATATGGCAAATAATGTCATCGCCAATAAAAGGGAACAACCCCTGTTCATTCCGAAGGAAAAGCTTCAAACGATCTTCGACACAATTAGAAGTAAAAAATTAATGGGAACCGATGGAATACCGAACATTGTGCTTCGACATCTCCCACTAGAAGCGGTGGACATTTATACCACCCTGATTAACAATGCAATGAATAGTGCACATTATCCAGCGCATTGGAAAACTGCGGTGGTACATCCCATCCCCAAAAGGGGTACAGACACCTCCAATCCGATGAGTCTCCGGTCGATCAGTCTCCTTCCAAACATCAGTAAGGGTTTCGAAAAGGTTATCTATAGAGCCCTGACTATGTGGGTTGGGGACAGAAATATAGTTCCGAATAATCAATTCGGTTTCAAGGCGGGACATTATGTTATTCATGCCGCGTCTAAACTGGTTTCTGATATCCAATGGAACAAAGCCAAGAAACAGTGCACTGGTGCCTGCCTGATTGACTTGGCAAAGGCCTTTGATACCGTATGGTTAGATGGATTCTTCTACAAGTTGAGCAGACTGGGCATTAGTAAACCACTGCTGTATGTTCTTTTCGATATGATCACAGATAGACAGTTCATTGTGAAAAATGGCGATGTGACTTCTGCTGGTACGTTCAACATTAAAAATGATCTGCAACAAGGTGCGGTCAGTTCGCCAATCCTTCTTAACATTTACACAAGTGATCTGATAGGTTCACTTCACCATGCCATAGCGTACGAAGACGACTTAATCGCGTACAGAGCAGGTCCAAAGATTGAAGTTATGAACATTCTTTTGAAACGTGACTTCGATAAAATTAAACAATATTGCGATGACTGAAAGCCGAAGTTACACTTTTAGAAGTCGGAAACCATTCTTTTTAGGACGCCTTTGTCTGGGGTCTCTGCGGATACCAGAAAGCATTGACGAAAGTTTCAGATCGTGGGATAACACGGACAACAACTTGCTTGTCGAAATGTAGTCAGATACCTTGGGATCTGGCTAGATCAATATCTGTATTCTAACAAACGTATAGATGTTGCTCTGGCCAGAGCCAAAGGTGCTTTTGCCCTTTCAAAGAGACTGTTTTATAGCAGGCACTCGATGCGAGGGTAACTGTGATCTGCTACATGGCCCTTATTCGGCTTATGTTTACATTTGGTTGTCTCGTGGGGTTCAACTTTAGAGCAAGTCATTTGGAAAAGATTCGGGTGTTTGAGAGGGCTTGCCTTAGGGCTTCTCTTCACTTATACAGAACACCAGAGTCTGAGTACATAGAATTCTATCCTAACGAGGTCTTGTACAATAAGGCGAACCTAATAAAAGTGGACAATTTTCCTATTAAGTTGATTCGAAGGCACATTACAGGAGCAATGACCTCATCGAATAACCTGATCTCTGGGGCTTACTACCCAATTATATGTTTCACGAGAGAGTACGCTTTGACGGCTTTATTCCTCCAGAAGCGTTCCCTTACCTCGACATGAAAGGTCTGATCCAGGATAGATTAGCGGTGCCGTTAATCTTCCACGTCGCTCGAACAGCTGCGGAGAGGCCACTCAACTACGATGGAGACGTCGCACACGGCAGTGCGGAGCGTCTCCAGTTCAGTAGGGCGGTAAAGGGTCGCGATATCAGAGATGTTGCTCGGCAGCACCAAAAATGTTGGTGGCTTGTTGAAGAAGCGAAATCTAAGCCGTCGAATTCCACCAGCACTAGGTAGCTTCGTTAAGGAGCAGGCTCGGCAGTACCTAAATTTAATTTGGTACCGAAATCAACTAATGAGAAATTTGTGTACAGTGTATCACAAGATGATTTATTGAAATAAAGGAAGTTGCAATAAATGAAAATAAGTTAATGAAATAAACAATTAAAGTAATTAATGTGAGTCCGAAAAATCCCGAACCCCCTGAAACAAGGTTTCAGGACTTACGAAGTAGTGCTAGCTTTGTTATAGCTCGAATGTATGTACCCCGTGCATTTTTTACTGTTGCCACTCGAATTATCCTATCTGCTCCGGTGTCGCGATACGTTATTCAACCGTTGTAAGGTGTTCCATGCACCAGAGCCTCCAGAATCCTTGCACCATACTTTGTAGAGCCAGAAACGACTGCAATGCCTTTCTTAAGCGTGTCAAATTTATATACGACCAAAAACTGAGGCAAAATGTACTACAATATCCCAAAGGTAGTAAACATTTTTGGTCGTTCGTCAAAAACATTAGAAATTCTGCCTCATCCTCCATCCCAACGCTCATTTACAATGACATTCCAGCTGTCAGTTCTTTGGACAAAGCCAACCTGCTTGCTGCACACTTTGCGGCCAGCTCAACGCTTCAAGATTGGGACGAGTCCACTTTCGTACTCGTGTAGTAGCAAGAGTACTTAAAGATCTTAACGCTCACAAATCCGCTGGTCCAGATAGTATATCTCCCCTTCTTCTGAAGAGGTATTCTTCTACCCAAGCAAAACCACTGTGTAAGCTTTTCCATCGATCCTTCTCCTTAGGACTCTTTCCAGACCCATTGCACTTACGTCCCTTCTTTCCAAGGCCTTTGAAACGCTGATAGATCGTCAGCTCATGAAATATCTCGAAACACGAAAACTTCTAAATGACCGGCAGTACGGTTTTCGTAGCAACAGGTCCACTGGTGATTTGATAGCATGTCTCACCCAAAAGTGGAACCAAAGTCTACATCAATCTTCACATTGCTCGGTTTCGGAAAACCTTTCACGGCGCTTAGCTTTTCGTCAGACGGCTTTATGCTTCCGTTCTCCCACACATGTCCCAGAAATTTAGTGGATCTACTAAGAAAATCCCATTTTTCCCATTTGATCACCCATTAGTTTTACCGCACTGTTTTGATTCCTATCTAGTAGGCGCATTGTACTCCGGCGAAGCCAGATAGTTGCACTTGATATTTCTGAGGCATTTGACAGAGTTGACAGAAATTGCGTGCTTTTGGGATCGACGACTCTCCTCTTCAATGGATTAGAAAAAAAATCTTTCGGAACGTTCAATTCAGACTGTTTTGGATGGTTTCAGGTCTGATGCCGAAACAAGACATTGCTCTGTATAGCTCGTCTCTATAGATGCTGTCATACGCGGCCTTAAAATCGATGAATAGGTGGTGTGTATCGACAAACAATTCTGAGGTTCCATTCATCGGGTATAATTTCGTCCGACCATATTTTACAGATGAGTTGGTGTATGCTCCTCACCAAGTCATCGCCTGCCGCTTTGAAGAGCTCGGCAGTCAGGCCGTCCACTGCAGCAGCTTTGTTAGACTTAAGCTTAGATATAGCTATCTTCACTTCATCCAGGTCGGGTGGACGGAATTGTTTGTCATCACCGTCCAGGTTGAAAGGCTGATTCGGTTGCCTGACAGCGGTATTGGGTTGGTCATCGCCGTTATACAGTCTGCAGATATGGTCTTTTGAAATCCTTAGCATCGACTGCGATTCTACTACGATGTTCCCTTGTACATCTCTACAGGTTCGGGGTTTGTTTCCATGGTATGTTATTTTTACCTTTTGGTAAAACTTCCGAACCTCTTTTCTGGAGTAGCATCTCAATTTCGTCGACCGCGCGCTTCTCATGCTCCATCTTCTTCCTCCTGAGAAGCCGGTGCTCCCCTCTCTTCTTCTACTCATAGAGCTCATGAGCAGCTCTGGTTCTTCTATGCAGTGCCGCTTTATATGCATCTTGCTTAGCTGGATGTGCTTGCTGGCATTCTTTATCGAACCAGGGGTTTAGTTGTGGTGGACGAGTGAAACCCAGCACATCAGAAGCGGCATCTCTGATGGCGTTTTGGCAGTGTTTCCAATGGTCTTCGATGCTTGATGCTGGCGGTATTGGACCTCTTAAGAGATTAAGAGACGCTCGATCGGAAAAGGACTTGGCGATCTCTTGCGATTAATGCCGTCTGACGTCGAACTTCCTCACAGCATTAGTTTGTCTTGGCATAGTTTGAAATATCCGCAACCGTACCTTTGCTACAACAGGGTAATGGTTCGAGTTGATGTTGTTTCCTCTGAACGTACGAACATCCATATCGAGATGTGGGAACCGCGTGCTAGCTACGACAATGTTTCGCCCCACCGCAAGGTCGATTAGGCTGAATCCGGTATCGAAGGTGGTGTCGTGCAGGCTATAGTTTCTGATCGCTCCACCAAATATGCCCTCTCTTTCTAGCTAGGGCATTGCTCATAGGTCCTGTTAGCTCATAAAAGGCATCCTTGGTGTCGTCATCTTTTTCCTATGTGGGGGCATGCGCGCATATAGAGCTAAGATTGGCGAATTTAGCCTTGATGCGGATTGTTACAAGGCGCTCGCTCACATGCCGGAAGCTCAGGACTTATTGTCTTAGTCTGCCCTCTAAAACAAATCCGCATCCAAATAAGCGTTGCTTTGGCCGTCGATAGCAATCGCCGTAGTAAATGTCGCAGTTTTTCATCCTCTTTTTGTCCGGCCCATCCCATCACATTTCTTGGATGGTGGTTATGTTTGCTTTATGGGTCAGAAATTCAGAGTGGACGTAGCAAATCTTCGCGGGCTAAAAAGTAATCATTTTTCTGCGTACGTCCACGTCTGTAAATACAGACCAGCTGTTTTAGCACTAAGTGAAACACAGGTAAACCCCCGCCCACAACTCTCAGATCACTCTGATCTGAAGCTACCTGGCTACGAACTAGTGCCATTATTTTTCTCTCACCGCGGCCTCGCCATCTACGTGCGTAGTGATGTAGCTTACCAAACTCCACCACAATGTAGTCCTTGTTCCAGTCCGGAATTCAATTTCATGTGGTTAAAATTCCATCTCCGTAAGCAAATTATCCACTACTGCTTTATTTACAGAAGCCCCAAACTAGACAGCAATTCGACCTTCAACGAGTTTGATGCGCTGTCTGACTTCATACAAAGAATTGTATCCCTGTATCCTCATACTGAAATCGTTATTACGGGCGATTTCAATATACACAATTCTGGGTGGCTTCGACATTCTGGACAGACAACACCCGAAGGACGGTGTGTTGAGATCTTCGCTGCGGAAAACAACTTGACCCAGCTTGTAAATGAGCCCACGCGAATCCCAGATGTTGATAGTCATACCGCCAACACCCTGGACTTGTTTCTAACCTCTCACCCTGATAAGTACACTGTTAATGTGCTCTCACCTCTAGGCTCGTCGGACCATTGTGTCATATCAGCTAAATTCTCGTACATTGACCACACAGTTAGAGAAAAAATTCCTAAAAGAACAGTATGGCAATACGAGAAAGCCAATTGGAGCGGACTTAACACCTTCTTTAGGAATTTTAACTGGTCGTTATGTTTCCTCGATAACGATGTGGATGCCGCTGCTGATATGATCACAGACACTATCCTCTTTGGAATGAGATCCTTTATCCCTCACAGGATAAAGAGTATCAGACCAAAGGAAAAGGCGTGGTACGACTCGAGCTGGAAGGAGGCTGTCAGGTTGAGAGAAAGGTTTTTTCGGTCCTTTAAGACCAACCCTACGGAGGAAAACCGGAAAAAATTCAAACGAGCCAGGATATACTGCAACGACTTTCTTAAGCGTGTCAAATTTTTATACGACCAAAAACTGAGGCAAAAGATACTGCAATGTCCCAAAGGTAGTAAAAATTTTTGGTCATTCGTCAAATACATTAGAAATTCTGCCTCATCCTCCATCCCAACGCTCATTGACAATGACATTCCAGCTGTCAGCTTTTTGGACAAAGCCAATCTGCTTGCTGCACACTTTGCGGCCAGCTCAATGCTTCCAGATAGTGCTTTGTCTCCGCCTACAATTGAGTGCGTCGAATCTTCAATGGGCGGAATCCACTTTCGCACTCGTGTAGTAGCAAGAGTACTTAAAGATCTAAACGCTCACAAATCCGCTGGTCCAGATGGTACATCTGCCTTTCTTCTGAAGAGGTGTTCTTCTACGCTGGCAAAACCACTGCGTAAGCTTTTCCATCAATCCTACTCTATAGGACTCTCTCCGACCAGATGGAAAACAGCATTTGTCCAGCCCGTCCCTAAAAAAGGCGAATCTTCTTCTCTCTCCTCTTACAGACCCATTGCACTTACGTCCCTTCTTTCCAAGGTCATGGAAACGCTGATAAATCATCAGCTCATGAAATATCTCGAAACACGAAAACTTTTTAATAACCGGCAGTACGGTTTTCGTAGCAACAGGTCCACTGGTGATTTGATGGCATGTCTCACCGAAAAGTGGAATCAAAGTTTACATCAATCTGGCGAAAGTAAGATAGTTGCACTTGATATTTCTAAGGCATTGGCAGAGTTTGGCATCAGGCTCTTTTGTCGAAAATGCGTGCATTTGGGATCGATGACTTTCTACTTCAATGGATTGGAAATTACCTTTCGGAACGTTCAATTCAAGTTGTCTTGGATGGTTTCAAGTCTGATATTCACAAAATAAATGCTGGTGGGCCCCAGGGCTCTGTTCTGTCTCCGACACTCTTTTTAATTTTCATCAATGATCTCTTGTCTGCTACTTCTAGTCCAATTTACTCCTTTGCTGACGACAGTACTCTCTGCTTTTCATATTCGTTCCCGAAATCACGTCCCTGCCCTTCGGCTGTAGAACAGGAACGGCAGCGTATGTTAAGCTCATTAAATTCCGATATAAACAGCATAACCAATTGGGGAACTACCAACAGAGTGGAATTTAATGCGTCCAAAATACAATGCTGTCTGCTGTCGCTTAAGCGAAATTCAAATACCCAGCCATTATCCATGAATGGCACTTGCATAGTTGAAACTGAAAAACTTTCCATTCTCGGTATGTGTGTCAATGATAACTTACGTTGGAATGACCACATATTCGAAGTCGCCAAAAATGCTGCGAAATGTCTAGGTTTCCTTAAGCGATGTAAGAAATATTTCACCCCCTCTGATCTGGCTTCTATATATAAGGCTGTCATCCGCCCAAAACTGGAGTACAATGCCCACATCTGGTCTGGTGCTCCCAAGACTTCTTTGCGCCTACTAGATAGGATTCAAAACCGTACGATGAAACTAATAGGTGATGCTTATATTACACAGTCGATTGACACCCTCGACCACCGACGTAATGTCTCCTGTCTCACCTTGTTCTATCGCTATTTTCACCACCAGTGCTTCTCAGAAATTGCCAGTAGCATTCCGCCCCTTCAAACCTCCAATCGTAACACCCGTCTCGCTACGAATGCTCATCAGTACACCCTTAAGCCCACTTTCGGACGCACCCTGAAATATCGTGATTACTTCCTAAGCCGAACAACTCGCTCATGAAATGCCCTGCCGAGCTCTTTATTTCCTAGCCATTACAACCTTCAAACATTTAAAACAAACGTACATCGGTACCTCTCTTTTCTCCCTCCCTAAATTTCCTTCGCCCGCGCTATGTGCATACATTTTAAGGGTACATAATCCCTTGTGCGCGCGCAAATTATAAAAAAAAAAAAAAAAAAAAAAACAGCAGTCTAGGGCCTCCGCTAGTTATTCGGCTGCACGTGGTCTATTGAGGGACCTTACATTCCACGTGCATATCCGAAGCTTTCCAACAATAGAGTGAAATGTGAAAAATAAATAAATAAACAATAAAAAACATAAAAAAACAATAACAAAAATAAAAAAACAACATTTGTGCTGTACAATGGTTGAAAAAAATAAAATATATATATATATATATCTTGTGGACATTCTCTATCCTGCGCCCAGTCCGAGTGCTGTTATTTGCACCCGGTCACTCTCGTTGCTGTTATACGGCAATGGCAATGACAAGAGTGTATGTAACAACCAATGGATTGCAGGTTGTGAATGACAATTTTGTTAGTGTACTGTTTCATATTGTTGTAAGGGCATAGCACCTTCAACAATTTGTTTCGGTAGACCAATGACAATATTTTAATTTCGCAGCACTGTTTGTGTTTTTTTTTGTTTTTTTCTTGTAATGGTTCGGAAATTCAAAGTGAACATAGCAAATATTCGCGGTCCTTAAAGTAATCACTGTTCTGCGTGCGGCCACTTCTGTAAATACAGACCAGCTGTTTTGGCACAGGTGAAACACAGATAGAACCCCGCCCACACCCCTCAGATCACCCTGATCTGAAACTACCTGGCTACGAACTATTGCCATTATTCTTTTCTCACCGCGGTCTCGCCATTTATGTATTGTACATAGTGATGAAACTTACCAAACTCCACCATGTAGTCCTTGTTTCAATCCGCAATTCAATTTCATGTGGTTACAAATCCATCTCCGTATGCAAATTATCCACTACTTCTTTATTTACAGAAGCCCCAAACTAGACAGCAGTGGTCTGGAAAATTTTGAATGGTAAGTCGGAAGAAATATGCACCTGCAAACGCTTTCTGAAATTATACTGTGTATTGCAAATCGCATATAAGTAGATGAACTCAAGCCAATTTTTTATATGTACTTCAAGTCAATAAAGGTTAAATTTACAATGAACCTTAATTAAGAAAATTCAACTTACAAAAATCATTTTCTTCCTCCAGAAGCAAATCTAACAAACAACAATTTACAGTTAACAATGCCATTTTCTCCTAATAATTATTTGAAATTAGCTGAATCTAACTTAGCTAATAACTGATTTTTTCAAACAGAAATAATCTAAGAGGTACGTACAAAATTCACCAAGTAAGTCGAAGAAAAGCGGGTTATTGTTTGGGATAAGAAAGCGTGTATTAAACACAGAGGAGTCAAACACAGTGAACCATGAAGGGATAACAAGGAAATAAAACCAATTTGTTCTAATCATCAAGAAATTTTATAACCCGACATTTTTCAGGTTACTATGCACCCTATGGAATCCCTAATGATGCAACAAATCCTGCTGGTGCGTAATAGCCTACTGGTAGAAGTGGATACGAGTAGATCTGACAACAAATGTTCACCAAATTCGTCGGAATCTCTCGACGAGATGGGTGGCTATCCATTACCTGCCACGTCACAGAGACCAATCTATGGCTCATGTCAGCGGTAAAGACGATAGCTTTATCCGTGGCCGAATGCAAGTCTTCGTATCACTCAGGGCAACGATGTTCCCAAGTTACACACTTGCATCGTCTTCCTTTCCCCAGACGACAGCATGCCCAAGAAAGCCTTTTTAAAGCGGATCGCCAAACCAAATCGAGGCCTATCCACCACAGGTTGGCGAATCCTCAAGGCATTCAAAGAAAAAAGTGGAGGGAAAACAATCACGTTCTCTGTTGACCAAAAGTCGAAGGATTACACAAATCCTTGTGAGAATAAAAGGACTTTCCAAGACAGTCCAAATCAACAAAGCTGCAGTTGAGCATAAGAACAGAGCATCGAAGCATTCGAAAACACTCGCACAGCAAAGTCTGCTTGAGCCGAAAACGGCCAAACCTGCCGGAAACAACACTGCCCAGCATAAATGCCAGCCAACGGAAATAATTCCAACTGGCACTAGCTGCATAAGATTCCACGCGTAAGGACGCCTCACCAACAATGATAGGACTGAGAAGGAAAGAAGGTTTCAGGTCATAGATTTAATCAGGATCCCCAGGGTGTGGCCTTTATCCAGGAGCCATACAGAAATAAGGACCAGATAAAGGGCCTAACAGGTGAGTTATTTACGACTCCATAAATGAATGGAGACCAAGAGCCTCCATTTTATTTAACAATAAGACTACAGTCATCCCAATTCCAGAGTTCATCACCAAGTATCTGGTAGCGGCTATAGTCGAGATACCGACGCTGTACTCTCCTCAGCTTATCTACCCGGGAACAGCAGTGATCTAAACTATTCAATAGAGTTAAACGCAGTGGTGACTAAAACACCTAAAGAGAATCTCTCACCAAATACAATCTAGAAGTTAGAACGGCCAAACGACAATCGTGGAAAAAATACTGGCACAATCTCAATGAGACTCGCAGCAGTGCTCGAATCCACAGAATTCTCGCTAAACAGCACACTAACAAAATCAGATTCATGAGAAAGTCGAAAGGAAGACGGTCTACAGTCGCTAAAGCTTTTAGCCGAAACACACTTCCCGGGCTCCATCATCTCTCCCTCCCTCCCAAATAACTCTCAACAGGACACAAATAGCAAAGCAAAAAGTGAGGACTGGGCGAGATGCAGATCTTTACTTAACGAGAGCAAAATCAGATGGGCACTGAACTCGTTGCAACCCTCCAAAGCCCCAGGAGAAGATAAAATATTTCCAGCACTCCTTCAAAATGGCATCCCACGCCTACTACCTTCGCTCATAAACATCTTGAGAGCAAGCTATGCATTGCGATATATACCAAAAAGCTGGAGAGAAGTCTTAGTTTTATATATTCCCAAGGTAAGGCGCAGACCATCTGAACTACCAAAATCTTACCGACCAATTAGTCTCACATCCTTTTTACTCAAAACTAAGGAAAAAAATTCTGAACAGGCACATCAGAGATGGGGTATATCTTCGTATATACCCCTTACACAAAAACTAATATGCCTATCAAGCAGGGAAATGAGCTACCACGCTCTTCTGAATCTCACGTTAAGAATTGAGAAATCACTCAAAGACAAAGAAGTAGCAGTTGGTTGCTTCCTAAATATCGAGGGAGCTTTCGACAATACGGAACAAATCCAGATAAATAAATGCATCCATAACACAGGGGTAGATAATACCACATGTAGGTGGATAAAAAGTATGCTCGAGAACAGGCATATCCTATCCTCTGCATCAGGGCTGCAAAATGATGCTCCCAAGGAGGAGTACTTTCTCCTCTATTATGGTCCATTGTGGTAAATAAGTTACTGACAATACCTTGCGACGACGGGTTCTATGTCCTCGGATATGCGGACGATGTTGCAATCCTAATCAGGGGCAGATTTGAAAGAACCATCTCCGATCGCTTCAAGAGAGCACTTAATCTAGTCACTAAGTGTTGCAAAAAGGTTGGTCTTAACGTCAAGAGAAGAAAGCGGGAAAAACTAAGAAACCCCACACTCATGGGCGAAGCATTTAAGTTCTCAAAAGAAGTCAAACTCATGGGAGTAACCCTTGATGAAAAGCTCACCTGGAATACTCACCTTTTTTTCTTTTTTTTTTGTTATATTTATTCAGGCATGAAAGTTTCTTCACAATTAGTATAAATTATCTGCGAAGCCTTAATGGCTTTTCTGCAGAAGGCTGTTTTTCGAAAGTTTAAACTAAAATGAATTCATTTATTTTAAATTTAATTTTGTGAATTTAAAAGAAAATTTTTTTCAATTTTTTTTTTCTGTTTTTAAAATTTACAATATTTTTAAGATCAGCAGGTAATTCATTTAATATTGTGGGAACGCTATATATGAGCTGCCTTTTACGATAGTTATTGTAGCTACAGGGCACTTGTAACATACCCGTAGCACGTCTTCTGGTGTTAATGTCATGTTCGATTGGCCTTTGAAAGTGGATGTCACTATAGTATTCCAGTACCAAAGTCATCTTGAAGATGACCTTGAGGAACTCCATATTGTACATGCTCCTTTTCACTATAAACGTCCTTGATTTTTACACAAAAGGCCCTGGTGAATAGGTAATCCCTTAGCCAGTCCGCCATCACTCCTCGTATACCCATCCGTTCAAGTGCTTCCAGTAACTTTGCATTGTTTAGTGTATCAAATGCTTGACTAAAATCCATAAACATTACCAGAATATGATGACTTTTATTTAGGGATTCATTGACGCAATTCGCAAACTCTCCAAGCAATTGTCCAGTACTTTTTTGCTTCTGGAAACCGTACTGACTTTGGTGGATAAGGGAGTGGTTCTCAATAAAGCTAATTAGTCTACTTCTAATTACATCTTCTAGACACTTTTCCATGACTGGCAGTATCGATATCGGTCTATAATTTGCGATTTCACTTTTAACACCTCCTTTGTAAATAGGTCTAACCACAGCAGTTTTCAGTTTTTTCGGAATTTTGCCCTGCATCAGACTGAGGTTAATAAATTTACACAAGAGGGGAGCAAAAATATCTGCATGTTTTTTAATATCTACCGGCCGTATTCCATCGATTCCGGGGGATTTATTTTCGTCGAGGAAATTAATTATGCTGCGCACCTCTGCGATATTGGTTTCTCTAGCAAAAATTGAGTTGGCTACGAAGGTATTCGCATGATACGATGTGATTGCGTTACACTGATGAATTATTTGGAGAGTCTGTTCCGAGGAAAGTTTAGCACATTCATTACAAAGGCTAATCATACTTTTTTCCAATGAGAAATTCTTAACAAGCATTTCATCAACGCTTAACTTTTTTCTTCCCATTATCTCGTTGATTAAGCTCCAGGTTTTACGAGAGTCAGCTTTAACTGCGTTAAACTTGTTTCTATAAAAATTTGATTTCTTTGCTTTCATTTCTCTGTTGATCTTGTTTCTGAAATTTTTATATTCAGTTTCGTACGTTCTGCTAAGCCTATTATTCTTCCACCTCCTGTAAAGCTTGTCTCGTCTTTTACATTTTTCAGCTAGATTTGGGGACATCCAGGGATATTTTATGTATTTACTCTTTAGTATTCTAGTATGCGTTGATTTTTTATATACAGCTTTTAACTTACAAGCTAATTTTTCATACAGGGTAACTGCATCGCATTCACTTAATACACGGGTGACCGTGGTGTAGTGGTACTAGCCATCGCTTCTCACTCGGACATTCAAGGTTCGAATCCTACTCATGATTAGTTTTTCATTGTGTACTTGGAACTTAGTCAGAAAAATCTGCGTGTAAAGGCATAACACTGACATGTAGATTTGGCTGTTGTTGGGTTTCAAGCACATAAAAACAACCGTTTAAATTCACAACCTGACATTCCGAGTGAAGAAAAACTCTCCGTCCTATTCGGACTCCCACCCCTGGAAAGTCAATATCGAAACCAAACACACCTGAGTTTCAAACCACTACATCACAACAACTTTCCTTTTTCCTCCCTTCTATCTTTCCGCCCGCGCCCTGGTGACAGTAAAAGGGTATCATGAAAACCCCTTGAGGCGCGCGTAGATTATAAAAAAAAAAAAAAAATCCCAATCTACTTCACAGATGAGTTCATTTAATTTTTCTTTACAGATGTAGGACGTACTCATCGATTTTTCTCTGTCAACTGTCAGTCCATCTGTGGAATACATGATTGGGTAATGATCGGTTATATCGCTTTCAATTACAAAGGAATTTATTTGGTTGTCTGCTCTTCTAACTAAAATGTGATCTACTCGTTTCACTGACTTAGTCCCTCTTTTGAGATCTATCCTTGTATATTCCTTGATAACATTCATCAGTCCCAACGACGCTAACATCTCTAAATAATCCTTGATATAGTTTGAGTTCAAGTCAGGGATATTGATATTCATATCACCCATCACAATAATTTCATCCTTTATTCTTATTTGGCGTAGGTTATTTCCCAATTCTTCAATAAACGCTCTTTGACTAAATCCTGGTGGTCTATATATTCCAAATACGTATTTATTTTCTTGGGTTAATGAATTTTTATGTTTTCATATGAAATGCTTTCCGCAGGTCTGCGTTCGTAGTCTATATCGTTTCGTATAAACATTAAAATCCCTCCACCTCTTTTTTTGTTTCTATTTAAGAACTCTGATTCGAAACCATCTAGTTTATAGTATTCATTTTCATCATCTTCTATATTTGTTTCTACGAGAACAATTATCTTCAAAGCACTCATAAATTGATTAATACTTAGACAAAAAATATCCCAATGTAAACGCAACGAACTTATGTTAAAACATAAGCAGTAACAATTATTATTTTTTATTTCATTTCAATTGATGCCACTAAAACCTTGTATCACGCTACAATCTAAGTTAACTATTAAGTTATCGTTTCCATTTGTGCTATCCATTTTATTGAACATTTTTTTGTTTCTTATTTACTTACACATAATGCAATGAGTGTAGTTGTATGCGTGTTATTCTGCTTACATCGTTAACAGTGCTTATCGTAATAGCACAGATAATAAATCTATACAGATGTCTCATGCCTGTAGAAAAAAATGGTTCACTTTTCGTCGGCTGGCCGACACTCGTCTAGCCGTCACGAGCTTTCGGAGTAATATAAAGCTTTTTTATTTTCTCTCTTTTTTGCTTTGTTTACTGAAAGATTTTTTTCTCTCACCACAAGTTGTGGGCAGTGGCACAGGGAATATGAAAATCATTTGCAAGGGACTAGCGGGAAGGGGTATGAAGACTTGGCTGTTTGTTTGCATTCAACTGCAACAGGAAACTACATAATTTTCATGAATTGGTATTTTGTTTGAGTGTATGGGTATGTATGTAAGAAAGAACAATTAAAAGGCGAGAAAAATGGAATATTTCGTTTATAGGCTTTTGAAATGTGCTATTTATATTTCGTCAAAAACTAAATACGTTCACCCTGTGAAAAACAGATATCTAATGTTCATGTACTTAAGTAAATAACAAACCGCTTGTCTTGATTTATAGCAAAGTTCATTGAACCTCGGTCGTTAGATTGTCCCGCTTGCTTTTGCCTATTTAAGAACATGTAAAACCAATTGTTATAAGATTAATAAACGAGAGTACAGAGAGTAAAGTGTCTTCTTCTTTTCTATAGTACCCAACATCTCAGAAGTGGGATCTGTAATATACTGTTTGAACGGTTTTTCTATTATTGGCTTTACGCGTGGAAGTATCGAACAACTATTCGCCAAGAAAGCATAGTTTTGATTATTTTTTTTTTCATAAAAAAGTTTTGCTTGAAATTACAATTACCTTTTGTCTCGCGAGTGTTTAAATGTCTCAAGAGTGGCTCCAGTTTATTGAAACTGCAACAGTTGCTTCGCTGACTTCGGGACTGTTGTTGGTGCTGGCTGGTCGCACTCTCTTTGCCGATTGTTGGTCTGGTGTTTGTGTTAGAGACACCAATACATTGCTTGCCACAGCAGGGTTTTGGACATCACCCCCATTTCTGCAGACCTGACACTTCCACGTTTCCCTCCTCGTGCCCATGGTTCTCCAAGATTTTTCGGTTACTGTGGTGCATTCAAAGTGAAGCCTGCAAGTGCACTTCATGCACACAGCGAAGTCACCTTCGGGGGGGAGATTATCACCACAATGACCACACATATCCATTGTAGGGGAAATGAGTGCAGAAAGCAAAATGGACACAGAGAAAAAATTTAGATGGGTTAAAGTAAATGTAATAAATACCACTTTCCGCTTTTACAAGCTTGTTTTATAAAATCACTATCTTATAATTGATTCTTATTACACTGGGGTAAATCAAACTTCTAGACTTGGCAAAACAGACCACATAGACACAGAGCGCTATAAAAACACGTCTACACACAGTCGTATGAATTCGACCTTGACAATAGACAAAGCCAAGGCCTCACTATGGCGCGGCAAAAGTCTATTTGGCAAAAACAAAACAAAAGTTCGCTCAACAAACTACAAAGATCTAAAAATCTATTCGATATCTGTAATTGAGTGGACTTAAACACCCGCCGTCAAAACAAACATTTAAAAAAAAAATGGATTTTTTTTTCGCTAAAAAAACACGTGACCGTCATAGTGTATCATGACCAGCGATAGTTCTTTGTAACCGATGCCACTAGGAGAATTTTTCAAATACTGGAAGAAATGAATCACGGTTTTGGGTAGTAAAGAAAACATGTTTTGAATGTGGTTTTTCTACGCGTGTAATTGTTTGCCATTCTAAAATTATTTTAGTGTTTAACTTATTCTAGCTATATATCTCGGACTAACCAATTTGGACCCGTCTACCAAAGCTTATATTCGACGAGTTCGGTATACGGTATACAGCGCGACGTACAATCAGCTGGGTTTGCTTCGGAGGAGATATTATGCCAAGAGGTACGAGGAACCAATTCTAAAATTTCATCGCAACGATTAGCCACGAAAGAAGCCCATCGACGAGTCTGTCTGTCCAAGCGAACGTTTTTCCAATATTGAAAGTCATTATTGATTTGACGCGAGTTATTAAACAACAAAGAAGTTTAACTCCGCACAAACTAAGGCGAGGGGTCGATAAAGGTTTCAGGAGCAATCTTCTTTTTGCAGCAAAAAACCGTGCAGTATCGAGCTGCTCGGAGACGAAAGCACATTCCTAGTAACGCGAATCATTTCGAAATTTGGTAGTTAATTTTTGTACTGTGTCCACCTTTCAGCTACCGTTGTTAGCAAGGGATCTTCTCAGCTTACCTATAGCTTTGGTTCCCAGAGCTCCTGAAATATTTATTTGAATGATACGACCGATGATGCTAGCAACCCAAGAAGATCGAAAAAACGCGATATCTCTGATATCTCCTTTTCGAGGTAATGATGATTAAGGAAAGGACACATTGATTTTGTAGCGTAGCTTATCGCGAGCAGAATTCCAAAACATGCCTAAAACTTTATACGATTTTTCAGATCATTCTGAATACTCACAATCTTTGCTTGGAAGCGTAGATAAAAGAGGCCAGCAGCTAGAGCTCAATTTCCGTAGGGTAAAGTCGCCCTTTGAAACCAGCGTAACCAATTCAGATTTGATTCTCAAAAGAACTTCAACTGAATCACTTCCGGTTATTACATCATCAACATATATATAGTTGAGAAGAACCTGAGATGCAATCGGGTATTCAGTACGATAAAAATCAGTGGGCTGGTTTAAGCCGCGGATCGAGAGGAATGTGGCACATGCTGTGCCGTATATGACAGTACAAAGCCGAAAATGTTTTGGATTCTCACGCCAAACCTTCGACTGAAAATTAATGTGTTCATCAAATGAATCATATGCAGATCTACCGAAGACGACACGCAATTTGGTTGTGGAGCTACCCATTTTAAGTGCGGCATGATGAAGAAGATAAAATTTGGTGAGGCGAAGTATCGTTTAGCTCATTGGTGAGAATGTGTTTCATATGTCCAGTTTCGAGATATTCGCGCATGAAGTTCGAATACATTTGAATAAGATTTGGATTCCTAGCAAACCGGGGTTCCATTGAATGTTCCACAGTTGCTTGCAGAGTATCACCCAGGTACCACTGAAGCTTAGCGTGGCAGTAAGCTTTCTTTCTATTTGAACGCGTTCTTCGACATCGGCACGTGCGGCGATTTCCTGCATAGATAACACGTAATGCAGGAGTGCCTCCTCTATATTTCGTGTACGGCGGTTCATTTGTCGATTAACTTCCTGTAACGTCAGCTGTTTGCCGAATTCTTGCAGCAGAAAACACTTTAGTGCATCCCATGTGTCAGCTCTGACGGTTCGTAACAACAATTTAGCGGTTCCTTGTAACAGCCGACGTGCGTAGATGTACTTACAGTACCTGGCCATATTATTAGACCCAAGCAAACAATTTCAATGTTTTGCCTTCAAAGGTAGATTTCTTCAAACTCTTATTAAAATTGTTAGTTTAATGGCCTTTGTCTATACATAACATAAATTTTTTTCAATGTTTGGTGTGTGCACCTTTAGCTGCGATTAGTGCCTTCATTCTTCGAGGTATGCTGTCTGAATGGTGTCCTGGAGGTGCGTGTTATAATACCACTCAAATATGATTTCTTCGGTGAGTTCCCTTTTGGTGGTAACAGCACTTTTAGCCATGGCCCGCTTAAGGAGCTCCCAGACGTTCTCTATCAGGAGAATTACCTGGCCAATCCAAAATCTCGATTTGGTTTTGATCTAAAAAGATCGTTATACTTTTGGCTTTATGACATGGAGCTCTGTCATGCATAAAAATTGGCTTTTCACCCCCAGAAAACCATTCTGCCAGTTGGGGTAACAGTCTTGTTTCCAGAACTTTTTTGTATTGAACCTGCCTTATCGTATTTTCTACGACGTATAGTCGTCCAGTGCCTCTACCAGATATCACAGACCAAACCATCATTGATGGTGGATGTTCGACCGCTGAAACTATACATTCCGGTTTGTTCTGCTCGCCTGGTCTTCGTCTTACAAAATTGGACTTTTCCATCATGACCTGGAAAACCGATTCGTCTGAGATGCATACCTTAGAACCAAGATTAAAAAGTTTTTGTTCGCGTTCGAAGGATGCATTTTATTTTTTTTATTATTATGATTTCAAGCTTTTATTTACCCTTAAAAATTTATTACAATTAATTATTTACTATTAAAACTATTTTACATACATATCAATGTTCCGAAAATTTTCATTTTTATTGTTGAAAAGATTGTCATAAATGGACATAAGTCTCCCCCAGAATTCGCCATTGCTGTTCATTTTGCGCCATATGTCTCCAGGTATTTATGAAATTTTGAATGTCGTCTCGCCATCTTATTTGTGATCCAATCCGTAGTTCTTATTATCCATCTTTTATTGTACATTCTTGCTACAAGTCCTGCCCAGCTTCATTTTAGTTCCTTAGCTCTTCTTACCTCATCTGTCCACTTTGTTCGATTCCTAATATCTGAATTTGTTACCCTTTGAAGCCTCGAAATTTTTAACGTTGACCGTTCCATTGCTCTTTGACGTATTTTCAATTTCTTAGCTACTTTTGTGGATAGGATCCAAGTTTGTGCACGGTATGTCATGACCGGAAGTATCGCTGCATCGAACAAGTAGTTTTTTGATTCTTGCGTAATGTTGCAATTGAAAATGGGCCTTGGATTCCAATATTGTCTCCAGCTATTTGTAACTCTTCTGTGCATTCCTCTGTCGGCTTTTTGGGTGAAAGACAAAACTTGTCCTAAATATGTACGAGGGCGGGTCAATAAGTCCGTGACCTTTGGATTAAAACACAGATTTTTTGATAAAAAAATAATTTTATTTTTCAACGTAGTCTCCCTTGAGCTCTATACACTTTGTCCAACGCTTCTCCAATTTATTTATCCCTTCCAAAAAAATGATTTGTCGAGGTCCTCAAAATAGTCCTTTGTTTGCGAGATGACTTCATCATTGGAGTCAAATCTTTTTCCACCAAACCATTTCTTCAGGTTTGGGAACAAGAAGTAGTCGCTCGGAGCCAAATCTGGAGAATAGGGTGGATGAGGGAGCAATTCATAGCCCAATTCATGGATTTTTGCCATGGCAACTGCACATGTGTGCACCCTTGCATTGTCTTGGTGGAAAAGAACTTTTTTCTTGGCCAAATGAGGTCGTTTTTTTTTCAAATCGTCATTGAATCGTTCCAATAAGTTGGCATAATATTCCCCATTGATTGTTCTTCCCTTTTGAAGGTAGTCAATGTGGATTATCCCGCGTGCACCCCAAAAAACAGTCCCCATAACTTTATTGGCTGACAAACCCACCTTGGCCTTCTTTGGCGCCGATTCACCCTTAGAAACCCACTGTTTTGACTGTTGTTTGTTCTCTGGTGTGTTGTGATGGATCCATGTTTCGTCCACGGTTACAAAACGGCGCAAAAACTCCTCCATATTGCGATTAAACAACGCCAAACCTTCCTGTGAAGTTGTTACACGATTGCGTTTGTGGTCGACTGTGAGCAAACGTGGCACCCATCTTGCGGAAAGCTTTCTCATGCCCAAGTGATCATTCAAAATTGAAACCACTGAGCCATGCGAGATCCCTACGGCTTCCACAATCTCTCGCACTTTCAATCTTCGGTCGGCCAACACCATATCGTGAATTTTTTCGATTGTTTCGGGTGTAGAGACCTCAACTGGGCGTCCAGGACGTTCGGCATCTTCAGTGCTTGTACGGCCACAACGAAATTCAGTAAACCACTTTTTTACCATTGAAATCGATGGTGCAGAGTCCCATAGTATTTATCAAGCTTAGCCTTGGTCTCGGTAATGGTTTTTTTTCGCAAGAAATAATGCTTAATAAGCACACGAAATTCACTTTTTTCCATTTTCTCCTCAAATTAGTGAGTAGTCTGATAAAAATAGCTGTCAAACACAAACTAACTGACGCAGCAAGTTTAAATTTTGACAGAAGTCAACTGACAGATGCCCTTTGACAGGAGCAGTGTTGCTGTTTCAGTAAAGAGGTCAGAAATTCAAAAAGTCACGGACTTATTGACCCGCCCTCGTATATTCATCCACATATTCAATATTTTCTGTTTCAATTTGTATTGGTAATGGTTCGGCGTTAGTCATCAGTTTAGTCTTTTGTTTGTTTATAGTTAATCAAGCAAGGAGCATTCTTAGCTTAGGTTTTCAAGCATTGCTTTTAATTCATTGCTTGATGTTCCTATTAGTGTAACGTCGTCTGCAAATTTTAAGTTGTTTATGTTCTCTCCAGCAATATTGATACCTACGTTTTGCAAGTTTAAGCGCTTGAAGCATCCTTCCCGGACAGCTGAAAATAAGTCTGGGGAAGGTGGATCTCCTTGTCGGACTGCTTTTGTCAGTTGGAAAGATCGGCCGATTTGTTCAAGTTTTAATGTAGCAGTGTTGTTTTGGTAAAGCTTTTTTAATAAACCTATGTATTTGTGATGTATACCTTATGTAGATTTGCTATCCCTTACCGCTCAAAAACTTTTTTTTCTTATTCTAACTTATATACTAAAACTAAGCTTATTTTACTAAAATCATGGTGGAAACTCGAACACAAAAATATAAAAAAGTGTATCGTACGCTGCGCTTGTGTCATTTGAGACAATTGTTTACTCGAAAAGGTGTGAGAATTGCAATTTGCGTGTGACAATAAAGCACAGCATTGTGTCATTTGAGACCCATGTGCATACATGGCAATGACAATTTTGTTGTGTGACATTGTTGGTCACATGTTGGGGCCTCCTCACAAAGAAGTGATGCGGAAATCGTCATCTTCAAAGTTCTGATTATTGGTTTTCTTCCTATTCCTTGGTGCAGGTATTGGTATGGCTGGGCTTAAAGTACGGCTTCTCCAGTAATAAACATCATGTGGATCCAAATATAGAGCACTGATATGTTCTGTGCGTCCTTATATCGCTCAATATGCGCTCCAGACTTTTTTGAATCTGAATCGAATGCTCCAACCTTGAAATTTCCAACGAAATGTCAGTTTGTAGTATGGGTATTGGTTCCCGCTTGTAGAGTAGTGTTGTTAACTGCTCCGAAAGGTTGTGTGATGGAAGAAATGATGAGTTTATCGTGCTAGTTATTATCTGCTTCCCAATGACTATTATCAGTTGATCTTTAATGATGCAGTTTGATGATAAATGTATTATGCCACTACCCTTTAGTATTTTTGGTATTGAATTAAAATTGCAAATAATATTAACACTTACTTCTTACGGCACGCTGAAGATCCATGTATTTGGCTGATGCATTTCTATTAAGTATGTTATAGGTGGCATGGAGTGAGTTAATCATGTGTCTGACAACTGCGGATGGTAGCGTAAAATGCTCATTTCACAAGAGCTCGCTGCCGCGCCAGATACATAAATCGGGTGCTGAATGTTGCACCAATAGCGATCTTGTGATTGAAGCTGACAACCTTCAAACTCGTTTTTATTTATAGGATAATAGTTATTTCCCTCAATATTCACCAATAAGTAGTCTGAAGAGGGTATGATATAGGTAAAATTTCCATTGTGCCAGGCACTGGCAAGACTCTGTATACCTTAAACTCTTCGTTGAATATTAGAGGAAGGGCAATTTCGATAATGATGTTGCATCCAGTAACTCGTCCTCTTGACTGGAGACTCTTATAAAGTTGCAGTATAGATTCATGCTGCCTCTCGCCAGGTATCATCAATGAGCGCGGAAGGTGGTCGTGTATCGGAATCAATTCGTTCTTAAACTGTTGTACAGTCAAATAAGTGGATGCATTTTTCCACTGTGTGTTGACAAAACAATATTGAGTAAAATGTTCGGTGTGTGTGTAAAATGTATTTTGATAATTTATCATCATCAGTAGTGCATTTAAAACAGTGGACGACAGCTGTTCATATGCACCGTACTTGCCCATCTTCTCACAAAGTTGATTTAATACTCCATTCAGTTAAGTTGTCTTTTAGTGAATGACTTTCCTTCTTTAAATACGTTTAACGTTGAATCAATGATTGTGGTTTGATTTTTCATTAACAGAATCATATTGTCTTCATTTTCTTTCACGCGATCTATTGTTTCTTCATATCGTTGTGCAAATCTTTGGTCTAATATTCCCAATAGTTCATTTGCAACCGTACCAATGACGTCAAATGGAGACCGTTTTGACTTATTGATTGGGTCATCGTTTGCGTGTAACAGGATATCGTTGTTTAAATGAATCTTCTGATGATGTCGATCAAATTGATTCAAAGTTTCTTCGCATAAAATGTTTTTCCTTTGATACCTTTGATAATTTTGTGGATAAGCAGATTTCCCTAATGTGTTTGATACATTGCTTGAACGTATAATATTCTAGCCAATAGTTGCTCATATTGAAGAAGATAATTGTTTTCCATGAGCTAGATATCAGGTTTGCTCGTCCAACATCTTCGAAATAAATACCGGGCTGATTGTTAAATTGTATTATCTCATACTGTTTGTTAACTGGCATAGCAGTAATTGTGCTTATCCAAAATGTTATTAAACAAATCCATATTGGTAGACTGATTCTCATCTTGCCCTTTTGTCGTAAAGGCTTCTTAGAAACGTCTGCTCTCTTTGTAGTTTCCTTCATTGATGTGTCCGTACATGCAACATTGACTTGAACTGGTGTTTCAAGTTTTGTAGAAATTTGTTTCAGCTCTTTTTGTATTTCATTATTTTCAATAGGAAGGTGGCACAGTTTGGTGATCGGCCTTTTGAAATATTTTTGGTTACTAAATACTGTAGCAGCGCGAATTTCGTTATCCTTCCCGGGGTGTACTTCCGTTATTATGCCCATGGGCCATGTAGTTGGTGGTAATTGATCTTCCTTAAGTAATACAATATCGCCAAAGTTATTGGTTCCATTTGGTTCGTTGTTGGAGTTGTGAGAGGTATTCAGATAATCAAACTTTCCAAAAGTCCTGAGTCATATTTTGTATTAATAACCAACGGGAATGGTAATTTTTTAAATCCTCTATGATCTGTTGGGGGGCAGCGTTAAGTGCACATCCAATAAGAAAAGTCCAAGAGTAAGTACTACGGTTTCGTAGACGTCATTATTGATAGCTATGAGTGATCGGGAATTCAAAAAAGCTTCTATTTGCGTTAGCAAAGTGGGAAGTTCTTCGAACGTCAAGGACGTATCTCCGATTACTCGTTTTAAGTGGTATTTTGTAGACATTACCGCAACTTCTCAAAGCCCTCCGAAGTCTGGTGATGCTGGTGGTATAAAATGCCACTGAATTCCATCCAAAACAAGTTTTATTGATGCATCTTCTGCAGACTGTCTTTTAGCATTCTTTATTTGGTGCTGAACTTCTTTGTTGGCGCCAGTAAACATAGTTCCGTTATCGCTATAGAAGTGTGAACACTTTCCCCTTCTTGATGTAAACCTTCTTACAGCTCCTATGAAACCTGCAGAGCTGAGATCACTCACTACTTCTATGTGAACGGCCTTGGTCGGAAAACAGACAAATATAGCGATGTAGTCTTCGTTGTTCTATTTCCACGTCCTTTGAAAACTAACAACTGGATTGGTCCAGCATAATGCACTCCTGTATTTGTAAAGGGTCTAGACGGAGTTACTCGTGGAGACGGTAATATTCCCATTAATTGAATTTTAGTTTGTACATTGAAGCGATGGCATTTTACACAGTTATGGATAACCTGTCGTATTATCCATTTTGCTTGAATGAGATAAGATTGCCGCAAGGCTGATAACATTAGTTTAATGCCTCCATGTAAGGTTCGTTTGTGTATGTTTTCAACTAATAATTTTGTAAACCTCCCGCTTTGCGGCAAAATGCATGGATGTTTTTCAGCATCTGATATCATTGCATGTTCCAGACGTCCTCCTACAACCCGAAGATTGTCTTTATATAAGTAGGTGTTCAAAGACAGAAGTTTCCTTTTTCGGTTAAGCGGTTTCCCATTTTTTAAGCATGACAGTTCTTCGGGAAATACTCTTACTTGGGTGGAGCGTATGAACACATTCCTTCCTTCCACCCTTAAATCTCCAGTTTGCTTCGGTTTTCGTTTTTGGCAGTTTTTTGCAAATCTAATGCAGTATGCAATTATTTTTAACTGTTTGGTATAGTACGATAATCTTTCGGTTATATCGTTAATTGTGTGCACTGCTAGATTCAAAACGTGCTCTTGTTTTGGAATCTTTACAGCATGTACCTCTTGCTTTGGCCACTTAATAGGATCGAGCTGGAGCCACTGGGGACCATTCCACCACAATTGGTTATTTTTCATTTGTTCTGGTAAACACCCTCGAGAAGCAGAATCCGCAGGGTTATCGAATGAGGTGATATGCCTCCATGAAGTTTGTTTAATTTCTTCTTGTATTTCTGATACTCTATTAGCGACAAATGTCCTCCAAGTTGATGGACATTTTTGAATCCAGGCAAGAGCGATTGTAGAGTCACTCCAGGCGAATACTTCACTAACTTGTGAGCCAAATGTGTTGAGTATTTCTGCCAATATTTTTGATAGTAAATGTGCTCCACAAAGTTCTAATTTAGGAAGAGGAAGCTTTCTCCAGATTGGAGCCACCTTTGTTTTTGCTGTCAGCAACGTTGAAGTGTAAGATCCATTTCCTGCATCCATTACTCTTGAGTATACAGCTGCCGCATATGCTGCTTCTGAGGCTTCACAGGATCCATGAAGTTCACATTTTTGGTTTTTCTTTACTTATAATAATAATGTCACCATATGAGACAGCTTCTATAACCATGTCTATGGAATCTGGACATCATGTATGTATGTATGTAGGATCAGCTAATTCAGCTTTTTAATTTGCTTTAATTTTATATTTTTAGCCACTTTGGATGTTAGTTGCCTTGTAAGTGTTAGCTATACTAGGGCTTCTAAATGTAGTGCGAATTCGGATGGGAATCGTGGTCGCAATTGTACTTCGACTTTGTGCCTAGGAGTTCCTGCATTCGTACCGCCTTATCCATTTACCTTAACAAGTGCCCTTTGTTTCTTGAGTCTCAATAACTGCATAACAGATTTCGTGATAAAGGAAGCTTGAGATCCGGGATCGATTAACATTAATCGTACATTAACACTATGGCCAAAACAATCACTATTGCTTATGTTTACCATTGCAGTCGCAAGTAATACATTTTGGTTCTGCTCGTCGTGGATCACTTGTTTAGTGGATTTTGAACAGCTTGGTTGTTCTATTTGCTTAAGCTGTGGACTTCTTTCTTGCCATATGAAATGGCAATGAATGGTGCTTTTTATTGCAAATTTTGCAATTCCACTTGCTATAGCACTGGGTTTGTTTACCATGTCGTAGACAATTTATACACAACTTGGCGTGCTTGATAGGTTCAATCCGTTGCTTTGGTGTGCTATTTGTGAATTTTGGGCATGTGTATACTGCGTGATCGCCTTTACAAATAACGACTTCCATTGTTTTTGAAGTTACAAGGAAGTTGCGCGCTGGATGTTTCGAATCGTCTACCCTCTTATTTTCTTTTTTTTTACCTGGTACTAGCACTTCCAGAGCTTGATAACTTCTTTCTAAGAAGTCTAATAATGATTTCGACGTTGGCATCTTATTTGGTTCTGTGAGACCTTACTCGAACAAGTTACGGCTTTCTTGATCTACTGATTTCGTTATTAAATGCACTATGATAGGACCCCAAGACGATGTATCGACGCCCAGATTTTTTAAAGCTGATAGCCCTTCCTTGATGGCGTCCAAAACTGATTTAATTACAGTTGCAGATGACTGGTTTGCATAGGATCTCAACATTTTGTCAACGTACATTGACACGATTTTGCGCTATTTCCTTTGGCGAGAGTGGACGCCATCCGATGGAGACATTGATTTATGTCTCTTTTAATATCCGTGTACTTCGACTGCTTGACATATTCTGACTGCAGGTCTTCTTCTTTCATAGCATTCACCATAAACTCTTCATGCAGCTCATTCGAATTTCGAAGTATCTCTAACAAAATTTTTTTTTGGTACTCGTATACTACCTTCGAATATCCAGCGAAAGTTTCTTCGAACTCGTCCATGTTGCCGATTATGGCTTCAATTTTCAGTTTTCTGAGCCTTTGCGATTGGTAATGCCGGTAGCCTTGGTAACGCTATAAATGTTTTTTTTTTGTTTTTAAGTATACCAATATCAGTAGCCTTGGTAACGTTAAATGTCGGTGGTTTGTTCACTGTCGAAGGACCAATGTAGATTTGCTATCCCTTACCGTTGGTGGGGGGAAATAACAACTCTATATTTCTGTAGTTGATGAACAACTCAAAAACTTTATTTTCTTATTCTAACTTATATACTAAAATTATGCTTGTTTTAATAAAATCATCGTGGAAACTCTAACACACCGCTGCGGTTGTGTCATTTGAGACAATTGTTTACTCGAAAAGGTGTAAGAATTGCAACTTGCATGTGACACCACGCTGCGCTGTTGTTTGAGACCCATGTGCATACACGGCAATGCAAATTTTGTTGTGTGACATTGTTGGTCACAACACCTTGTTCATTTAACGACTGAAAGATCATGGTGTGTTCTATAGTATCGAAAGCTTTGCTGAAGTCGACGAAAGCTAAATAAAGTTTTTTTGGTATTCTGAACATTTTTCGATTAGTTGGTTAAGGACTTGAAGATGATCAGTTGTTGAGAAACCGGATCTGAAGCCAGCTTGTTCACGTGGTTGGTTTTCTTCCATAGTTAAGGACATCCTTCTTAATAGACATTTTGCGAAAATTTTATATATTTTCGATATTATGCTTATCGGTCTATAGTTGTTAATGTTGTTTCTGTCTCCTTTTTTGCGAATCAAAGATTTTGTCCATTGGCGTGGGATTTCTTCGGTTCTAAGTATTTCATTAAAAATATCTGTTAGTAGTGGAGTTTTAGCCAATTTTCCAATATTAAGCATTTTTGCTTTAATTCCATCATTTCCAGTGGACTTTTCATTTTTAAGTTCATCAATAAATTTTTTTACTTCTTCCGTTTGCAACAGTTGTTTCGGGATCAAATGGTCGTATAGGTAATGGGGTCTTATATTTCAAAGAAGTTCGTTGTTATTTCGAAAATTGTTTTCCTATTTCGAATATCACTTCTGCCTTTCTTAATGGCGGTCATCCAGTCTTTACCATCAACTAAGCTTTGTTTGGCTTTTTCAATTCAATTTAGTATCTTCTTTAATTTGTTTGACCAGTTCGGCATTATATTTTTTAAGGTCATTACGAATTGAGTGTTTGCCATAATTCTTAGCTTTTTCAATTTTTGTTTTTCTCTTTTATTTAAATTGCCTTTCGATTGTAGCCTAAGTCTATCCCGGATAATATTTTTTGTTTCTCCAGAGAGAAACCCGAAGCTCTTATTATAGTTTTTTCTAGAATATTATGTCTATCTTGTAATGTACTAGTACTAGGTTTTCAATTCGACACTATGTATGAGTCTAGAGCTTCTTCAGTTTGTATCTTGGGACAATTTTACAACGAAGGTTGTTTCTCTCTGGAGTTTTATGGTCAAGCCTGACTTAAGCTCTAACTTTTCTATGATCACTTTTGAAGGCAATTTTATTTAGGACAGATAAATCGATTATTGGTTTTCTTTTATTTGTTAGGATGAAGTCGATTTCTTTTTTGACAGTACCATTTGGCGCTAGCCAGATCCATTTTTTGTTTGCTGGTTTTTGAACAGTGTTTTTCTAACAGAAAGACTTTGTTGCCATAGCCGCTGGACTAGTCATTCATCTCCTGCATTTCTACATCCGTATCCAAATTGACCCAAGAATGGTTCTTCACCTGCTCTGGGTATACCCAGTTTTGCATTAAAGTCCCCTATGATGAACATGGTTTTAGATTTGAAGTCTTCGCAAGCTTTATCCAAGTCAAGATAGAATTTTTCTATTTCATCCTCTTCGGTTGTTTCTTTACGCGCATATACCTGGATTATGGATTATTTGGATGGCTTTGTTGCTAATTTTATTGCAATAATTCTTTCGTTAAATGGCTTGACCATTACAATATTTTTTTTCCATTTTCTGTGGATCAAAATACATACTCCATGTTTTCCTTTTGTTTCTCCTTTATAGTAGAAAATGTTTCCATCGTTTTGTTCAGTTATTCTCTCGCCCATTATTCGTGTCTCTGCTAATTCTATTATATCCCATTTTATATTTTTAAAACCGTTGTTGAATTCTAGTTTGCGTTCTTCATTTAATAGTGTTCTGACATTGGAGGGACAAATGTAAATATCATTTTCTGCGGTATTTTCATCATTTTTGCTTTCCATTTTATTGTTCTTGTTTTTTTCGTTCTCCTTTTTGGTGTTAGGGGGTTTCGGCCTAAGGTCCTCACGATGGCCAGTATACAACTGCCCTGTTCGTCTTTATAGTAATCAGTATATACCGAAAATTTGTAATATTTCCTTTCTAATGTCCTTTACGTTAAGATTTTTATATTTTTTGGCCCATTCCAAACGCTTCTGGATCATGCGTGGAATTAACTTCAGCTTACGTGCCTACCTCCTTTCAACCAACCCCATTTTCTTCAATCTGTGCCGCACCTTTCTTTGCGAAACTGGTGTTGTTTCCTTCGATATTTGCAAATGTAGTGGCAGCTTTCTATTTTGAACACAAATATTCCTTATTTTACGGTCAGCCCGTGGAGTTGTCTTGCCTACCGTAGTTACCTTGTGTCATTCCCGAGTCCATTTTCTTGTTCAAGTTTTGGCTCAAGTTTCCGTTATGCGCACTAAGCAATTTTTTATTTCATTTTTTTTTAATATGGATTATTCTAAGATGTTCTGTAAAAGAATTTTGGTGAGGAAATTTTTTTTTTTTTTTATTTTTCTTCATGTTCTTTCCAGGCGAGAATTGGCTCGATATCTGGATCCTCTTTTTGGACGTTTCGCATTTCACTTTCATTCCAACCGTCAGTGGGCTCAGCTCTTAGCCGTTGGGTGGATACCGCATCTTTTTCTTCTTGTCGTGCGCAATGTTTGCAATCAGATTTGCAAGGTCGCCAGAACAGAGTATCCGCATTGGAGTGAAGGGTGCCCTTTCGGTGCTGTATGTCGAAGTCGTTACTGAAAACTGTCCTAAGGCATGCGGCATTCTCATTCCCGTACGCCATCGGAATCTCAACGTTCCTGTACTTAAGTACATGAGTTCCGGTGTCAAGCACTACATTATACGCCTTCCTAAAGTCAAGTCCAATGATGCACTCGTTGCGAATATCGGCCACTAAGGATACGTGGGTTAGTCCTGCCAGATTGATCGCAGGGAGAACCTCTCCATACACCTTCGCCGTCGCTCCTGTTACTGTTTCCAGACAGTTGCTACTGATATTGTGCAGCCATGAATCAAGAGCGATGTCCCTTCTTATAATGGAAGCGGTGGCACTGGTGTCAATGGTGGCCACGCATTTATTCTGGCCAATGTGGACTGTAAGACTCTTTTTACTTCGTTTTGTTTGGGAGACTTGGATTTTGATCTTGGGGGCGTCAATTCCAGAAACCGACTTCTGCCCCTCGAAGTTGGTTCTTACCCGTACTCCCGCCTGTTAACTTGATGATACGCTGCTTGCAGTATAGATGTTTTCCCTGCTACATGCTTCTTTGCTAAGCCTCCCAGCAGCGCATTGTGGACAACTGCGTTCTTTAAGTGGAGCCCAGCACTGACGCTGCAGATGTCCTATTTTGTTGCAGTTCCAGCAACGGACTTGTCCTGCACGCGCACTGTTCCGCTCCACGACGTCTGCTCGTCGGCATGAGCATTCCACGGCTGTTATTTCTTTCACGCGGTGGATTCCTTGAGATGCTTGGTCGGCAGCTTTCATCGTCAGGGCAAATGCTAGGGCCTCAGGGAGAGTTCATTTCCCAGCAATTCTTACAGCCATTTGCAACCGCCGATCTTCAATCGCTTGGGTAAACGCCTCTACAACCATTTCGTTGATAAGGTCTTCTCCGGCATAAGGATAAGATAAATGCGCCAACCGTTCGATTTCGGCCTGCAACTGCTGAAGTGTTTCTCCCCTCTTCTGGGCTCTGCTGCGCAGTTGAACTCTGTATATTTGTTGCATATGGTCATCTCCGAAGCGCATTTCTATGGCTTTAACCAAAGCGTCGTAGTTGAGTTTTTTATCTTCTCAAATGCTTTGCAGCAATTCCGCAGCTGTACCTCTCAGTGCCAGCGTGAGCGCAATCGACTTTTTTCCTTCGTCCCAGTTGTTGGTCATGGCAGCTGCTTCAAATTGTTTTCTATATATTGGCCACAATTTTTGGACATCGAAAATAGGCGGTTGCATCTCTTTCCTTCTAGGGAAGTCTGTAGAAATTTCTCGGGCCTTCTGTTTCTTTACTCTCTCTAGTTCTTAAGTAAGATCCTCAATATTGTTTTCAACCTTCCCGAACTGTTCCTCGACTTTCACGAGCTATTCCTGCAATTCGGTTCCAACCTTTGCGAGTTTTGCCTCGTGCATATTTAGTTTTTTGATCGATTATTTCGAATTTCGCTTCTAAAGAATTCTTGAACTCTTCAACAGTGTCTTTCTGTGCGGCAACAATGGAATTCTTCTGTTCTTCCAAAGAACTCTTCTGTTCTTCAAACTTAGAATTCAATCCAAGGAGTAATTCCATCATAACAGCCATGTCAACTCCTGTGCTCACATGTTCTTCTTCTACGTCGAGCAAAATGGATTTCGGGTTTTTTCCTCTCTTTCGATCGCTTCTTGTAGCCGAAGAATCAAATCACTTTTCCCTCCAGCTGCGGAGAGACTCCGCTTCTCTAGCCTAATTTTTAGCTGGGGTATACTTAGCTGCAGCAATGTACGGGGCATTTTTTTTTTCTTCAGAGCACTCAGAATAAGTTTTATCTGACTTCTGACACCAATGTAATATTTCACCTAGAGTTCGAAATGATAAAACGTTTCTCTGTTTCAAAACACTCTATTTATTATTATTTAAAAACTACTTTCAATTAGTTCACAAACGATTTCACTACTATTTCGCAATTTAAATTTCTTATCTTTTACTTATTAAGACTTAGCTGCTTTTCTATCGCTTTCCAAAAATCAACTTATCGTCCGCAGCTTCTCATCCTGTATTTATACCACATATGTCGGGTTCTAGTTCTTTCTCGTAACTTCTGGTTTGAAACTGGGGTAGTAACTGAGCTCTTCAACGTCGAGAGTTTGTATGATCCCAAAGTTATGCAACACTGGATACTTGATTTAATCACATATATACCACAATATTGTAATATTTCAGCTAGGGTTCGAAATGATAAAAAATGGTAAAAAATGCCCCGTACATTGCTGCAGCTAAGTATACCCCAGCTAAAAATTGAGCTAGAGAAGCGGAATCTCTCCGCAGCTGGAGGAAAAAGTGATTTGATTCTTCGTCTACAAGAAGCGATCGAAAAAGATGGAAAAGATCCGAAATCCATTTTGCTCGACTTAGAAGAAGGACAAGTGAGCACAGGAGTTGACATGGCCGTTATTATGGAATTAATCCTTGGATTGAATTCTAAATTTTAAGAACAAAAGAATTCTTAAGAAGAATAAAGGAGAAGTATGGATTCTAAGTTTGAAGAACAGAAGAATTCCGCAGAAGAACAAAGGAGAAGTATGGATTCTAAGTTTGAAGAACAGAAGAATTCCATTGTTCCCACGCAGAAAGACACTGTTGAAGAGTTAAAGTATTCTCTAGAAGCGAAATTCGAAATAATCGATCAAAAATTAAATATGCACGAGGCAAAACTGGCTAAGGTTGGAACCGAATTCCAGGAACAGCTCGTGAAAGTCGAGGAACAGTTCGGGAGGGTTGAAAACAATATTGAAAATCTTGCCAAAGAACTAGAGAGAGTGAAGAAACAGAAGGCCCGAGAAATTTCAACAGACTGCCCTAGAAAGAAAGAGATGCAACCGCCTGTTTTTGATGGCCAAAGATCGTGGCCAATATATAAAAACAATTTGAAGCAGCTGCCATGACCAACAACTGGGACGACGGAGAAAAGTCGATTGCGCTCACGATGGCACTGAGAGGAACAGCTGCGGAATTGCTGCAAACTATCTCAGAAGATGAACAACTCAACTACGACGCTTTGGTTAAAGCCATAGAAATGCACTTCGGAGATGACCATATGCAGCTAGTATACAGAGTCCAACTGCGCAGCATAGTCCAGAAGAGGGGAGAAACACTTCAGCAGTTGCAGGCCGATATCGAACGGTTGGCGCTATGCTGCTATATCTTTGCCATCAAGTAGCACAGCCGAGTTGAAAAGAACTATACTCAGGCAAACCGAGCTGAACCAGGAGCAACGAGCGATAGCAGAGGAACTACTCAACGAATTTGCAGAAGTATTTGCCTCACAGGATGGCGAATATGGCAGCACACATTTGGTACAACACCGAATAGACACTGGAGATGCAAGACCAATACGTCAACCTCCTAGGCGTTTACCATTAGCTAAGCAGACGGAGGTTGCAGAAATGGTTTCGACTATGGAAAATCAAGGGTTGATTGGAGGCTCTAAGAGTCCGTGGGCATCACCCGTTGTACTGGTCAAGAAGAAAGACGGCACCAATAGATTCTGCGTGGATTATCGCCAGCTAAATAATGTCACCAAGAAGGATAGCTACCCCTTGCCAAGGATTGACGACACACTGGAAACACTGTCAGGAGCGCAATGGTTTTCCACACTTGATCTGAAGAGTGGCTACTGGCAAGTACAGATCCATCCGGAGGACCGTGAGAATACAGCCTTCACCGCAGGAAACGGGCTTTGGCAATTCACAGTAATGCCATTCGGATTGTGCAATGCTCCGGCAACCTTTGAGCGCCTAATGGAACGCGTTTTGCTAGGACTAACATGGAAACCTGTTTGGTCTACCTGGACGATGTCATCGTGGTCGGCACAACTTTGCAGGAACATCGAAATAACTTAAAGGAAGTGTTCCAAAGACTACGAAGTGCACAGCTAAAGCTTAACCCGAAGAAGTGTCATCTCTTTAGGCCAGATGTCAAATACTTGGGACACATCATCTCATCCGAAGGGGTAAGGACAGACCCAGAAAAGATCGAAGCAGTGAAAAATTGGCCAGTCCCAAGAGACAAACACCAACTGAGAAGCTTTCTGGGACTCGCTACCTACTACAGGCGGTTGTGAAGGATTTTTCTGGGGTAGCAAAGAGTTTGCATCAACTCACAGGAAAGGGAAAACAATTCAAATGATCAAGGGAATGCGAAAGAAGATTCAAAACTCTCAAACAACAACTATGTGAGGCCCCTGTATTAGCGTACCCTACTCCAGGAAAAACAGTTATTGTGGATGCAGATGCCATTAACGTCGGAATTGGAGCTGCCCTTTCGCAGATGCATGACGGGCAAGAGAAATTAGTTTCCCACTTTAGTAAGGTGCTCTCTGAGCCGGAAAGGAACTACTGTGTTACCAGGCGGGAACTTCTTGCTCTCGTTTTGGCAACAAAGCATTTCCATAAGTACCTGTACGGACGAAAATTCATTCTTCGCACAGACCATGCATCTCTGAAGTGGTTGCTGCAATTAAAAAATCCTGAAGGACAAGTCTCAAGGTGGATTGAACGACTCCAGATGTACGATTTGATTTTGATTTGCGGCCCGGGTCAAACCCGGACAGATTTATTAATGCTTATTGCAAGCTAATTCTTAGAACTAACAATTTTCACTTAAAACTAAAGATAAAAACTAAAGGGTGGGAGCGGTTAAAAAAAGTTAGGATGTGAGGCATAGGTGGAAATAAGAGTGTTTTTAAGAGAGAGTTTGGTGAGATGGTAGTCGAAGAGAGGCAGAATATCGTTAACTTCACGAAGCATTCTAGACATTGGCTCCAAGTGTCCGTAATTCGTTCGGTGAAGATTTAGCCGGAAAAGTGGCACAGACCTAAGATTGCGAGGGTTTGTATTAAAAGAAATAAGTCGAAGTAAGGAAGGGCAATCGATATTACCAACTAAAATTTGATGAATAAAGAGAATGTCGGCAATTTTTCGACGTATAGAAAGGGGTTGTAAATTTATAAGTTTCAGCCGATCAGTATAAGGTGGTAAGTTTTGGCTATCATCCCAGGGAAGACCACGTAAAGCGAATCGTAAAAACCTGCGTTGAACAGCTTCTATTCGGAGAATGTGTGTTCTGTAGTAGGGTGACCACACCTGGCTTGCATATTCAAGAAGAGGTCTAACAAAGGTTATGTAAAGAGATTTAGTAACATAAGGATTGGAAAACTCCTTAGACCAGCGCTTAATGAAGCCGAGGGCAGAGTTGGCTTTCTTTATTATATTATCAATGTGAGAACGGAAATTGAGTTCCTTATCACAGATAACACCTAAATCCCGCAACTCATTCACTAAGGGAACAGGAAGATTAAAGATTAGATAGCAGCGAGGTGATGTCGGGGGCCGCTTACGGGAATACGTTATAGCCTGACACTTATTGACGTTAAGCTCAAGAAAATTCTTCTGACACCAAGTACAAAATCTGTCAAGATCTTCTTGCAGTGGTAGGCTATCTGAGGAAGAAGATATATATCTAAAGATTTTCATATCGTCTGCGTTAACAGATATGTATGATTTTTTTATGATGCAATCAACATCATTAATGGCCAGAATGAATAGTAAGGGGCCAAGGTGGCTGCCTTGAGGGACACCAGAGGAGGCTTTAATTGGGTCAGAAATCATGGACCTGAATAAAACATAGTACTGTCTTTCATTTAAATATGATCTAACCCATGTTATAAAGTTTATTTGGAAACCAAGAGCTTTTAATTTCAGAACGATTATATCATGTGAAATCCTATCAAAGGCTTTGCTGAAATCGGTGGTAATCACATCAACTTCATTTCCAGATTCCAGTGCACATAAAGTGCTTGATACGAATTCCGTTAAGTTGGTAGTCGTAGATCTACCTTTGAGAAATCCGTGCTGGTTTTGGGAAACAATAGGTTTACAATGAAAAAGCATCGTGTCATAAATAATGCTCTCGAAAAGCTTGGGTATGCAGGACAGCTTAGCAATTGGTCGATAGTTGGAGATATCATCTTTTCGGCCTTTTTTATGTAGGGGAATAATAAATGACCTTTTCCAGGTCGAGGGAAATAATCCCTGGGTGATAGAAAGCTGAAAGAGAGCTGTAAGAGGTTGGGCTAGGTGCATTTCACATTTCTTTAAAAATATAGGGGGAAGATCATCAGGGCCAGCAGAATAATCATCTTTGAGGTATATAATTTTTTCTTTGACTTGCTCTAAAGTTATAGACACAGATTCTAAAGTTGTTTGTGGACAGCAATTTAAGTAGGAAAAGTAAGAGTGGTCTGGCTCTTGGGAATGGGTGGCGAACGCTTGGCTAAAAAAAATTGCGAAGAGATTTGCTATAATTTGGGGATCGCCCGATGACTTATCTAGAAAATTCAGAGATGATGGATAGTTATCCGATTTACTTTTAGTTTTGATGAACTGAAAGAACCGCTTGGGGTCGGCAATGAGTGTGCGGTCCATTTGGTTCAAATAGTTGTCATATAGAGTTTGACAAAGTACAGAGAAATTTATTTGGGCAGACTGGTAGTAAAAGAAATCGATGTCGGAACGCGATATTATGTAAGTACGCCAGAGCTTATTTCTCTTATTACGAATAGATCGCAACTCTTTATTATACCAGGGTGGCGATGATAAGGGATTCTTTTTGGGTAAAAAAGGTACGGATTGGGAGAGACATTTGAAAATTTCGGTATAGAAGGATGCGAGAGCATCGTTAACCGTGAGGATTATCGTAAAGAAAGTCAAAATTGGCCATACTGAGAAGGTTATTCAGTTCGGCATAGTTAGCCCTATGAAAATTAAAACTGTAAGAATACTCATAAGAAGCGCGATTAAGACCATTGTCATACGCCAATGTAAGAGAAAGGGGAGGATGGTAACTATCCAACTTAGAAAGAAGATGTCTGCTTTCTAAAACGATGCAGTTATCTGTATCAGTGGCGAAGACTAGGTCGAGTTGTCTGCCAATGTTATTGGTGACACCACTTAATTGATACAGACCAAAGTCAGTAAGGCAGTCGATGAAAAGGTTTTCTTTATCATAGGTGGGATTTGTTGCAGTAAAGTAGGACTGGTCAGTCTGAGCCCATACAAGCTTAGGTAGATTAAAATCACCCAAAAAAATAACTACGTCGCTGGGATCAGCAGCATCAAAAATGCTGTCGATTGCATCAACAGCTAGCTGGTAACCTTGAATTGGTTGAGAGGGGCGAATATAGCAGCAGCAAATATATAGGTTGCGCTTGCAAATAGGAATTCTAGCGCAAACAAATTCAAAGAATGCAGTTGACGATTTTTGAAAGGGTTTAGACTCGAGACGAGAGTGTATAGCTAGAAGTACCCCACGGCCATACAAATTTTCCTCCTTATCTAGATCGTCGTCACGGTGTAAATCAAAGTCTTGGGAAAATAATTCATTATCCTTAATATCAGGGGTGAGATTGGTTTCTGTGAGTGCAAAAATGTCGTAGGGCAGAATCTGCGAATTAAGATATATAGCAGAGATCTCAGTTCGTAATCCTCTTACATTTTGATAATACAGGGACAGATATTTGGGAGGCTTCGGCAAAGAATTGAGTAGTGGGTTAGGAGCGATGGTAGTTTTTGAAACTAGACCGGGTTCGCTGGAGGTGTAGTATGCGTTTGGAGCTAACGTGAGACGCAAAAGAGGAGAGATCATTAACCACATCATCAGGAGTCATATCTAATTGCTCATGAAAACGTATAAAAAGTTGCCGCAGTTCATTGTGATTAGTGGGAAGGCCTTCTTGCAGAATGGAAACCATTGCATTGGTTTTCGTTATACCGTCTATACAGACAGAGTCTGGCTTATCATGAAGATAAGCGAGATATAAACGAACATTATCGTATAGTCTGCGGTCTCGTAGTCGAGAGAGAACATACCGGCCATATTCCCCTGAATCGATAAGGTGCTTGGTTAACTTTGCCTTTGGAGGAAGTATGGGGTCTAAAAACGAAGGTGGTGTGGAATAAGGGTGGGACTCAAGCTTAGAGGATGGGGAGGGATTTAAAATATGGGAACGAATAAAGTTAGGGTATGTCGTTTTTGTTTGAGTGGGATGAGAAGAAGTTGTTGGGGTTTTTAAATGACTGAGAGGAGGATCAAGATTAAAAGATACACGTTTGGGAATTGGGTTGGACGGTGTGGAAGAACGTTTTGTGGAAACGTGATTAGCAGTATGAAGTGAAGAAAGGGAATGTACCAACTTTAAAACTCCAGTTTGGATCAGGAGCTTGTTTGTTAGGCTTTGGATTTTTTTTGTGAGAGTTGGGCTTCGGTAAAGGGTTAAAGGTAGTATCCTTGCGATGTTTGTTGTTTCCTCTATTTGGTTTTAATCTTTCCATGGTTATTCCACCCAGATTGATGACGTCGGAAGCAGGGTTGATGAACATCCATTCATATTTTAATGGGATGCTTACCTTGAGGGTGTTGGTGGAGATCTTACGGCAGTTGATGACATCAATTTTAAATTTAGATTTGAAGAGACTAGTTAGCCTGGCTCGATCGAGATGTGTACCTCTTATTAAAAAGTTAACCGATTCGGCTTTGTTAGAATTGTTCAACTTTTTGATTCTCTTGTTCCACTCCGAAAGTGTCCACAAGGTGCCAAATCGTGAGATTGTGGGTTCAGGAGTTGGTGTATTTGGATCAATTTCCTGAGCGGGTTGTGGTGGAGAAGATGATGACCCAGGAGCTATTGGTGGTTCCATTATTGCAGATTCAAGCATCTCAGTCAGAATCGAGGTGTTGTATGATGCAGTCGGTAGAGCCTGGGATTGCACCGGTATATCGTCGATTTTACTGGAAGCTATCCGGATGTGATCAGCAATTTCGTTTAAAAGCGCGCGTGATTCGGTTATCACGTTGCTTAAATCACTCATTTGGCATATGATGTTTAGGAGCAACTGATCATTTTTTGGAGGAGAGGGAACGCTCTTTCGCGACGTACTTTGGAGATGAAAATCGAGGGAAGACCGTAGAGAACTTAAAGAGTCTGTTATTGTGGGGATGTACGATTTAATTATAGATTTAACACTATGGGATATACAGTTTTTTAAGTCTTCACTTATTTCGTGTTTATCGTTTCGTTTAATTAAATCACTATTTTGAGCCAACTGCATAGATAAGTTTCTAAATTGACTCTTATTATAGCTTGCAGATTGTTCGAGGGAAATTGATAAGTCTTCAACTGTTTTTAAAATGTCATCATATTTGGAGAATTGATTTTGAATCGATTTCAATGCATGGTTGTTGTCCGCCGCAAAATTGTTGACCGAATCACTGAGACACTTAATAGCAAGCAAGATGTGGGACGGAGTGATATCCTTGCACTCATCACAATAGAACAAAAAGTTGTTTTTAAAGTCCCTTAAATACGCGATAGATCTCTTACTCAAGCCAATACATAGGGCGTGGAACGACTTGCAACAAAGACCACTGCAGATCACCATAACAGCATTTGGATCATTTGTTAAGGCGCAATTTGCACTTCCACATAATTCAGACATGATGACGACGAAGTAAGGGTAGGTCAGTTGAAAATTTACGTAAGACGCGGTGAATGAGAATTGGGTTAAATTTAATATTATTAGGGTCTTTTAGTCAATAAACAAATCGAGTCAGCAAAATACAAAGGGCGGTGAATGAGAATTGGGTTATTAGGCACTTTTACTCAATAAACAACAAAGGCGATGACCGAGAAATAGCTTGTGCGAAATTATTGCAAATTAGGCAGGAAAAATAAATGAAAATAAATAAGCGGAGCGAAATTTAAGCACGTCTGAACTTAATGAATGACAAAGCGAATGACTACGAGATACAGCATCGAAAGGGAAGCCTTCACTCTAATGCGGATGCTCTGTCCCGGCGACCTTGCAAATCTGATTGCAAACATTGCGCACGACAAGAAGAAAAAGATGCGGTATCCACTCAACGGCTGAGAGCTGAGCCCACTGACGTTTGGAATGAAAGTGAAATGAGAAACGCCCGAAAAGAGGATCCGGATATCGAGCCAATACTTGCTTGGATCGAACATGAAGAAAAACCAGATTGGCAGGAAATATCCAATAAAAGTCCTGAACTAAAGGCATACTGGGCACATTGGGAATCGCTTCATGTTCGAGGTGGTGCTTTGAGGCGAAGGTGGGAAAGCTCGGATGGAAAGTCGTTTGTGATGCAGCTCGTTGTGCCACGGTCGAGAGTCAGTGACGTGCTAAGGGAACTGCACGATGGAGTATCCGGAGGCCACTTGGCAGTGAATAAGACGTTAGAAAAAGTGCGAGAACGTTTTTATTGGGTGCACGCTAAGGACGATGTAGAAAATTGGTGCAGAAAGTGTGTCACCTGCGCCGCCAGTAAAGGCCCGAGGGTTAAGACTCACGGCAGAATGCAGCAATACAACGTTGGAGCGCCCTTCGAGAGAATCGCAGTTGACATCGCAGGACCGTTTCCTGAAACCGAAAAGGGAAATCGCTACATTCTTGTTGTTATGGATTACTTCAGGAAGTGGCCTGAGGCTTTCGCTATTCCTAACCAGGAAGCCAAAACCGTGATTGAGCAGATCGTTTACAACTGGGTGAGCAGGTTCGGCGTACCGACGGAATTGCACTCGGATCAAGGGCGCAACTGCGAATCTAAGATTTTCCAAGGGGTGTGCGAGTTACTGGGTATCAAAAAGGCAAGAACAACACCGCTCCACCCACAATCGGACGGGATGGTGGAACGCTTCAATAGAACCTTGAATGAACACCTATCAAAGGTCATTGGCGACAAGCAATGCGATTGGCATAGGCAAAATCCAATGTTTCTATTAGCCCATCGGACTGCAGTACACAACACCACAGGTCACACTCCATCGGAAATCCTTTTCGATCGAACAATCCGGCTACCTAGTGAATTGATGTTTGGATCACCGCCGTCTGAAGAGAACAGAAATGAAGACGACTATGTCGACTATGTACGTGCACCAAAGAACCAGGGATAAGATCAAGATAGCCAGTGAAGACGAGGTATGATGTCAAGGCGACCACAACGGGATTCCAGGAAGGAGATCTAGTGTGGCTAGATAACCCTCATAGACGGAAAGGCGTATCACCCAACTTACAGCAAGACTGGGAAGGACCATATAAAGTCGTAAAACGCATCAACGATGTTGTCTATCGCATTCAACGAGGAAGAGGCAAGATGAAAGTGGTTCACGTAGATCGAATGCATCGCTATATTGGGCAGAATGTCGAAGAGTTTGTTCGGGACGAACAAGTTTAAGAGGGGGATAATGTGGTATATATGTGATTAAATCAATTATCCAGTGTTGCATAACTTTAGGATCATACAAACTCTCCACGTTGGAGAGTTCAGTTATTACCCCAGTTTCAAACCAGAAGTTACCAGAAAGAACTAGAACCCGACAAATGAGGTATAAATACAGGATGAGAAACTGCGGACGATAAGTTGATTTTTGGAAAGCGATAGAAAAGGAGCTAAGTCTTAATAAGTGAAAGATAAGAAATTTGAGATTTGAATAGTAGTGAAATTGTTTGTGAATTAATTGAAAGTTGTATTTAAATAATAATAAATAGAGTGTTTTGAAACAGAATAACGTTTTATCATTTCGAACCCTAGCCGAAATATTACAATATTATAATAAAAATGTTAAATTTACTCCAAAAACTAAAATAAGTTATTTTTTGACTTTTTATTCATTTAGCCATTAAAGTTAGTTCTGTAAATAAATGAATATAAATATATGTGAACAAAGCCTACTACAATAGCAAATACAGTGCAGTCTCGGTAACCCAAAATAATGATTGCAAGAAGCTGTTCGGATTACCGAAAATTCGGATTAGCGATTCGGATTCCAAATACGTGTGCATGTATGTACATATTTCGTCTAAGAAAATGATTGACGCACCTATAAAGTGTATTTATATGAAGTTGGCAGGTAAGTATGAACGAGTATGTACATTTATACATATTTTGTAAAATAAAATTTTATAAAAAACTTGAATATGCCCTGATCGGCGGTTCGAATTAGCCCGAATTCAGATTAGGGCAAGTTCAGATTACCGAGACTGCACTGTACTGCTTTTATTGATAAAACATAATGGGCTTTACTAACAACCAAATAAAGTGTAAAAAAACTATGTGTTTTGCCGTCGATAGGGCACGGAAGTATCTGTTGATGTTGTTCTAGTATTTATACAAATTTAGCGTGGTCACATGTTTACATACGTACAGTGACTTTGCTGACAACCGAAGGTGCAACGTAACAAGAAACATGACTCCACAGTTCAAAGAAGCAATGGTCTCAGAAGTGTGTCTTTTAGATTTGATTTACTATACATTAGGTTACTGGCACCGTGAATCATTTGTGTTATTATTATTCTGTTGTATCGTAAAAAAATTTTTTTTAAATCTTAATATCTACTCAAATTTAAATTGAATGTATGTATTATTTATTTATTTTATTTATTTTATATGTATATGTATATATATGGATATAACGTAAATTTTAGGTTTTAGGCTGTTATTGTGTATTGCAATGTTTTTACTTATTTGTTTTTCTGAAATTGTCATTGTCTATGTTGTTAGGTGCTAAACTACGAGTATAATTATTGTTCTTATCTATGCTTTCTACGAGTACTCTTGAAGCACGCTTATATCTACTATCCAACTTATGAGCTGTGTCATCTTTTACTTACACTAGGTCGCCTAATTTCGTTCTGCTTAAGAAAGTCAAATGTACATGGTGTCTTTCCGAAAACTAGCTCAAAAGGACAATAATTATGCACCGTTGATGGTGTCATGTCGTAGCAGTACCACAAAGATATTTATGATATTCGTCCCAATCGTTATTATCAATGGATATGTAGGATCGTACATATTCATTGAATGTACGATGACTACGTTCAACTGTACCAATCGTCTGATATATTCCGAAGCCGATGGTTTAATTATATCATCTTGAATTAACTTACGAATTTGTTTCCCTATTTCTTCTTTGTGTGCTTATGTATAATTTTTTGTATAAACTGGATCACCATCTTTAATACATAATTGCTGCTTATAAAAGTAGTGGTGGTGATAGCTTCAGTTTTTAATGCGAATATGTCAACGAACTCAGAACATAACATATGACGTTTGTCTTTTGCAATTATTGAAGCATTTTTATTTAACTTTTCTAATTTTGTTTTGTTATTTGTGTCTATTGGGTGATGTGAATTACTTGCTACTATGTAGTCTTGAAGATCTGCTGTATGAACTTTATAGTTTGTACAATTGCGTTCGCATTGGTTGTATTAATTAACCCTTACGAATGGTTTACTTTTAGTTGATTTGGTATTTCCCCGGTGCTATTTCTTGCTGTAGTATTAAAAATTAGGGATGCGAGTCCTCAACTTTAATTAACCGTATAGCTGGTACAGTTATAGTGCTAGACGTAGCTGTGTTTGTCATTTGAAAATCCATATCTTCGTGGTGATCACATGGTCTTCGTATGAGCTTCTCTTGATTGGATTTATAATCTAAAAAACAGTTGTACCTTTTGATGAGGTCTAATCCCAACATTCCTGCACATGGGATGGGAAAATCATCCGATACCACATGAAATTCGTCTTTAACTAACAGTTCTTCACATATTAAGTCTGCTGAAACTACTCCCAGAGATCTTATTCCACTTAATTCTGTTATCTGGAATTTATATATTTTTATATCATTATTAATCTGAGAAATGTTGAAATTATGTTGTTCAGAGTAGATTTAACTACTTAAATTCAGATTCAATATATAGGCATTTTTACTTGCGCCATTTATTGTTGGTCTTGTGGAAGCGTTAGCTGGTTTTCCTGCTGTCCATTAAGATTTCTTACATTTCTTTGATTATTTGGACGGTTCTGTCGGGAATTATTGAATTGACTTCTGTTATAATTACTACCATGGGCTCTATTGAAGTTGGAATTGCTATTACGGCCTCGGCTATTACCCTGAAAACCTCAACGATAGTTTCCACGGTAATTACCTCGATGCCGCCTTATTTGTAGTATCGAATTTTGACAACCAGTAGCCTCTACGCAACTATTTGTGAATTTAGATATGTTTTACATTAGATCACTGGCACCGTGAATCATTTGTTCTTTATTTGTGGTATTATTATTCTGTAGTGTGGTCTGGTTATTGATACGCTACAACATGTCAAGCTAACGGTTTTCCTGAGCGGCGCAAAAGGTCAACATCAACCCCAAATGTGTGCAGAGTCAGCACACATGACAGTACACACAGAGCAACCGAATAGCAAGGAATACAACCAGCTCAGCGACTGGGAAGGCAGAATACCCTTCACGAGGCGCAACGAAGAGCACACAAAGAAGAATAGCCGATAACGTTCGACTATTCTTCCACCAGTCGTAAGGGAACATCGGACGAGATGACGGCAACGGTACCTGCGACCGACATCCGTGAAATGTACGACTGCATTGTGCACAAATATTGTGCGACGCGAGACCATTCTCGTCACTTGAAAGTAGACTTTATACGGGAGCAGTTGTGCTTATACCTACAGTCCACAAAATAAATGGTTTTTTTTACAAGAGGGTTTTTTTATTTATTCTTTGTTTAAGTTATTGAACATTTGGTCCGATCGAGATGGATAGTAATCAGTGTGCAGAGTGGCATTACCAATAAAAGCAAATAGTACAGTACCATAAAATTATTTCAGTGCAAAAAATTACAATTGAGCTATTGCGAGCATTTTATTTTTACCTTGTGTGTTTTATATATATATGGATATAAATATTTGTGCCACGCAGTTTGAATCTGAACTCATGAATTTTTCCCTTAGCCGTGCAAACATCACGTTGCACGCGTTAAGGCAAAAAAACACAAAGACTTTCGTGCAAGTGGCAGTGCGTAGCTAAAGCTATTGTGCCAGCTGCTCGATTCTGTCCTCGCTCGTAGCTATTTCCGGAGGGTTGACCTGAATTGCTACGTACCATGCGGTCTTACAGCTGAGCGAGATCCAAGTTCAACCCTTTCTCGGATTTCCAAATTCATAGCCGCGGAAGAATTCGAAAGGGCGGACGAGGCGAAAAATTGGTTTTGGAGCATATGCCGCTGGTTGAGAAAGCACCAAACTCAAAAGAATCGGAGACGCCAATCAAACTGAAGCGTGAGACTGTGCGCTTTAAATTGTAACAGTCAATATTACTGTTCCAATAAATACCGTTTTAGATCGCTAACGATTCGTTTTACTTGTCAGTGAGGTGACGAAGTGGTTGAATGCACGTAATTTCAAAAGTACTCGTAAGTTTCAATAGCGAAAAGAGAATTGTAATAGTTACGAGGGCGGGTCAATAAGTCCGTGACCTTTGGATTAAAACACAGATTTTTTGATAAAAAAATTATTTTATTTTTCAACGTAGTCTCCCTTGAGCTCTATACACTTTGTCCAACGCTTCTCCAATTTTTTTATCCCTTCCAAAAAAAATGATTTGTCGAGGTCCTCAAAATAGTCCTTTGTTTGCGAGATGACTTCATCATTGGAGTCAAATCTTTTTCCACCAAGCTATTTCTTCAGGTTTGGGAACAAGAAGTAGTCGCTCGGAGCCAAATCTGGAGAATAGGGTGGATGAGGGAGCAATTCATAGCCCAATTAATGGATTTTTGCCATGGCAACTGCACATGTGTGCACCCTTGCATTGTCTTGGTGGAAAAGAACTTTTTTCTTGGCCAAATGAGGTCGTTTTTTTTTCAGATCGTCATTGAATCGGTCCAATAAGTTGGCATAATATTCCCAATTGATTGTTCTTCCCTTTTGAAGGTAGTCAATGTGGATTATCCCGCGTACATCCCAAAAAACAGTCGCCATAACTTTATTGGCTGACAAACCCACCTTGGCCTTCTTTGGCGCCGATTCACCCTTAGAAACCCACTGTTTTGACTGTTGTTTGTTCTCTGGTGTGTTGTGATGGATCCATGTTTCGTCCACGGTTACAAAACGGCGCAAAAACTCCTCCATATTGCGATTAAACAACGCCAAACCTTCCTGTGAAGTTGTTACACGATTGCGTTTGTGGTCGACTGTGAGCAAACGTGGCACCCATCTTGCGGAAAGCTTTCTCATGCCCAAGTGATCATTCAAAATTGAAACCACTGAGCCATGCGAGATCCCTACGGCTTCCACAATCTCTCGCACTTTCAATCTTCGGTCGGCCAGGAGCAGTGTTGCTGTTTCAGTAAAGAGGTCAGAAATTCAAAAAGTCACGGACTTATTGACCCGCCCTCGTATTATTCGAGTGGAAATAAGTATTGGTAAGTATATTGTTCTTTGTTTGAACTAAATATAAGGAATCTTGTTCAAATTTTATATTTCCGAATAGTTTTTTACCTGTTTTCGTATATACCATACATGGTATACCATGCATACATATACGAATTTTAATTCTAGATTCTTTTAGACATGGATGGCGTTTTTATTGACGGAAAGAGGTACAACGCTGATGAGGTGGCAGATATGCTTTGTGATACTGACGATTTTGAAATGGTGGGCATACGTAACAATGGTGATCTGTCTGCTGATGAAAAAGAATGGGCAGATGACGGATTGTATGAATTGATTGATGAAAATCAAATACCGCAACGCGTGAGAAATCGAGCCGAAAAAAATTAAGTCATATTTGATGATGCGGCAATTTCTGGCGTATTTCTCAATAATGAAGAGCTGAAAGTATCTATTCTTGAAGCATTTGGAATTCCAGTTCCTGATGTTGACACGTCAATGCAAACTGATTTGTCCATAGTGTCGCAGTCGAAGGAGCCTTCTTCGCCTCCACGAAAAAGGAATAAAATGTTGGTTTCTTCGACCCCTGTGCCAACTGTGGATGATCTCACTGATAATGCTGCCACCGAAAATGCTCTTAGTGATCAGAATGACAAGCTGGAACACGTACGCGAAGAATGTTGTAAGTATAAGGATATTGTTGTTGACATAACTTCCAATGATTTTGAGAGAGCTCGTTGGAAAAAAGGAAACTTTTGTACGAAGAGCAAATATGTTTTCTTGGGAACTCTAAATTGGAACCAGAGTTAGCAGATGATTTTTCAACTACTTACTTATGTTTCAAATATTTTTTTAACGGACGGGCTTATGGCGAAAATAGTTGACGAGGCCATTCATTACGCAAAAGTTGAAAAGAACAATCAAATTTTTTTTTTCGATACCATGGAACTCGGTAAATACGTTGGTATTATTTATTATATGTCTTATCACAAGCTTCCTTGTGTGAGAGATTATTGGAATAAGCAGGATGGAGTTGATGCAGTGCGTAATGTAATGACCATCAATCAGTTTGAGAAGATTAGGGAGTACCTACATATAAAAATAACAATGAGTACGATGCGGAAAATCCTGATCGTTTATTCAAAGTAAGGCCAATCCTGAATTCTCTAAACAATCGTTTTCAATCGATTCCCATGCTGTCTCGTTTATCGATAGACGAGCAGATGTGCTCCACAAAAGTTGGGCATTATATGAAACATGAAGTATCTTCCAAACAAACCACAGAAATGGAGATTCAAGTTCTTTGTCAATTGCGATACAACCGGTTTCATGTACAAGTTCGAAATTTACACCGAAGAAGCACATCCTTTATAGCCAGGAGAACCTGATTTGAAGGCGTCTGGTAATATTGTAGTACGTATGACCCGTGGAGTTACCCGTTTTAAAAATTACATCGTATAAATAGATAACTATTACACGTCCATACCATTACTTGTTTATCTGCGGACCCTAGGCATTCACAGCATTGGAACGATAAATCGCAATCGAATAAAAAATTGTAAGCTTCCTGACCCAAAGGTCATAATGAAATTGAATAGAGGCATTTCAACTGACTTTACAACAAATATTCAAGGTGTGGAGGTGACTACAATATCTCGGAAAGATAAAAAGTTCGTTAACCTTGTCTCAACTTTCATTGGAGTAAAACCATTGCTGGTGGAACATGGTGTTGGTGTTGAAAGGTAGTCGGCCAGACGTACCTTTATCAGTCCCTCGAGTCCAGACCGAACATCAGCCGCCAAATGATTTGCGACATGATGGTATGGATCACCTGCCACTTATTAACGGACGAGCTCGGTGCAAAAACTCAAAATGTGGTGCTGAAGGCAAGGAAGTGAACAAACCATTGCATTTTTAAATGTGGAAAGTGTAATGTTCATCTATGCTTGAACGATAAACGCAATTGTTTCGTAGATTATCACACAAAATCGGAATAGCAATAATTATAATTATACTAAAAACTACTCTTATTTTTATTTTCATTAACATTTCAATGATTCATTCATTTTTATAAATATTTTCATTAATTAATTCATTAAAAATAAGACATAATTTTAACATATAATTTAAATTTGTATTTTTCTAAATATGTATAGTAGTATAGTGCACGCATGGTGTACCATATATGGTACACATCACAAATCGTCCTTTTTCCTCTTTTCCGGGAAAATGGTGCATTTTTCAGAAAATTGATCGCCCGATTCGTGCTTATTAAACGCTTTTACATTAGGTTGGCTTGGTCTCCATACTGGGGACTGACCTCATGCGTTTAAGGGCTAATCACCTAATCAGATTACGAGGCAGTCTGGTCCAAGCTGAACATCGTGGAAGCGCATTTGAACGCCTTGCATGCAATCTCCAAAGTAAGTCCAGCATCATCGGGAGCTCAAGGGATTCGCGACCTGGTGAATGAAGAAAACGTTCATCTAAGTTCATTACGAGCCCTCGGTCTCGACATCACATCGTGGGACCAATTAATAGTCAATATATTCAGGACGAGACTAGATGGTGAAACGAACCACGCATGGCAGATGACTAGAGACGATGTGCGTAAAATTGCCACTCTTATGCAAAAACAATACGTAACGAAAAAAATAAATAAAAAAAAACCATTCGCCCATCTGTACTTGAATGGACTGCGATTTGCAAAGGCATCATACGATGACGTTGCCAGCATAACCGGTTTGCTTGGGTTTATGTACATGTGCTTGTTACTTTGTTTGTAGGACACAACTTCCCATATGAATGAGACATCTGTATAGATTTATTATCTGTGCTCATATGCACAAACAATACGTAACGAAAGAAATAAATAAAAAAAACCCATTCGCCCATCTGTACTTGAATGGACTGCGATTTGCAAAGGCATCATACGATGACGGTTTGTATTTGGGTTTTTGTATTTTTATGGACTGAAGAGGTTTTACACGTTCACACAGTACACTGAATAGAATCATATAGCCGACGTTAGGCAAACAGACGGACGAGTTTGGCAGGGATGTCAAGACTAAACATCGCTCTATATAGCTCGTCTCTATAAATGCTGTCATGGGCAGCCTTAAAATCGATAAACAGGTGGTGGGTATCGATCTTGACTTCTTGGGTTTTCTCTAGGATCTGCCGAAGTGTGGAAATCTGATCGATTGCGGACTTTCCTGGCGTGAAACCGCACTGAGAGGTTCCAATCAGGTTGTTTACGGCGGGTTCAATCAAATCAATCCCAGAAGAAACATGTTTTTATCAGTGGTTTTGGCAATGACTCCGGGCTTGGCCCCGTGCGACTTTTTCTATTGCCCAAACTCAAAACGTACCTTAAGAGTAAGGGTTCGGCACGGTGGAAAATTTTGGGACATACCACGTATATATTCTAATATATGTACATAGTATTATCTGTATATATACCTGCATAATAATTGATCAGTGCTCTTGGCCTACTTAAATAAAGGCGGCTTAAGTACAAAATTGAAAAACTAATTCTAAGAAATCACATGTTTTGACAAATTATATTGTAGTTAAAGCACCCTTACTTAAGAAGTTTCCAGAGGACACGAGCGAGGAAGTGGCAGGACATCGACCCCCACCCTCCCAACCCTCCAATAATTTTTAATTTCTTGGAATCGTGTTTTTATTTCTGTTCTTATCAAGGACCCATTTACAATTTTTCCAGAGCAATACAATTATTAGGAAATTTATTTAATTAATCTTTTGCTCGTAACATACACTAGAGGTATCAAACCATTTTGGAAAATATTTATTGCCCTTATACATTCTTTGATTATGTTTTCTCTTAAATTAAATGCAAAAGACAGTTTTTCAAAGTATGCAGAGAATATTTGTGTACGAAGACGGCATACCTGAAAATAGTTTTCGGACGGCCACAAGCGAACTGTATTTTCTTTCGAATTCTCATATTCTTTTAATTTTATCAGTATTTCTGTTAGATTGAAATCGTGCTTGTCTTTTAACATTTCTCCCGCACAATTTTCATAGATTTTATTCATCTTTTTTATTGTTTTGAAATAGCAGTATCCTACAAAATATCTAATAGCACGGTCGTTGACTTGTGGTACCTTAACTGATACTGCGTTGTCATCTAATGGGTTAATTATATTGTTAGTATTCATGTTATTTTCAAAACAGTTTTCATTCTGAAGAATATTCTCTTTAAGCAAAGTTTGCTCCTCTGTATCATTCTGCAAAATGGCATTCTAATCCACCTGCAAGTATTCCGAATCGTCTTCCTCGCAATTGGATCATTCCGATTTAAATAGAAATTTAATCGATATAACTTTGGCTATCAATGAGCTAAATTCAGCAACACTGGGGTTACTTTAATTTATGTTTCGCGCTCTTATTTTCCCAAATAAGTTTTCTAATGGATCTTGAAAAAATTTATTTATATAAATGTTATATAAATCATCATGATTTATGAATAACGTTTCCCATGTTCTTAAAACGCTCCCTATAGTTAAGGCCAAACCTTTGAAACAGAATGATCTATTTGTTGTGTTATTGGGTTTAATATTTAATACATAATCCTTCATTTCTATTTTTTTAATAAATTCAGCTGTCGATTTCGAAAACTGGGCTATATGGCCTGGGAATTTGTTCAGTTTTATTAAAGCTTCAATTCCACAGGATACAGATCTGCTTAGAACCTGTGCGGCCAGCTTCACGTTCATCTTTAAATTTATTATAGGTTAGATCCGTCTGAAGGCTCATCTCGTCAAATATAACCACAACTTCTTTTTTTTAATGGTAATTTCACAGTTATTTCCTTAATTTCTTGCATAACATTTCTATTTAAGCCAGGTAACAGACTTTTAATTTTAATCCGTCTGTGCAGTGAAGATGAATGCGGCAAGTGCATCTCAAGTTGATCCCGCAAAAAGTTGTATCCGACAGCTGAAGGAAAAAGATGCACTGCGAAATCCATTTCTCCTCTTTGGTGTATTCATTTTTACCCTGTGATAAGATGAGCTTCGAAAATGTCATAGCATTTTGATGAATATTAAGAAATGAATGGATTTTCTCTTGAATGTTTTGTTTTTCAAGCGCCTGTAGCCTTTTCTTGTCCTCTTTTAAACGACGAATTTTCTTTTATATATTTAGTTTCGATTTTCTATTTTCTTTAATAGTTATTCTCAAGACATTGTTCAATTTCTTGAACTTTTCAATTCTCCTATTGCAAAGATTGCCTTTTTACATGAGCCTCACAATTGGCGCAAGCAAATTCAATGTGATCATTGAATTTTATCCTTGATAAATTTTTAGAAGCAAAGTTTGGTTCTCCTATTGTAGCTTCATTCGAACTCAATTTTAAATCTTTGTAATTTTCATACGTAATCTTAGCTTTGACTGGATCAAAGCAAACAGAATCGTCTTCAGAGTTCGGAACACTCTCGCTTCGTTTTAAAAAGAGAGAGGGATAAGCATTTGTTTTTAAATATTTTTTTCCCCATAAGCCATTTTCAAAATGTTTGCTGCAAATGTAAGGTTTTTTAAGGCATTTTATATGTCACGAGACTCGTCCGTCAAAGCTAGCCATTCATCATATTTAACAGTGCCTTTTTTAGGGAAACGAAATAATTTCCTATCCGAAAACTCATTTTCGGTTGCACAGCAATTCAATTCAATTACTATTCAATTATGTACATACTTATTATTATTTATATGCACTGCAGGGTAATAACACGACTAATATTTTGCTTGTCAAACTTCAATTACAAAATGTAACGAAATATTCCACTTTTCTCGCCTTTTAATTGTTCTTTCTTACATACATACCCATACACTCAAACAAAATACCAATATATGAAAATTATGTAATTTCCTGTTGCAGTTAAATGCAAACAAACAGCCAAGTCTTCATACCCCTTCCCGCAAGTCTCTTGCAAATGATTTTCATATTCCCTGTGCCACTGCCCACAACTTGTGGTGAGAAAAAACAATCTCTCAGCAAACAAAGCAAAAAAGAGAGAAAATAAAAAAGCTTTATATCACTCCGAAAGCTCGTGTCGGCTAGACGAGTGTCGGCCAGCCGACGAAAAGTGAACCATTTTTTTCTACAGGCATGAGACATCTGTATAGATTTATTATCTGTGATTTGGGTTTAAGTTTTCCCTAAGCATTTCTATGAGATTGGCCTGACAAAAGGTTCTTGCAGAAATATAATGACGATGATAGCCCTGATGCGGTTCTTCGTGAGCACAGAGATTGATGCCAGTTCTGAAAATAAATTGGTTTCTAAACACATTAATTGGAGCTTCTACATGTGGAATAAGGTCGGAATTATCCTGATCGGCACTGTGCGCTGTGCACGAATCAGTATCACTATCTGAGAGCTCACAAACTCCCTCTTCAGCCGTACCAGTCAGTGAGTCTGCCCCGGAGGCTCGTCCTTCACCCGCAGTATCTGTGGTTGATTCCGAGAGTGCTTCTTGTAGCTCGCTTGCAGTTTCGGTGCTTATGTCGCCAGCTGTTCCGGCTCCACTAGGTAGAGCAGGCAGACGGTTAACTTCTGTCTTCAGGCGTGAGAGAGCATCAGCCACGAAATTCGATTTAACTGGTGTGTAAAACAATTCGTAGTTATACTCTTCAATCCTTGCTTTCCAGCGTTTGAGTTTAGCATTGTGATTTCTATTACTCAGTGCGAATGTAAGAGGCTGGTGGTCTGTGTAAATCTTGACCTTTTTTGCTCCATACAGATAATTTCTCAAATTATCCAGAGCCCAGACTACTGCAAGCATCTCCTTCTCATTCGTTGCGTAATTTTCCTCTGTTCGATTCAGAGAACGAGATACAGCACTGCTCCGATCGCGAAATTAAAAGCATCCGTGGTCAAATTGAAGCTTTTCTCGAAGTTCGGAAAGGCAAGTACTTCTGCAGATGTGAGTAGCTCCTTTAAGGTTTCGAAAGCCTTAACTGCATCTTCATTGAGAGATATTGGAACATTTTTCGATTGGTTAGCTCGAACTTGTGCAAATTCTCCTCGAGTTATATTCGTCAATGGTTTGGCTAATTTGGCATAATCATGGATAAATTTCCTATAGTACGAAGTCAATCCGAGGAAGCTTTTCAGTTCCTTTAAGTTCGTCGGTGGAAGGATTTTTTCGATAGCCCTAACCTTTTTTGGATCTGGAAGGATGCCATCGGGAGTAACAAGGTAGCCAAGAAATTCGACGCTGGTAGCCAAGAAGTTAGTTTTTTCCAGACGATCTCTATGTCTCGTAGATGATCTTCCTCTGTTTTACTAAAAATAATTATGTCATCTATATAGACATAGCAGATCTTACCTATTAACTCCTTTAGCACATCATCTATCATGCGCTGGAAGATTGCTGGAGCATTCTTGAGGCCGAACGGAAGTCTTAGATATTCATACTTCCCATTTATCGTTGAAAAGGATGTTTTCGGAATGTCCTTGTCTTTCATGAGGATCTGATGAAACCCTGAGGTTAAATCAAGCGTGGTAAAGAATCGAGCATCACCTAAACTGGCAAGCGTGCTGTTGATATCAGGGATAGGATACGAATCCGGAACTGTTACGGTGTTTAGACGCTTGTAATCGATGACCATCCTGTACTGCTTTTCTCTGTTTGGCTTTGGCTTCTTCGGAACAACCCATAAAGGTGAATTACACGGGCTGTTGGATGGACGAATGATGTTCTCTGATAGGAGTTCACTTACCTGTCTCTCAACTTCTTCCCTCATACAAGCGGGGTAAGGGTAACTTTTGGAATTAATTGGCTCGTCGGTGTTTGTACGAATTTCGGCTCGGACGTTGGTTTTCACCTTCTCATTCCCCACTGGACCGAAAAGACTTTTGAACTTCATATAAAGGTATCCTAATCTAGATCTTCCTGACATGGAAACATTTTCGCCTAAGGTAAGCATTTGACTAATTAACTCAGCAGAAGTGCTGTTTTTGAGAGGAATGATTTTATTCGAATCAATGGTAAACATATGTTTTTCTCTATCTATTACAGCCTTCAGCTGCTTCAGAGTATCATCACCTATTAAACCATCAAATGATTTCAGATTTGGGAGGATGAAAAATGTTATCTCGAGATCGCAGCCTAAGTAATGGAAGAACCTTCCACAGATTTTGCTTCTAACTTGGATATTTCCGGGAGGACTGTTGGCATGAAATGGGATTCTTACGGGGTCGGGACACGGAACTAAATCGTGTTTGATGAAGTTCTTATTCGCTCCAGTGTCTATGAGGAATTTTAGGACGTCCCCGTCTCGCGTTACATATTCTATATATGGTACGCTGGAAACGAGGCCCCTTCCATAAAATTTTCTCCTCTAGGTTCTTCATTTGGGAGTTAAGTGGATTCTATTTCTGGGTTATCTTCACTCGTGGTGTTTTCCGGACCTGTGGACACTACGTGATTTAGGCGCTGTTGTTTTCGAGGGTAGTTATCGGATTTCGATTCCCTCTTAGCTGATTTTGGCAAATTCATATAGTTAACCTTCCTAGATTGGGTGGAATTGTCCACTTCCATTTTTACTGGAGGCTTTGGGCCTGTTGGCCTTTGGGGTTGATGCTGTTGCTGAGAGTTTGACCTCCCCGAATGATGTGAATGATGAGCAGGATCTCCTGGAGGATACGACTTGTTGGGGTTTCCAGGATTGTGATGAGATCCTGAGTTACCTCTAAAGTCGTAGTTTACAGGGGAAGCGATTTATTGGATGCCCTGACATGTAGAGAATTGTTTCTGAAGTTCAGGTTTTGCATCTCTAAGCATGCTGAAGATGCCCCAGGCCATGTTCTTGGCTTCTGAATGATAAGCAGTCTTGAAAGATCTCCATTAAGCCCACAAACATACACGTCGAGGGCACGGTTTCTATATGTTTCCACCAGAGCATTCATGGTTTCGGTGGAGTAAGTTTCAGCCCTGATCTTATTGATTATCAAGGAGAATTGATGATTCACGGTGGCATAGAAATCGTCAACTTTTGAGCCACCCTGTGCGAGATGATTGAGTTGGTGCTCAAGGGTACGGATATCCCTCTTGTGGGCGTAATGGAGCGAGAGAATTTCTTTAATCTCGATCCACTCGTTATCGAATATATTGTATAAGACAAGAGCAGAATCCGCCCTGCCTCTTATTTTTTGACGTATATGTTGTAAAATCGCACGGTAGATTGGCTTATTACGGACTATTTCATAGTCCTTCAGAATTGTCTCTACGCTGTAGACCCAGGAGACATATTGGACTGGGTTGCCATCAAAGACTTGTAATTCCTTCACCGAATCAGGGAGTTTAGAAATATCCTTTAGGTCTTGTTCGCATGTTGGGCCACATAATTTTACCGCGACTTCCGCAAGTGGAACGGAGCTGTCTCCCTGTTCCACAACCTGGAGGCTAAGCGTTTGTTAAAGTGTTTAATGGACTCTTGTGGATTAAATTGCTCTATTCTGCTAATGCGGCCTTCTATTGCCCTAAGCTGTTCTATCACGGAATTTATAGCTCCCGTGAGGTGAGTGATAGATGTCTTAATCTCATCCATTCTAATAGAGACTACCAAAGAAGTATTAGAGAGCACGGAAAATGAACAAATTTAGATATAACAAAACACGACATTAAAATAACAACAGAAGTGGCAAATAATTTTTTCTTAATATCATAATTTTTTTTTTATTTTTTTATTTTTTTTTTTTTTTGATTAATTATTTTTTAAAGGTATTTTAAATCGTTATGTCAAAAGAATGACGTTGGTTTAAGGTTCCCTAGATGCCTGCTAAGCGCTCTCCATTAACTTTCGGGGTAGCTACTGTAGTTCGGAAGGCTCATATGGATCCTCTTTAGTCGTTAATGCGTAAAAAGTCGCAGCGACCTACTAGGGTATGAGGTTCTTCACCACAAGTGATTAAAATTAATTAATTCTTAAGTAAGCCGGCCCCTTTTTTCATGAGAGTTGGCCCCTAGGCATAGTTTTGAGCTGTGTTTAATAAACTCTGCTTGAGTTTCTTCTTTTTTTATGGTTTAAGAGACTATGTTAGTCTTATCAGATATATAAATAATTTGGCATATTTTTTCTTACAATTATTTGCTTAAATTTATCTTACTATAATCCTAGGAATATAGGACAGCCCCTCATCGTTTGAATCCTAGGTTGGTCTTCTTCTTCTTTCTTTTAAAATAGGATGGTTGATTCTTCTTATTTTTTCCTTAACTGTTTGTAACTTCGAGTATTTCGTTTTTTTTTCAACAATTTTTTACTTTACTTGTTCACTTCACTTATTGGTTTCTACTTTCTTTTTGTAGCATAATTTTTTTGGAATTGAAGGTACTTTGGGGTTCGTTCACTGCAGATTTAACAGAAATGATTTTTTTGAATTTTAAGTGATTTGGGTGTCATTCACTTCACTTATCGGATTTAACAGAAATGATTTTTTTGAAATTTTAATTGATTTGGGTTTCACTCATTTTACTTATTTAGGATTCACACACGAGTTTTTGGGCTGTTCCTACTCGGGTGCCAGTAAAAGTCCTTCGTAAGGAGTTTTCCAAAAAAATTATATCCGCGCGAACAAGTCGCTCAACTTGGATTAAAATGAAACACAAATTCAACGTTATAAATGCTGTTTATTCAACCAGGTGCTCGTTAGAACTGACTAACAATGAAATTCATACTTAAAATCTAACTTCGATACAATTCAGTTCAATGGCCTTCGTTCCCACGGGAAAGCTCATGCAAGTTTGCGCATGCAAGTGAAAAATGCATACAATGACTGGATTCTTGAGCCTTCTCGTATTTCCGTCAGATAGGTGACTGCTTACTAGTGGTAACTTTGATAACATTAGTTTAATGCCTCTATGTAAGGTTCGTTTGTGTATGTTTTCAACCAATAATTTTGTAAACCTCCCGCTATGCAGCAAAATGCATGGATGTTTTTCAGCATATGATATCATTGCATGTTCCAGACGTCCTCCTACAACCAGAAGATTGTCTTTATATAAGTAGGTGTTCAAAGACAGAAGTTTCCTATTTCGGTTAAGCGGTTTCCCATTTTTTAAGCATGACAGTTCTTCTGGAAATACTCTTACTTGGGTGGAGCGTATGAGCTCTTTCCTTCCTTCCACGCTTAAATCTCCAGTTTGCTTCGGTTTTCGTTTTCGGCAATTTTTTGCAAATCTAATGCAGTATGCAATTATCTTTAACTGTTTGGTATAGTACGATAATCTTTCAGTTATATCGTTAATTGTGTGCACTGCTAGATTCAAAACGTGCTTTTGTTTTGGAATCTTTACAGCATGTACGAGTACCTCTTGCTTTGGCCACTTAATAGGATCGAGCTGGAGCCACTGGGGACCATTCCACCACAATTGGTTGTTTCTCATTTATTCTGGTAAACACCCTCAAGAAGCAGAATCCGTAGGGTTATCGAATGAGGTGATATGCCTCCATGAAGTTTGTATAATTTCTTCTTGTATTTCTGATACTCTATTAGCGACAAATGTCCTCCAAGTTGATGGACATTTTTGAATCCAGGCAAGAGCGATTGTAGAGTCACTCCAGGCGAATACTTCACTAACTTATGAGCCAAATATCTTGAGTATTTCTGCCAATATTTTTGATAGTAAATGTGCTCCACAAAGTTCTAATTTAGGAAGAGGAAGCTTTCTCCAGATTGGAGCCACCTTTGTTTTTGCTGTCAGCAACGTTGAAGTGTAAGATCCATTTCCTGCATCCATTACTCTTGAGTATACAGCTGCCGCATATGCTGCTTCTGAGGCTTCACAGGATCCATGAAGTTCACATTTTTGGTTTTTCTTTAATTTCATCCATCTAGGGATCCTACTTTCCTCCAGAGTGACAAGATTGTCCTTAACTTTGTTCCACTGACTTCTCAATTCAGCTGTAAGTGGTTCATCCCATTCTGCATCCTATTTCCAAATTTATTGCATTAGAATTTTTGCACTTACTGTCACTGGCGCTAGCCATCCAAGTGGGTCATATAATTTGGCTATTTCAGACAAAGTTTTCCGCTTCGTTAAGATGTCTTCTTGCCTTAAACTTGTATCGTTGTGAACCTTCAGTTGAAAGGTGTCGCATGCAGGATTCCAATGAATCCGTAAGGTCTTAATGGTTTCTTCTTCTAAAATTTTTATTTTATCTTGAGTCTCGGTATGGTCTTGTGGAATGTTGAATGTCTTTAAATAACCTGCGGTCGTTAGCTGCCGACTTCCGAAGATGAAAACCCGCTTCTCCGAAAGTTGCAATGAGTTGTGCCTGAGCCTATTTATATTCGGACAATGTATCCCGCCCGGACAATACGTCATCAACATAAAAATCATGTGGTGAGCTCTCTCCAGCTGACGAGTCTCTTCGAGTCTCCCAATGTTGATATCTGATTGTTGAATGGAATCTTCAGCACGTATCTTCCGTCGGGTCGTCGATAATGTGTTCTCTTATATATATCTTCACATTCCTTTTCACTTGACTTCAAGTATTTCGGTGCCGCAACCTCTTCCAGCTCCCAGAATTTCTCCAACTATCGATCCAGTGATGTTTGGGCTACCAGTCCGATAATTCCAATCCCATAATAATGAGGATGTCCGTCCTGAGATGAGCCATTCTAATTGCGACCTTTGAGCTATCAGAGAATTTTCTTTATCTCTTCGTATCCCCTCAATAATAATGTCACCATATGAGTCAGCTTCTATAATCATGTCTATGGAATCTGGACAGTTGTATGTAGGATCAGCTAATTCAAGCTTTTTAATTTGCTTTAATTTTATATTTTTAGCCACTTTGGATGTTAGTTGCCTTGTAAGTGTTAGCTATACTAGGGCTTCTAAATGTAGTGCGAATTCGGATGGGAATCGTGGTCGCAATTGTACTTCGACTTTGTGCCTAGGAGTTCCTGCATTCGTACCGCCTTATCCATTTACCTTAACAAGTGCCCTTTGTTTCTTGAGTCTCAATAACTGCATAACAGATTTCGTGATAAAGGAAGCTTGAGATCCGGGATCGATTAACATTAATCGTACATTAACACTATGGCCAAAACAATCACTATTGCTTATGTTTACCATTGCAGTCGTAAGTAATACATTTTGGTTCTGCTCGTCGTGGATCACTTGTTTAGTGGATTTTGAACAGCTTGGTTGTTCTATTTGCTTAAGCTGTGGACTTCTTTCTTGCCATATGGAATGGCAATGAATGGTGCTTGTTATTGCAAATTTTGCAATTCCACTTGCTATAGCACTGGGTTTGTTTACCATGTCGTAGACAATTTATACACAACTTGGCGTGCTTGATAGGTTCAATCCGTTGCTTTGGTGTGCTATTTGTGAATTTTGGGCATGTGTATACTGCGTGATCGCCTTTACAAATAACGGCTTCCATTGTTTTTGAAGTTACAAGGAAGGTGCGCGATGAATGTTTCGAATCGTCTACCCTCTTATTTTCTTTTTTTTTAGCTGGTACTAGCACTTCCAGGGCTTGATAACTTCTTTCTAAGAAGTTGTAATAAACAGGGGTAGTTAGTGTGTATAGGATAGGACAGGTAAGGAAGGTAAAAAGTACTAGAAAGGATTGGAGGATTATAGAGGGCGTTGGAGTTGAGAAGAGGACCGGAAACCAGGATGTGGACTGGACTGGGAAAGGAAAGGAAAGGATGTCACCGAGTGAGGAACGTGGCATGCTTGCGAGACACGGCTATGCTCGCCGGATGGGGCTGGTTCTTGTCCTCACTCTTTGACGGGGCCTATTACCACAAAAAAACATATACGAACCATAACCAAACAACATAATAAATCGGACGGAACTTACGATGCTGAGGGGCGCTGTGGTGTTGATCAGCGCTGGCCTTTTCCCTCCCAACCTGGAAATCCGGTGGCCGTTTTTAGGATTTCCCCTAAGAGTGGATAACGATCACCAGCTTACCTCATCTCCAACCGAGCTCTGCTTTCTACACCTCCTGAAAATTCCTTAACAAGGCATTTTAGAGCCTTTGGGGTATGCTACTAAATATTAATGAAAACAAAAATTTATTTTCCTCCTTTTTTTTATTGCCTATATCTAGGCTCTAACAAGATTACAAACTGACAAAATAAATATACATCCAAACTTATTCCTTATTATATTTTACTATCCTCGGAATACAATTTCAGGTATTAAATTAAATTAAAAAGAAACCTGCCTAATAAGAGCTCGAATTAGGGGTACTGCTGTGCAACTTCCGTGCAAAAAAAAAGAAAAAAAAAGAATTTGAACAAGACGAGGATAATTAAACATGCACAAAAATTACATTATATATACAATAGATAAGTAGATAAATAAATATGTAGATAAATAACACAAAAAAAATCAATTAAGAACAGCAAAAAAAATCAGGTATATAAATAAGAATGAATAAATAGGTAAATAAATAAATATATATATATGTATGTGCCTAAAAAAAAAAGGAACAAAAATAATAATTTATAACAGTTCAAAGTATATAATTGCACTAAAAAAAAAATTGTTTATATTGTGTAAATGTACATTTGTATGTATATGTTGTTTTTTTTTGTAAAGATATTTTTTTTTTGAAGATGTATATATATATATATATATATATATAGGTAACGATATATATATGTATATATAGGAAGATATTTATTTCAAAAATAAATTTTTTTTTATAGTTTTGACAGCCTGCACGCTAAGTAATCTCATTATACGTACACGGAGAAAAAAAATTTTTTTTTTTTCGCTAAATTATTGTGTTTTTTTTTTTCTTTTCTTTTTTGAATATACTGTAATATTTCGGCTAGGGTTCGAAATGATAAAACGTTATTCTGTTTCTAAAAACACTCTATTTATTACTATTTAAATACAACTTTTAATTAATTCACAAACAATTTCACTTCTATTTCACAAATCAAATCTCTTATCTTTCACTTAGTAAGACTTAGGTCCTTTTCCATCGCTTTCCAAAAATCAACTTATCGTCCGCAGTTTCTCATCCTGTATTTATACTACATTTGTCGGGTTCTAGTTCTTTCTGGTAACTTCTGGTTTGAAACTGGGGTAATAACTGAACTCTCCAACGTGGAGAGTTTGTATGATCCTAAAACTATGCAACGCTGGATCCTTGATTTAATCACATATATACCACAATATCCCCCTCTTAAACTTGTTCGTCCCGAACAAACTCTTCGACATTCTGCCCAATATAGCGATGTATTCGATCCACATGAACCACTTTCATCTTGCCTCTTCCTCGTTGAATGCGATAGACAACATCGTTGATGCGTTTTACGACTTTATATGGTCCTTCCCAGTCTTGCTGTAATTTGGGTGATACGCCTTTCCGTCTATGGGGGTTATATAGCCACACTAGATCTCCTTCCTGGAATCCCGTTGTGGTCGCCTTGACATCATACCTCGTCTTCATGCGGTCACTGGCTATCTTGATCTTATCCCTGGTTATTTGGTGCACGTCCCTAATAATCCGTCTGAGGTCTGCGACATAGTCGTCTTCATTTCTGTTCTCTTCAGACGGCGGTGATCCAAACATCAATTCACTAGGTAACCGGACTGTTCGACCGAAAAGGATTTCCGATGGAGTGTGACCTGTGGTGTTGTGTACTGCACTCCGATAGGCTAATAGAAACATTGGAATTTGCCTATCCCAATCGTATTGCTTGTCGCCAACGACCTTTGATAGGTGTTCATTCAAGGTTCTGTTGAAGCGTTCTACCATCCCGTCCGATTGTGGGTGGAGAGGTGTTGTTCTCATCTTTTTAATCCCCAGTAGCTCGCACACCCCTTGGAAAATCTTAGACTCGAAGTTACGCCCTTGATCCGAGTGCAATTCCATCGGTACGCCGAATCTGCTCACCCAGTTGTAAACGATCTGCTCAACCACGGTTTTGGCTTCTTGGTTAGGGATAGCAAAAGCCTCAGGCCACTTGCTGAAGTAATCCATAACAACAAGAATGTAGCGATTACCCTTTTCGGTTTCAGGAAACGGTCCTGCAATGTCAACTGCGATTCTCTCGAATGGCGCTCCAACGTTGTATTGCTGCATTCTGCCGTGAGTTTTAACCCTCGGGCCTTTACTGGCGGCGCAGGTGACACACTTTCTGCACCAATTTTCTACATCGTCCTTGGCGTGCACCCAATAAAAACGTTCTCGCACCTTTTCTAACGTCTTATTCACTCCCAAGTGGCCTCCGGATATTCCATCGTGCAGTTCCCTTAGCACGTCACTGACTCTTGACCTTGGCACAACGAGCTGCATCACAAACGACTTTCCATCCGAGCTTTCCCACCTTCGCCTCAAAACACCATCTTGAACTTGAAGCGAGTCCCACTGTGCCCAGTATGCCTTTAGTTCGGGACTTTTATTGGATATTTCCTGCCATTCTGGTTTTTCTTCATGTTCTTTCCAGGCGAGAATTGGCTCGATATCCGGATCCTCTTTTTGGGCGTTTCGCATTTCACTTTCATTCCAACCATCAGTGGGCTCAGCTCTTAGTCGTTGAGTGGATACCGCATCTTTTTCTTCTTGTCGTGCGCAATGTTTGCAATCAGATTTGCAAGGTCGCCGGGACAGAGCATCCGCATTAGAGTGAAGGCTTCCCTTTCGATGCTGTATCTCGTAGTCGTACATCTGGAGTCGTTCAATCCACCTTGCGACTTGTCCTTCAGGATTTTTAAATTGCAGCAACCACTTCAGAGATGCATGGTCTGTGCGAAGAATGAATTTTTGCCCGTACAGGTACTTATGGAAATGCTTTGTTGCCAAGACCAAAGCAAGAAGTTCCCGCCTGGTAACACAGTAGTTCCTTTCCGGCTTAGAGAGCACCTTACTAAAGTAGGAAACAACTTTCTCTTGCCCGTCATGCATCTGCGAAAGGACAGCTCCAATTCCGACGTTACTGGCATCTGCATCCACAATAAATGTTTTTCCTGGAGTAGGGTACACTAGTACAGGGGCCTCACATAGTTGTTGTTTGAGAGTTTTGAAGCTTCTTTCGCATTCACTTGACCATTTGAATTGTTTTCCCTTTTCTGTTAGTTGATGTAAACTCTTTGCGATCCCAGCAAAATCCTTCACAAACCGCCTGTAGTACGTAGCGAGTCCCAGAAAGCTTCTCAGTTGGTGTTTGTCTCTTGGGACTGGCCAATTTTTCACCGCTTCGATCTTTTCTGGGTCTGTCCTTACCCCTTCGGATGAGATGATGTGTCCCAAGTATTTGACATCTGGCCTAAAGAGATGACACTTCTTCGGGTTTAGCTTTAGCTGTGCACTTCGTAGTCTTTGGAACACTTCCTTTAAGTTATCTCGATGTTCTTGAAAAGTTTTGCCGACCACGATGACATCGTCCAGGTAGACCAAACAGGTTTTCCATGTTAGTCCCAGCAAAACGCGTTCCATTAGACGCTCAAAGGTTGCCGGAGCATTGCACAATCCGAATGGCATTACTGCGAATTGCCAAAGCCCGTTTCCTGCGGTGAAGGCTGTCTTCTCACGGTCCTCCGGATGGATCTGTACTTGCCAGTAGCCACTTTTCAAATCAAGTGTGGAGAACCATTGCGCTCCTGACAGTGTGTCCAGTGTGTCGTCAATCCTTGGCAACGGGTAGCTATCCTTCTTGGTGACATTATTTAGCTGGCGATAATCCACGCAGAATCTATTGGTGCCGTCTTTCTTCTTGACCAGTACAACGGGTGATGCCCACGGACTCTTAGAGCCTTCAATCAACCCTTGATTTTCCATAGTCGAAACCATTTCTGCAACCTCCGTCTGCTTAGCTAATGGTAAACGCCTAGGAGGTTGACGTATGGGTCTTGCATCTCCAGTGTCTATTCGGTGTTGTACCAAATGTGTGCTGCCATATTCGCCATCCTGCGAGGCAAATACGTCTGCAAATTCGTTGATTAGTTCCTCTGCCATAGCTCGTTGCTCCTGGTTCAGCTCGGTTTGCCGGAGTATAGTTCTTTTCAACTCAGCTGTGCTACTTGATGGCAAAGATATAGCAGCATTCTCCTTCGACAACTTGATGACAGCAGTTATCGGTACGCACGCTCCGATCGATTGTCCTTGCTTTAGTTTGATGCTCTTATTTCCCACATTCAAGATTCTTACTGGGACCATTTTGCCTTTCGGCTCAACGAGCATCTTTCCCACGACGTAATTCTGATAATGATTTTTAGAGTCCGGCTCAATCAAATAGAATCGATGGCTCCCAAGATCACCTTCCAGCTGCGCCCAAATTAGTGTCTCTGCGGAAGGTGGTAAGATCTCGTCCTTGTTGACTATTGTCCTAAGGCATGCGGCATTCTCATTCCCGTACACCATTGGAATCTCGACGTTCCTGTACTTAAGTACTTGAGTTCCGATGTCGAGCACTACATTATGCGCCTTCATAAAGTCAACTCCAATGATGCACTCGTCGCATATATCGGCCACTAGGAATACGTGGGTGAATGTTAGTCCTGCCAGATTGATCGTAAGAACAACTTCTCCATACACCTTTGCCGTCGCTCCTGTTGCTGTTTTCAAGCAGTAGCTACTGGTATTGTGCAGCCATGAATCATGGGCGATATCCCTTCTTATAATGGAAGCGGTGGCACCGGTGTCAATGGTGGCCACGCATTTATTCTGGCCAATGTGGGCTTCCACTGTAAGACTCTTGTTACTTCGTTTTGTTTGGGAGACTTGGATTTTGATCCTGGGGGCGTCAATTCCAGAAACCAACTTCTGCCCCTCGAAGTTGGTTCTTACACGTTTCCCGCCCGTTGACTTGACGTTGCGCTGCTGGCAGGATAGATGTCATTCCTGCCAGATGCCTCTTCGTTACGTCTCCTAGCAGCGCATTGTGGACAACTGCGTTGTTTAAGTGGAGACCTGCACTCACGCTGCAGATGTCCTATTTTGTTGCAGTTCCAACAACGGACTTGTCCTCCACGCACACTGTTCCGCTCCACGACGTCTGCTCGTTGGCAGGAGCATTCCACGGCTGTCACTTCTCTCACGCGGTGGATTCCTTGAGATGCTTGGTCGGCAGCTTTCATCGTCAGGGCAAATGCTAGGGCCTCAGGAAGGGTTCGTTTTCCAGCCATTCTTACAGCCATTTGCAACTGCCTATCTTCAATCGCTTGGGTAAACGCCTCTACAGCCATTTCGTTGATAAGGTCTTCTCCGGCATTAGGATAAGATAGATGCGCCAACCGTTCGATATCGGCCTGCAACTGCTGAAGTGTTTCGCCCCTCTTCTGGACTCTGCTGCGCAGTTGGACTCTGTATACTTGCTGCATATGGTCATCTCCGAACCGCATTTCTATGGCTTTAACCAAAGCGTCGTAGTTGAGTTGTTTATCTTCTGAGATGGTTTGCAGCAATTCCGCAGCTGTACCTCTCAGTGCCAGCGCGAGTGCAATCGACTTTTCTCCGTCGTCCCAGTTGTTGGTCATGGCAGCTGCTTCAAATTGTCTTCTATATATTGGCCACGATGTTTGGCCATCGAAGACAGGCGGTTGCATCTCTTTCCTTCTAGGGCTGTCTGTAGAAATTTCTCGGACTTTCTGTTTCTTTACTCTCTCTAGTTCTTTCGCAAGATTCTCGATATTGTGTTCAACCTTCTCGAATTGTGCCTCGTGCATATTTAATTTTTGATCGATTATTTCGAATTTCGCTTCTAGAGAATTCTTGAACTCTTCGACAGTGTCTTTTTGTGCGGAAATAATGGAATTCTTCTGTTCTTTTAGAGAATTCTTCTGTTCTTCTAGAGAATTCTTCTGCTCTTCTAGAGAATTCTTCTGTTCTTCAAACTTAGAATCCATACTTCTCCTTTGTTCTTCTAACTTAGAATTCAATCCAAGGAGCAATTCCATCATGGCAGACATGTCAACCCCTGTGCTTACAAGCTCCTCTTCTACGTCGAACGACATGGATTTAGGATCTTTTCCATCTTTTTCGATCGCTTCTTGTAGCCGAAGAATCAAATCACTTTTCCCTCCAGCTGCGGAGAGATTCCGCTTCTCTAGCTCCATTTTCAGCTGGGGTATACTTAGCTCCAGCAATGTACGTGGCATTTTTATTTTTTTTATTATTTTCTTTTTTTTTTTTCACAGCACTCAGAATAAGTTTTATCCCACTTCTGACACCAATGTAATATTTCGGCTAGGGTTCGAAATGATAAAACGTTATTCTGTTTCTAAAAACACTCTATTTATTACTATTTAAATACAACTTTTAATTAATTCACAAACAATTTCACTTCTATTTCACAATTCAAATCTCTTATCTTTCACTTAGTAAGACTTAGGTCCTTTTCCATCGCTTTCCAAAAATCAACTTATCGTCCGCAGTTTCTCATCCTGTATTTATACTACATTTGTCGGGTTCTAGTTCTTTCTGGTAACTTCTGGTTTGAAACTGGGGTAATAACTGAACTCTCCAACGTGGAGAGTTTGTATGATCCTAAAACTATGCAACGCTGGATCCTTGATTTAATCACATATATACCACAATACTTTAAACTATACATATGTTTTATTTACATTTTTTTTTTTGTGGACCTTCGGGCGGGCGTAGCTGTCCTTTCCTTGGCACGTTATCGCTGATGTACATATGTAGGTGTATGAATTATTTGTAAGGAAACGAGAAACGGGAAACGAGAAACGGGTGGCGTGAAACGGGTGGCGATCACGATAATTTTAATCGTATGTGCATTTCTGCCTGTATACATTGGGGCAATGACCTCCAAACAGCTGTGCGAGTTTTTGTTCTGTAGCAACGTAAGTGCATATGCAAATACATAACTAGCTATTTAAGTACGATACGATACATAAAAGCAAAAAAAAATAACTAAATAAATACATACACGCATATCACGATAGTGGATATTGCACATAACTAACTGAATCTATAAATAAATATATATGTATATAAATAAGTGTAACTAAACTACGTACATAAATAAACTACACGATAAATAAATAAAATATACGTAAACAAATATACATATAAATAAATATATATATATAGATAAATACTAAATAGGTAATAATAAATGACAATAAATCAATAAATAAATAAATAAATAAATAAATACAAATAAATATATAAATAAATAAATTATTCTTTATACACTTACATATATAAATTAATGCCTTATCCTACTTCAGTCTATACTCTCTACTTATACCTATATAAATAAATAAATTAATTAATCAGTAAATAAATAAATAAATAAATAAATTATCATAATTAACAAGACAAATAGCTCTATGATTACATACGCACGTACTTTTGTGATTTTACGTTGCTATCACTGTTTTATGTCCTTCGCGTGGTAGACTCCGATTTCTTTTCCGACCAGATTTTCTAATTCATACATGTTCCGACCAATTGGTCTGACAACACGACATTTAACATATTTAGGACACAGCTTGGACGTTAAGTACTTGGACGTGTCACTTAAAACGAAATTTGTTCTATAAACCTCTTGGCCAGGTATAAATCGAACCAGTCGTGTTCTTGTGTTGTATGTTTTTGCGCTTCTTTTGTAAGAACTCTTTATGTTCTGCTTTATCCTGTTTCTCAAGCACTGCAATCGATTTTGTCTTGAGAGGGTCAATAGTTCTCCGTCCTCCACAGCATTAAGTCGTTGAGCCAGTTCGTAGCAGCTTCCATGTGTCATCATATTCGTACCAAACGAGGCAAAGTATGGTGACACACCGATTGAACTATGCACAGAACTCCTCAACGACCCAGCTATGTCACTTAGGTGAAGATCCCAATCACGATGGTCATCCGTGATGTAGGATCTTATGGCCGTGATAATTGATCTATTAACTCTCTCAGACACATTCGATTGAGGCGAGTAATTTGCAGTTCTCAGGTCTCGTATTTGCAGTTTTGTCAGAAGATTTTGGAAATCTTTTGCCAAGAACTGCTTACCATTGTCCGAATGTATTATTTGTGGTACACCGAACAAATTAAACACATCTTGTAAATACTGGACAACACTGGATGAACTTGCATTTTTAAGCGCTTTTAACAACACAAATTTTGACAGATGGTCAAGGACTACAAATACATATTTTTTTCCAGATTTTGATCTGGGGTACGGTCCCAAGAAATCTATATATAGTTTCTGGAATGGACGATCTGTACAAAAATTTGATGACATTGGCGGACGTTGTATGATATCAGACGGTTTACAAAGCTTACATGTAACGCAATTGGACACATATTGACGGATTTGAACAGTCATATTTGGCCAATAGAAGAATTGCCTTATCCTGTGTATAGTTTTCGCAATACCACCATGCGAAGCTTTCGGAGGATTATGTGCTCGCGAAATCAACTCCTCTGTGAGATCCGACGGAATCCATAACTTCCAGTTATGTTCAACCGTGGACTCATCTCCGTAGGGTGGTAGCGACCGCATACACATAGTCTTCTTCAATTTTAAGGTCTGGCAATTCATCTTGGTGTTGTCGGACCGTTTCCACCAGCTCTACGTATTCTTCAGACTTGAAGGCGTCGGCATCAAGATCGACGAGCGGAGCGATGTCTTTCAATTCAAGGCTGTCAATATGTGCATGGGACAGAGTATCAGATACTATGTTTAGCGATCCCTTTCGGTGCTCAATTTGGAATGTGTATTTCTGGAGCTCCAGACTCCATCTTCCAAGCCTACCGGACAGGTTCTTGAGGCCCATCAACCACCGTAGACTGGAATGGTCGGTGATGATGGTAAACGCCATGCCTTCCACGTAAGGTCTGAATTTCTGGACGGCCAGTACCGCTGCTAGACATTCTTTCTCTGTCACACTATAATTTCGTCTACATGAATTTAATTTTTGGGAGAAGTATGCGATGGGACATTCTTCTTTAGCTTCGTTGAATTGGAATAGAACTGCTCCTATTCCCAAATCAGAAGCGTCGCACTGGATGAAGAATCTTTTAGAAAAATCAGGGTGGATGAGTACCGGGGCAGTTGTTAAGGCCTGTTTTAGTGATTCGAAGGCTTCCCGCGCCTCATCAGTCATGCAAAAAGGTTCCTTATTTTTCTTCAGGGTTTCAGTTAGAGGGGCAGTCAGGCTTGAAAAGTCCCTGATGAATCGTCTGTACCACCCAGCGAGGCCGAGTAGACTGCGTACTTGCTTGCGGTTTTTCGGAACTGGTAGGTCGACAACCACTTCGACTTTGGCCGGATCGGTCATTAGCATCCCACCACCAACTAAATAACCTAAGTACCGAAGCTCTGAAGCAAAACTTCGACTTGGTTAAGTTGATGGTGAGGTCCGCTTTCCGCAAGCACAACGCGACCTCCTCGAGCAAAGCGAGATGGGTTTCGAAGTCTGGAGACACGATGAGCAAGTCATCGAGATATACGAAAACTCTTTCTCTTAAACGGGATGGGATGACCTTTTCCATTAACTTACACATCCTTTGGGCAGCATTACACAACCCAAAGGGCATGACGGTAAACTGGTATAAGGGTCTCCCCGGAACAGTAAAAGCAGGTTCCGCATCCCCGGTGTTGATGACATGCTCATCCAAGGATGTTTTTCCGAGACCATGCTGGGTGAAACAGCGAAATTTTGTTTTGACTAGTCTGGACTGATCTCGTGCTGATAAATGGTGAGTATTTGCATCATATGTATTAACTGGTAGTGTAATTGAACTAATTATTTCAGGCGCTATTTGGAAAGCCTTCCAGAAATTGATTCCCAGATATAACTCCTGTTCAAGACTTGGCACTAAGAAAAATGTAATCGGCTTGGACACACCTTTGTACTCTACCGGTGCTGTAACTTTGCCGATTATAGCCTGGTTTTTTCCGTCGGCTGTTTTAACGCCAGTATTTCTTAAATAATTAAAGGGTAAGTTTAGTATTTTTACTAACTTTTCACAATTTTTCCCTAATATTCTTATAGTGGCTCCACTATCTAGTAACCCCAATACTTCACATTCGCTAATTTTTATTTTGGCGTAGGGCCTTGGGTCAGAGGATGTGTCGACTATAGTTGACGCTATCGCTCTTCTGATTTCTTTTCTTATTTTATACCTTTCCCTAGCTTTTAGAATTTTCTTAGTTACCATGTTTTTTCTACCTATGATTCTATATCTAGCTCTTTCATATTCCTGCAATCTTACATGTAGGGGTTTTATTTCTGGAATCTCCGGCTTTTTTATTTTTCTTTCTTCTTCCGTCCTCTTTAATATTTTTAGGTGTCCATCATTACTATTGTTATCTTCTTCTATTTGAATTATGACAAAACCATTATTGTTTATTCGGGGATTTGCGTCGAACGCGACTTCCCCGTCGACATCACGTTCCCTTGAATGTTTCCCGGGTTGCACCGGCGACATTTGGGGGTTATCACTCCCTCTTGTCCACACCTATAGCAAAATATATTTCTGCTACTAGAGGGGCAATCCATGAAGGTGTGACCCTCGGCCCTGCAGTTCCAGCAACACAATTTTCTTGGCTCTGCAGAGCCAAGATCTCAGACCACGGACACTCGTATTGGCGTTGGAGAGTTTCTAATCGGAAAATAAAATCTTCCACGGTTAGAGAATCCGGTTTACCTTCGAAGTAAATGCCCCACTTGTCGATTTTAATTGGGCCTTTTATTTTTGTGTGGTACCTCGGATTTGGTGCATATTGTGGCGGACTCTGGGCCATCCCCAGAGTTTGTCTTTGTGGCATCTGATGTGTTTGATGTTTCTGCTGGTTTATCCCATGGTAATTCGAGCTTGGAAAATGAGATCTCTTGGCAGAAATGGTTGTGATGATGGCTTTAAATGGGAATTAAAATTTGTTTGTGGACAATTCTTTTCAGGATGATTCATCACTGGTTCTTGATGGTGTGTAAGGTGTTGTTCCTCCATTTGTTGCGAGGCTTGACATGGCTCCTGTGATGACTCTTTATTGGTTTGCCTTAGCAGTGGTTAAATGAGTTCGTTTATGCTTCTCGTAAATTCGAGGAAGCTTCTTCGCATTTCTTCTTTTAACGGGTTTGCGATTTCTTCTTTTAGAGCCTCGTTGTAGGAAGAATATGCTTTCACCACTGCCAGGTTAACATAAGTTCTTATGTCTGACGGTATATTATTTCTGTCTTCGATGTTACTCTGTGTGTTATTTATGTATTTTTGTTTTTCTACAATAGTAACGCTGGACCGATTGCTTGGATTGAGTGATTGTACCCCTAAAAGATGGTGGGTCTATGGAGTCGCTCGAACCACTACGGCTAAGAGGGTTGGAAGGAGGTGGGAACTGTGAGAACGAACTACTAGACGGTGGATAATTAGAAGTAACAGCTGGAATTTGTTGCAGTGGTACAGCGTGAGTAGCATTTTCATTATTTCTCGGTGGTGCAGTTGATGTTGCAGGTGGTACTTTACCTGCTGGTGGACTGTGCTGCACTTTTGGTATCGCACCTGTCATCATGTGAGAAACTTGTGCTCTGGTAAGTCTGCGATTTTCTTCAAATTCGCTGCTTCTCCTAAGTTTTTGTCTCTCTTTTTCAGACTCATTCATTTTGAAAAGGTGCTACAAAACTAGGAACTTGAAACTATATTTTTTTGGGACACAGATATATATGTATATAAAGGTATAAAGAATGTTTATTTTTTTTGGTTTTAGGTCGAAATTCTCAACGTGCCTAGGGAGTGTAACGCAACACAAGATAAATCAAATATGAAGAGTGCTGTATGAGCCAATTTTATAATTAACAAGAAGGAAGGAAGAAGGAACTTATGTAACTATACTATATTCTCCTATGTAAATGAAGAAAACCAAAACCAATATATACTTATATACTAACATGTAAATTTTAAATAATAATAAAGTAATAAGTAGCAGATGCCTTGCGACTAAAATTTTAAGTATTGTGCTTCAAAAGGATGTATTATGTGGGTTGTAAATAGTAAGCAACAAAAAAAATGTGTATATATGTATATATCTATAGTACTACTAATGTATGACTAAACAATTAATTCAATCAGACAGATAAGTAAATAAATGAGTAATAAATAGGTAAATAAATTGTGAATAAATAAATAACAAATAAATGAATAAATACCAAATAAATAAATAAATAACAAATAAATAAATAGTTAACGATCAATTTGATTATGACTAATAAAAAAATAGTCTTCTTCTTCTTATCCTTTTATTAACCCTTTCCTCGTTATACGAACTTATGCGTAGCGAGTTTCCCATTTTTACTGCATCGCTGCTGCTCCGCTTATGGGGTTGGCTAATGTCGCAGACCGCAGAGCGCGTCTACATAATGCTCGGTCCTGGATCGCTTCAGTGGTTAACCCCAGACGTTGTTGCGCATTTGCCATCTGAGAAATCCAAGAATTCTTTTTCCGACCTCGTTTTCTTACAGTTGGAGTGACCGTAGTTGATAGTGCCTTTTTAACCGGATTTTCCGCAGATCTTCTTTGAACGTGGCAATACCAACTTATTCTATTCGCCTCAAGCTGTTCGGTTACCGAATTCTTTATATGTAGACTTCCTCTTATACGCGTAGATCTAATGCAATCGCGTTTAGTAACTCCACTAGACATCCTTAACATTTTCATTTCCGCTGTCGTCATTTTATTTTTAAACGCTTCGTACATTGTCCAGCACTGTGACCCGTACATAAGAGCTGGTCTAACAACAGTGGTGTAGAGTTTCCCCTTCAATTTTAGTGGAAATTTTCGGTCGCAAAAGATTCCCGAATTTTCCCGCCATTTCATCCATCCCACACTCACTCTGTGGTTTACGTCGTCGTCACATTTCGCTTCCATGTTAACGATTGATCCTAAGTACTTAAAAATAGTGCTTTTCGGAAGAACTATTCCGTCTAACATTATATCCGGAACAGGTCGCAACGGATGTGCAAATGGGCACGTCAAATGCTCCGTCTTTGAACGACTTATTTTAAACCCGTTTCTCTCTAGCGCATTTCTCCATGAATCTAAGGCGTTCTGTAAATCTTCGACGTTATCGCTAAGTATAACTGCGTCGTCAGCGAAGAGAATTGGCGTTACATTTGCTTCGCGCATGCAGTCTTTTAAAAGATAGTCGAATACTACGTTAAAGAGGAAAGGGCTAAGTACGCTTCCTTGATGCACTCCGACATTAACTGGAAATTCTCTCGTTAGTCCAGCAGAGCTTTTAACCGCAGTTTTCACGTTTCCGTACATGTCTTGTATTATTCTAACATACGTTTCCGGTACGTTTTGAGACCTCAGCGCGGCCCATATGAGATCCCTAGGCACTCGATCGAATGCTTTCTCGAGGTCGATAAATACCATGTGTAAATCCTTAGACGAATCTCGGTGCTTTTCCATTATTATTCGTAGGCTTTGGATAGCGTCCACCGTCGATCTTCCTTCAACAAATCCACACTGGCTATTATCGAGCTTTATTATTTGCCGAAGACGTTCGTTTAAGACTCTTTCGACGATTTTCATTGTATGTGACATAAGCTTGATTGAACGGTAGTTGTTGCATTCTCGAGTGTCGCCTTTTCCTTTGTATAATGGAACCAAGAAGCTACTTCTCCATTGATTCGGCATAGGTTGTCCATATTTTAATTTATTTAAAAGTTTCGATAGCCAAACGCTGCCGATCCCCTCCATCTTCGACCAAAACTCTGATGGAATGCTATCTGGTCCCGCCGCTTTCCCCCGCTTCATTTTTCCAATTGCTATACTTATTTCTTCGATTGAAAAGTCCGAAACTTCCTCTTCGAATAGACCAGCTGTCGGCACGATATCACGTGGAAACTGTTTGTTAAGCAACTCCTTGCAGTATTCAAGCCACCGGTCACAAATTTCCTTTTCATTTGTTAATAGGCGACCGTCTGCGTTTTTGATGTATTTCGGCGAGGTTATTTCCATTGAATTTTTTCTCCTCTGTGCAGCGAGCTTAAAAATATTTGGCATTTTAGTACTGTACGACGTTTGAACTTCTTGGATAGCTTATCTTCTATCCGCCGATCGTGAGGATATTTGCTCCAACTCCTGGTACAGGTTTTCCGCTTCTGCCGCTCGAGTTCGAGCCAGGACTTTCTTTGCGATCTTTCTAAGACGCTCGTATTCAAGAGCCAGTCGCATTTTGTCCACGCTTGGAATGCACTCTTCTTGTCGGCCACAGCTCGTTTGGTTTCGTCATTCCACCACCATGTTTCTTTGCCAACGTAATGGTATTTCGATATAGTCCCCAGATGGGACTTTGCGTGTGTTATGCATTCCTCGTTCATGCTGTTCCACATTTCTTGCGGGCTAAGTGAGTCTGCTATAACATTTATATTTTGAAGTACTTCTTTAGCCAGTGCGATAAATCTTGCGCTTCGTTCCTTCGATAGATTATACCACCGGATTTTTGGCTTTCCAAACGATGCCCGTGTTTTCGGTGTTTTCGGAGCAGACGGTGTTGGCTTACTAGCGATTCTCCAAGTATTGCTTTACAGTCCTTAACACGGTTTCTCATCGACATTTTGCAGAGGTGATAATCTATTTGCGTTTCGTGGCCTCCGCTGCTATAGGTGATGAGATGTCGTTGATGTTTAATAAACATTGTATTTAAGACGGTTAAGCCGTACGCTCTACACGCTACAAGGATGTCTTCGCCAGCTGAATTTCTGGTTCCAAAGCCTTTACCGCCGTGGCAGTCCTCATAATCAACATTTGTTTCTCCGACGTGGCCATTTAAATCTCCGCCTACGAAGAGCATCTCATCGATAGGTATATTTCTAAGCAAATTACCGAACTCTGACCAAAATGTATCTTTTTCCGATTGATCGCATCCATTTTGTGGAGCGTACGCGCTAACAATGTTCCACGTTTCATTGTGTATGACGAGTTTAACACTCATCAAGCGGTCGCTTATTTTCAAGATACCAACGATGTTGTTTAGAAGATCCGCTGCAACAACGATTCCAACACCGTTTCGTCCATTGACCGTTCCATGGTAGAACATCTTAAATGCCTTAGTTTTTAAATCTAGAAAACGCGCTTTATTTCCTGTATTACACCACTTCGTTTCCTGTACGCACAGGATTTGTAGAGTTCTGCGACGCATAATCGCTTCTAGTTCTAAACTTTTTGAGGTCATCGATCCGACGTTCCAACTTGCAAACCGAAGTTTTGCCCGCCCCCGGAATCCGTCGGGCTCTGACACAAGCACTTCTGCTTGCTCTGGGATCACCCGAGTGCGTTGCAACCGTGGTGCCCAGCGGGGTAGTGCTATTAATTGCGATCATTTCCATGAAGTTTAAAGTTTGAGTGGTTTGACACTTGTATGCTCATTTCGAATTGATTGACTATTCTTTTACCCCACCGGTAGTCTCCAGACGTGGGAACCCACTGATTGCATACAAACTTGTGGGAAAGTTTTAAGGTGTTAAAGTGTCACAGGCTCATTTTTGGTGTCATAGTTGCCTGTATATGATTGGTGTCCCATTTAGTCGCCTCTTACGACAAGCTGGGACGCACTGCGGCACTATTCTTTATCCGATGCCGCACGGATACTAATAAAAAAAAAAAAAATAATAATAAAAAAATAGTATACAAGTAAATACTAATCACGAATGACAAAAAGAAAAACTCCAAAAATCCCTGCTTGTATATATATGTTTTAATGTGTTTAAACTTATGTATATATTTTATGTAATAAAGAGGAAAATGTATTTGGTGTTTTTTTTTTTGAATTATTATTAGTTTTTTTTGTTTTTGTTTTTTTTGTTTTTTTGCATAGGAGGTGTCACAGCAAGTTTTTCTCGGCGGATGCGATGATGATTAAGCTAATGATCTTGGACGTTTGACTGCGGACGGACGTGATGTTATCCCTCAGCAAAGTAAATAGGTAAACAAAAATTTAAAACCAGACACAAAACGAGACACAAAATACTTCTCTTATTGCTCCCGCAATTCCAGACCAGCCTGGGGCCTTTGCTGGAAGACTTTGAGCAATTCGATTGGTATACATATAAGAAAGCTAATAGATAAGGACGGAACAGTGCTACAAGTGCATGCTATAACAATACATAAACGAGGTCACTGAAACCGTGTAATATAAGAAAGAAAAAATATAAGAAAGAAAATGAAAATTAAAGTTTAAGATAGAAAAGTAAATTTTACATTTAAAAGAGAAGAGTAGAAAAAAACGTAAGACTAAAAATTTGAGTTGTTTCTGTGGTTATCATCAATGTCACCCGTCGCAATTCAAGTTGGTATGTCAACTGACTCCCACTTGAAGACTTACGGATCCTTTGATGATGGCCATAGGAACATCTGCGGACGGACGACTAGGACGGACATTTGACGAGCACATACGTTGGGCGCCATTTTTTGTAATAAACAGGGGTAGTCAGTGTGTATAGGATAGGACAGGTAAGGAAGGTAAAAAGTACTAGAAAGGATTGGAGGATTATAGAGGGCGTTGGAGTTGAGAAGAGGACCGGAAACCAGGATGTGGACTGGACTGGGAAAGGAAAGGAAAGGATGTCACCGAGTGGGGAAAGTGGCATGCTTGCGAGGCACGGCTATGCTCGCCGGATGGGGTTGGTTCTTGTCCTCACTCTTTGACGGGCACAAAAATTACATTATATATACAATAGATAAATAAATAAATAAATATGTAGATAAATAACACAAAAAAATCAATTAAGAACAGCAAAAAAAATTTTTGTTTTTCGTTTTTCTTTGTTTTATTTTTTTTTTTTTTTTGGCACTTGGACACTGCTATCTTCTTTTCCTTTATCTCTAAGTTTTACTTTTTATATTTTTTTTCTGTGCACGCACACACTTTGTCACGCCACTGTCCAGTTTACTTCTGGCGTGATTACTTGGCTGCCGTTTTTTTTTTTTTTTGCTCTTAATTTTTTTGCCGATTGGTAACCCCGCTATTTGTCGTTCTCACGCTGAATAGCTAAGTAGCTGTTTTAAGCTACCCGTTCCCTACCTTACTCTATAAAAAAAATTTGTTGGTTCTAAGCTTCGCTGGCTTGGCACCACTTTTTTTCATCCGTCTTCGAAGATCGAAATTCTTCCGAGGATCGAATTTCTTTCCCCACCATCTTGTTTTTGTGTCTGACAGTTGTTTATTTTGAAAAAAGGAAAATTATTTTGTAGGTTTATTTTTGTTATTAGATGTTTTGTTTTCTTAAATTTTTCTTTTGCAGGGAGCTGTATCAACACTCGGGGCTTTCCAGAGTCTTATGGCGGAAAGGACAAAGGACAGCTTCCTGTATTTGATATGTTTAGACGTGGTGAAGAACCCCACGATCTGTTTAGCCGGGCATAGAGGAGATTTAGCCTAAACATATGGATACGAAAGTATGTGCATTTCTGCCTGTATACATTGGGGCAATGACATCCAAACAGCTGTGCGAGTTTCTGTTCTGTAGCAACGTAAGTGCATATGCAAATACATAACTAGCTATTTAAGTACGATACGATACAAAAAGCAAAAAAAATAACTAAATAAATACATACACGCATATCACAATAGTGGATATTGCACATAACTAACTGAATCTATAAATAAATATATATGTATATAAATAAGTGTAACTAAACTACGTACATAAATAAACTACACGATAAATAAATAAGATATACGTAAACAAATATACATATAAATAAATATATATATATAGATAAATACTAAATAGGTAATAATAAATGACAATAAATCAATAAATAAATAAATACAAATAAATATATAAATAAATAAATTATTCTTTATACACTTACATATATAAATTAATGCCTTATCCTACTTCAGTCTATATTCTCTACTTATACCTATATAAATAAATAAATAAATTAATCAGTAAATAAATAAATAAATAAATAAATTATCATAATTAACAAGACAAATAGCTCTATGATTACATACGCACGTACTTTTGTGATTTTACGTTGCTATCACTGTTTTATGTCCTTCGCGTGGTAGACTCCGATTTCTTTTCCGACCAGATTTTCTAATTCATACATGTTACGACCAATTGGTCTGACAACACGACATTTAACATATTTAGGACACAGCTTGGACGTTAAGTACTTGGACGTGTCACTTAAAACGAAATTTTTTCTATAAACCTCTTGGCCAGGTATAAATCGAACCAGTCGTGTTCTTGTGTTGTATGTTTTTGCGCTTCTTTTGTAAGAACTCTTTATGTTCTGCTTTATCCTGTTTCTCAAGCACTGCAATCGATTTTGTCTTGAGAGGGTCAATAGTTCTCCGTCCTCCACAGCATTAAGTCGTTGAGCCAGTTCGTAGCAGCTTCCATGTGTCATCATATTCGTACCAAACAAGGCAAAGTATGGTGACACACCGATTGAACTATGCACAGAACTCCTCAACGACCCAGCTATGTCACTTAGGTGAAGATCCCAATCACGATGGTCATCCGTGATGTAGGATCTTATGGCCGTGATAATTGATCTATTAACTCTCTCAGACGCATTCGATTGAGGCGAGTAATTTGCAGTTCTCAGGTGTCGTATTTGCAGTTTTGTCAGAAGATTTTGGAAATCTTTTGCCAAGAACTGCTTACCATTGTCCGAATGTATTATTTGTGGTACACCGAACAAATTAAACACATCTTGTAAATACTGGACAACACTGGATGAACTTGCATTTTTAAGCGCTTTTAACAACACAAATTTTGACAGATGGTCAAGGACTACAAATACATATTTTTTTCCAGATTTTGATCTGGGGTACGGTCCCAAGAAATCTATATATAGTTTCTGGAATGGACGATCTGTACAAAAATTTGATGACATTGGCGGACGTTGTATGATATCAGACGGTTTACAAAGTTTACATGTAACGCAATTGGACACATATTGACGGATTTGAACAGTCATATTTGGCCAATAGAAGAATTGCCTTATCCTGTGTATAGTTTTCGCAATACCACCATGCGAAGCTTTCGGAGGATTATGTGCTCGCGAAATCAACTCCTCTGTGAGATCCGACGGAATCCATAACTTCCAGTTATGTTCAACCGTGGACTCATCTCCGTAGGGTGGTAGCGACCGCATACACATAGTCTTCTTCAATTTTAAGGTCTGGCAATTCATCTTGGTGTTGTCGGACCGTTTCCACCAGCTCTACGTATTCTTCAGACTTGAAGGCGTCGGCATCAAGATCGACGAGCGGAGCGATGTCTTTCAATTCAAGGCTGTCAATATGTGCATGGGACAGAGTATCAGATACTATGTTTAGCGATCCCTTTCGGTGCTCAATTTGGAATGTGTATTTCTGGAGCTCCAGACTCCATCTTCCAAGCCTACCGGACAGGTTCTTGAGGCCCATCAACCACCGTAGACTGGAATGGTCGGTGATGATGGTAAACGCCATGCCTTCCACGTAAGGTCTGAATTTCTGGACGGCCAGTACCGCTGCTAGACATTCTTTCTCTGTCACACTATAATTTCGTCTACATGAATTTAATTTTTGGGAGAAGTATGCGATGGGACATTCTTCTTTAGCTTCGTTGAATTGGAATAGAACTGCTCCTATTCCCAAATCAGAAGCGTCGCACTGGATGAAGAATCTTTTAGAAAAATCAGGGTGGATGAGTACCGGGGCAGTTGTTAAGGCCTGTTTTAGTGATTCGAAGGCTTCCCGCGCCTCATCAGTCATGCAAAAAGGTTCCTTATTTTTCTTCAGGGTTTCAGTTAGAGGGGCAGTCAGGCTTGAAAAGTCCCTGATGAATCGTCAAAACAGTAAAAGCAGTTTTCTCCCTACTCTGTTTCTCCAGCGGTATCTGCCAGAAGGCATCCTTTAAATCGACACTGCTGATAAAATACGTGTCCTGTAGTCGACTGAGAAGTCCGTCGATATGGGGGAGAGGGTAAGCGTCCTTTTTAGTAAGCTCGTTGACTTAACGAGAATCCAGGCAAAGTCGATTTTTACCTGGTTTTCGTATGAGTACAACGGGCGAACACCACGGGCTCTCACTCTCCTCGATAACGCCAAGGCCTATCATTCGGTCTATCTCTGCGTATAAAAGATCTTGTATGGCTGGGGAAACAGGGTAGTGACGTTGCTTGACAGGTTCCGCATCCCCGGTGTTGATGACATGCTCATCCAAGGATGTTTTTCCGAGACCATGCTGGGTGAAACAGCGAAATTTTGTTTTGACTAGTCTGGACTGATCTCGTGCTGATAAATGGTGAGTATTTGCATCATATGTATTAACTGGTAGTGTAATTGAACTAATTATTTCAGGCGCTATTTGGAAAGCCTTCCAGAAATTGATTCCCAGATATAACTCCTGTTCAAGACTTGGCACTAAGAAAAATGTAATCGGCTTGGACACACCTTTGTACTCTACCGGTGCTGTAACTTTGCCGATTATAGCCTGGTTTTTTCCGTCGGCTGTTTTAACGCCAGTATTTCTTAAATAATTAAAGGGTAAGTTTAGTATTTTTACTAACTTTTCACAATTTTTCCCTAATATTCTTATAGTGGCTCCACTATCTAGTAACCCCAATACTTCACATTCGCTAATTTTTATTTTGGCGTAGGGCCTTGGGTCAGAGGATGTGTCGACTATAGTTGACGCTATCGCTCTTCTGATTTCTTTTCTTATTTTATACCTTTCCCTAGCTTTTAGAATTTTCTTAGTTACCATGTTTTTTCTACCTATGATTCTATATCTAGCTCTTTCATATTCCTGCAATCTTACATGTAGGGGTTTTATTTCTGGAATCTCCGGCTTTTTTATTTTTCTTTCTTCTTCCGTCCTCTTTAATATTTTTAGGTGTCCATCATTACTATTGTTATCTTCTTCTATTTGAATTATGACAAAACCATTATTGTTTATTCGGGGATTTGCGTCGAACGCGACTTCCCCGTCGACATCACGTTCCCTTGAATGTTTCCCGGGTTGCACCGGCGACATTTGGGGGTTATCACTCCCTCTTGTCCACACCTATAGCAAAATATATTTCTGCTACTAGAGGGGCAATCCATGAAGGTGTGACCCTCGGCCCTGCAGTTCCAGCAACACAATTTTCTTGGCTCTGCAGAGCCAAGATCTCAGACCACGGACACTCGTATTGGCGTTGGAGAGTTTCTAATCGGAAAATAAAATCTTCCACGGTTAGAGAATCCGGTTTACCTTCGAAGTAAATGCCCCACTTGTCGATTTTAATTGGGCCTTTTATTTTTGTGTGGTACCTCGGATTTGGTGCATATTGTGGCGGACTCTGGGCCATCCCCAGAGTTTGTCTTTGTGGCATCTGATGTGTTTGATGTTTCTGCTGGTTTATCCCATGGTAATTCGAGCTTGGAAAATGAGATCTCTTGGCAGAAATGGTTGTGATGATGGCTTTAAATGGGAATTAAAATTTGTTTGTGGACAATTCTTTTCAGGATGATTCATCACTGGTTCTTGATGGTGTGTAAGGTGTTGTTCCTCCATTTGCTGCGAGGCTTGACATGGCTCCTGTGATGACTCTTTATTGGTTTGCCTTAGCAGTGGTTAAATGAGTTCGTTTATGCTTCTCGTAAATTCGAGGAAGCTTCTTCGCATTTCTTCTTTTAACGGGTTTGCGATTTCTTCTTTTAGAGCCTCGTTGTAGGAAGAATATGCTTTCACCACTGCCAGGTTAACATAAGTTCTTATGTCTGACGGTATATTATTTCTGTCTTCGATGTTACTCTGTGTGTTATTTATGTATTTTTGTTTTTCTACAATAGTAACGCTGGACCGATTGCTTGGATTGAGTGATTGTACCCCTAAAAGATGGTGGGTCTATGGAGTCGCTCGAACCACTACGGCTAAGAGGGTTGGAAGGAGGTGGGAACTGTGAGAACGAACTACTAGACGGTGGATAATTAGAAGTAACAGCTGGAATTTGTTGCAGTGGTACAGCGTGAGTAGCATTTTCATTATTTCTCGGTGGTGCAGTTGATGTTGCAGGTGGTACTTTACCTGCTGGTGGACTGTGCTGCACTTTTGGTATCGCACCTGTCATCATGTGAGAAACTTGTGCTCTGGTAAGTCTGCGATTTTCTTCAAATTCGCTGCTTCTCCTAAGTTTTTGTCTCTCTTTTTCAGACTCATTCATTTTGAAAAGGTGCTACAAAACTAGGAACTTGAAACTATATTTTTTTGGGACACAGATATATATGTATATAAAGGTATAAAGAATGTTTATTTTTTTTTTGGTTTTAGGTCGAAATTCTCAACGTGCCTAGGGAGTGTAACGCAACACGAGATAAATCAAATATGAAGAGTGCTGTATGAGCCAATTTTATAATTAACAAGAAGGAAGGAAGAAGGAACTTATGTTACTATACTATATTCTCCTATGTAAATGAAGAAAACCAAAACCAATATATACTTATATACTAACATGTAAATTTTAAATAATAATAAAGTAATAAGTAGCAGATGCCTTGCGACTAAAATTTTAAGTATTGTGCTTCAAAAGGATGTATTATGTGGGTTGTAAATAGTAAGCAACAAATAAAATGTGTATATATGTATATATCTATAGTACTACTAATGTATGACTAAACAATTAATTCAATCAGACAGATAAGTAAATAAATGAGTTATAAATAGGTAAATAAATTGTGAATAAATAAATAACAAATAAATGAATAAATACCAAATAAATAAATAAATAACAAATAAATAAATAGTTAACGATCAATTTGATTATGACTAATAAAAAAATAGTATACAAGTAAATACTAATCACGAATGACAAAAAGAAAAACTCCAAAAATCCCTGCTTGTATATATATGTTTTAATGTGTTTAAACTTATGTATGTAATATATGTATATATTTTATGTAATAAAGAGGAAAATGTATTTGGTGTTTTTTTTTTTGAATTATTATTAGTTTTTTTTGTTTTTGTTTTTTTTTTTTTTTTTGCATAGGAGGTGTCACAGCAAGTTTTTCTCGGCGGATGCGATGATGATTAAGCTAATGATCTTGGACGTTTGACTGCGGACGGACGTGATGTTATCCCTCAGCAAAGTAAATAGGTAAACAAAAATTTAAAACCAGACACAAAACGAGACACAAAATACTTCTCTTATTGCTCCCGCAATTCCAGACCAGCCTGGGGCCTTTGCTGGAAGACTTTGAGCAATTCGATTGGTATACATATAAGAAAGCTAATAGATAAGGACGGAACAGTGCTACAAGTGCATGCTATAACAATACATAAACGAGGTCACTGAAACCGTGTAATATAAGAAAGAAAAAATATAAGAAAGAAAATGAAAATTAAAGTTTAAGATAGAAAAGTAAATTTTACATTTAAAAGAGAAGAGTAGAAAAAAACGTAAGACTAAAAATTTGAGTTGTTTCTGTGGTTATCATCAATGTCACCCGTCGCAATTCAAGTTGGTATGTCAACTGACTCCCACTTGAAGACTTACGGATCCTTTGATGATGGCCATAGGAACATCTGCGGACGGACGACTAGGACGGACATTTGACGAGCACATACGTTGGGCGCCATTTTTTGTAATAAACAGGGGTAGTCAGTGTGTATAGGATAGGACAGGTAAGGAAGGTAAAAAGTACTAGAAAGGATTGGAGGATTATAGAGGGCGTTGGAGTTGAGAAGAGGACCGGAAACCAGGATGTGGACTGGACTGGGAAAGGAAAGGAAAGGATGTCACCGATGCTCGCCGGATGGGGCTGGTTCTTGTCCTCACTCTTTGACGGGCACAAAAATTACATTATATATACAATAGATAAATAAATAAATAAATATGTAGATAAATAACACAAAAAAATCAATTAAGAACAGCAAAAAAAATCAGGTATATAAATAAGAATGAATAAATAGATAAATAAATAAATATATATATATGTATGTGCCTACAAAAAAAAAGGAACAAAAATAATAATTTATAACAGTTCAAAGTATATAATTGCACTAAAAAAAAAATTGTTTATATTGTGTAAATGTACATTTGTATGTATATGTTGGTTTTTTTTTTGTGAAGATATTTTTTTTTGAAGATGTATATATATATATATATATAGGTAACGATATATATATGTATATATAGGAAGATATTTATTTCAAAAATAAATTTTTTTTTATAGTTTTGACAGCCTGTACTCTAAGTAATCTCATTATACGTACACGGAGAAAAAAAATTTTTTTTTTTTTGCTAAATTATTGTGTTTTTTTTTTCTTTTTTTTTTTGAATATACTTTAAACTATACATATGTTTTATTTACATTTTTTTTTGTGGACCTTCGGGCGGGCGTAGCTGTCCTTTCCTTGGCACGTTATCGCTGATGTACATATGTAGGTGTATGAATTATTTGTAAGGAAACGAGAAACGGGTGGCGAGAAACGGGTGGCGAGAAACGGGTGGCGATCACGATAATTTTAATCGTGATCGCCTCGTTTTTACTTTTATTTTATTTCCCTAAATAAAAAAAACTTAAATTTTTTTCTGTTTTGCTTACTTAACTTAGCACTTACCCTAAATACTTCCTTCTTTCAGTTTTTATTTAATTTTTTTTTTTTTTTTTTACTTTTCACAAAATTCTTTATTTTTATTTATTTTTTATTTTTATATATATGTATAAACTTTTGCGGTACACTTTATTTTATTTTATTTTCCTTTTTTTTTTTTTCTTTTCACCTTTTTGTTTTTCTTTGTTTTATTTTTTTTTTTTTTTGCACTTGGACACTGCTATCTTCTTTTCCTTTATCTCTAAGTTTTACTTTTTATATTTTTTTTCTGTGCACGCACACACTTTGTCACGCCACTGTCCAGTTTACTTCTGGCGTGATTACTTGGCTGCCGTTTTTTTTTTTTTTGCTCTTAATTTTTTTGCCGATTGGTAACCCCGCTATTTGTCGTTCTCACGCTGAATAGCTAAGTAGCTGTTTTAAGCTACCCGTTCCCTACCTTACTCTATAAAAAAAATTTGTTGGTTCTAAGCTTCGCTGGCTTGGCACCACTTTTTTTCATCCGTCTTCGAAGATCGAAATTCTTTCGAGGATCGAATTTCTTTCCCCACCATCTTGTTTTTGTGTCTGACAGTTGTTTATTTTGAAAAAAGGAAAATTATTTTGTAGGTTTATTTTTGTTATTAGATGTTTTGTTTTCTTAAATTTTTCTTTTGCAGGGAGCTGTATCAACACTCGGGGCTTTCCAGAGTCTTATGGCGGAAAGGACAAAGGACAGCTTCCTGTATTTGATATGTTTAGACGTGGTGAAGAACCCCACGATCTGTTTAGCCGGGCATAGAGGAGATTTAGCCTAAACATATGGATACGAAAGTATGTGCATTTCTGCCTGTATACATTGGGGCAATGACATCCAAACAGCTGTGCGAGTTTCTGTTCTGTAGCAACGTAAGTGCATATGCAAATACATAACTAGCTATTTAAGTACGATACGATACATAAAAGCAAAAAAAATAACTAAATAAATACATACACGCATATCACAATAGTGGATATTGCACATAACTAACTGAATCTATAAATAAATATATATGTATATAAATAAGTGTAACTAAACTACGTACATAAATAAACTACACGATAAATAAATAAGATATACGTAAACAAATATACATATAAATAAATATATATATATAGATAAATACTAAATAGGTAATAATAAATGACAATAAATCAATAAATAAATAAATACAAATAAATATATAAATAAATAAATTATTCTTTATACACTTACATATATAAATTAATGCCTTATCCTACTTCAGTCTATATTCTCTACTTATACCTATATAAATAAATAAATAAATTAATCAGTAAATAAATAAATAAATAAATAAATTATCATAATTAACAAGACAAATAGCTCTATGATTACATACGCACGTACTTTTGTGATTTTACGTTGCTATCACTGTTTTATGTCCTTCGCGTGGTAGACTCCGATTTCTTTTCCGACCAGATTTTCTAATTCATACATGTTACGACCAATTGGTCTGACAACACGACATTTAACATATTTAGGACACAGCTTGGACGTTAAGTACTTGGACGTGTCACTTAAAACGAAATTTTTTCTATAAACCTCTTGGCCAGGTATAAATCGAACCAGTCGTGTTCTTGTGTTGTATGTTTTTGCGCTTCTTTTGTAAGAACTCTTTATGTTCTGCTTTATCCTGTTTCTCAAGCACTGCAATCGATTTTGTCTTGAGAGGGTCAATAGTTCTCCGTCCTCCACAGCATTAAGTCGTTGAGCCAGTTCGTAGCAGCTTCCATGTGTCATCATATTCGTACCAAACAAGGCAAAGTATGGTGACACACCGATTGAACTATGCACAGAACTCCTCAACGACCCAGCTATGTCACTTAGGTGAAGATCCCAATCACGATGGTCATCCGTGATGTAGGATCTTATGGCCGTGATAATTGATCTATTAACTCTCTCAGACGCATTCGATTGAGGCGAGTAATTTGCAGTTCTCAGGTGTCGTATTTGCAGTTTTGTCAGAAGATTTTGGAAATCTTTTGCCAAGAACTGCTTACCATTGTCCGAATGTATTATTTGTGGTACACCGAACAAATTAAACACATCTTGTAAATACTGGACAACACTGGATGAACTTGCATTTTTAAGCGCTTTTAACAACACAAATTTTGACAGATGGTCAAGGACTACAAATACATATTTTTTTCCAGATTTTGATCTGGGGTACGGTCCCAAGAAATCTATATATAGTTTCTGGAATGGACGATCTGTACAAAAATTTGATGACATTGGCGGACGTTGTATGATATCAGACGGTTTACAAAGTTTACATGTAACGCAATTGGACACATATTGACGGATTTGAACAGTCATATTTGGCCAATAGAAGAATTGCCTTATCCTGTGTATAGTTTTCGCAATACCACCATGCGAAGCTTTCGGAGGATTATGTGCTCGCGAAATCAACTCCTCTGTGAGATCCGACGGAATCCATAACTTCCAGTTATGTTCAACCGTGGACTCATCTCCGTAGGGTGGTAGCGACCGCATACACATAGTCTTCTTCAATTTTAAGGTCTGGCAATTCATCTTGGTGTTGTCGGACCGTTTCCACCAGCTCTACGTATTCTTCAGACTTGAAGGCGTCGGCATCAAGATCGACGAGCGGAGCGATGTCTTTCAATTCAAGGCTGTCAATATGTGCATGGGACAGAGTATCAGATACTATGTTTAGCGATCCCTTTCGGTGCTCAATTTGGAATGTGTATTTCTGGAGCTCCAGACTCCATCTTCCAAGCCTACCGGACAGGTTCTTGAGGCCCATCAACCACCGTAGACTGGAATGGTCGGTGATGATGGTAAACGCCATGCCTTCCACGTAAGGTCTGAATTTCTGGACGGCCAGTACCGCTGCTAGACATTCTTTCTCTGTCACACTATAATTTCGTCTACATGAATTTAATTTTTGGGAGAAGTATGCGATGGGACATTCTTCTTTAGCTTCGTTGAATTGGAATAGAACTGCTCCTATTCCCAAATCAGAAGCGTCGCACTGGATGAAGAATCTTTTAGAAAAATCAGGGTGGATGAGTACCGGGGCAGTTGTTAAGGCCTGTTTTAGTGATTCGAAGGCTTCCCGCGCCTCATCAGTCATGCAAAAAGGTTCCTTATTTTTCTTCAGGGTTTCAGTTAGAGGGGCAGTCAGGCTTGAAAAGTCCCTGATGAATCGTCAAAACAGTAAAAGCAGTTTTCTCCCTACTCTGTTTCTCCAGCGGTATCTGCCAGAAGGCATCCTTTAAATCGACACTGCTGATAAAATACGTGTCCTGTAGTCGACTGAGAAGTCCGTCGATATGGGGGAGAGGGTAAGCGTCCTTTTTAGTAAGCTCGTTGACTTAACGAGAATCCAGGCAAAGTCGATTTTTACCTGGTTTTCGTATGAGTACAACGGGCGAACACCACGGGCTCTCACTCTCCTCGATAACGCCAAGGCCTATCATTCGGTCTATCTCTGCGTATAAAAGATCTTGTATGGCTGGGGAAACAGGGTAGTGACGTTGCTTGACAGGTTCCGCATCCCCGGTGTTGATGACATGCTCATCCAAGGATGTTTTTCCGAGACCATGCTGGGTGAAACAGCGAAATTTTGTTTTGACTAGTCTGGACTGATCTCGTGCTGATAAATGGTGAGTATTTGCATCATATGTATTAACTGGTAGTGTAATTGAACTAATTATTTCAGGCGCTATTTGGAAAGCCTTCCAGAAATTGATTCCCAGATATAACTCCTGTTCAAGACTTGGCACTAAGAAAAATGTAATCGGCTTGGACACACCTTTGTACTCTACCGGTGCTGTAACTTTGCCGATTATAGCCTGGTTTTTTCCGTCGGCTGTTTTAACGCCAGTATTTCTTAAATAATTAAAGGGTAAGTTTTGTATTTTTACTAACTTTTCACAATTTTTCCCTAATATTCTTATAGTGGCTCCACTATCTAGTAACCCCAATACTTCACATTCACTAATTTTTATTTTGGCGTAGGGCCTTGGGTCAGAGGATGTGTCGACTATAGTTGACGCTATCGCTCTTCTGATTTCTTTTCTTATTTTATACCTTTCCCTAGCTTTTAGAATTTTCTTAGTTACCATGTTTTTTCTACCTATGATTCTATATCTAGCTCTTTCATATTCCTGCAATCTTACATGTAGGGGTTTTATTTCTGGAATCTCCGGCTTTTTTATTTTTCTTTCTTCTTCCGTCCTCTTTAATATTTTTAGGTGTCCATCATTACTATTGTTATCTTCTTCTATTTGAATTATGACAAAACCATTATTGTTTATTCGGGGATTTGCGTCGAACGCGACTTCCCCGTCGACATCACGTTCCCTTGAATGTTTCCCGGGTTGCACCGGCGATATTTGGGGGTTATCACTCCCTCTTGTCCACACCTATAGCAAAATATATTTCTGCTACTAGAGGGGCAATCCATGAAGGTGTGACCCTCGGCCCTGCAGTTCCAGCAACACAATTTTCTTGGCTCTGCAGAGCCAAGATCTCAGACCACGGACACTCGTATTGGCGTTGGAGAGTTTCTAATCGGAAAATAAAATCTTCCACGGTTAGAGAATCCGGTTTACCTTCGAAGTAAATGCCCCACTTGTCGATTTTAATTGGGCCTTTTATTTTTGTGTGGTACCTCGGATTTGGTGCATATTGTGGCGGACTCTGGGCCATCCCCAGAGTTTGTCTTTGTGGCATCTGATGTGTTTGATGTTTCTGCTGGTTTATCCCATGGTAATTCGAGCTTGGAAAATGAGATCTCTTGGCAGAAATGGTTGTGATGATGGCTTTAAATGGGAATTAAAATTTGTTTGTGGACAATTCTTTTCAGGATGATTCATCACTGGTTCTTGATGGTGTGTAAGGTGTTGTTCCTCCATTTGTTGCGAGGCTTGACATGGCTCCTGTGATGACTCTTTATTGGTTTGCCTTAGCAGTGGTTAAATGAGTTCGTTTATGCTTCTCGTAAATTCGAGGAAGCTTCTTCGCATTTCTTCTTTTAACGGGTTTGCGATTTCTTCTTTTAGAGCCTCGTTGTAGGAAGAATATGCTTTCACCACTGCCAGGTTAACATAAGTTCTTATGTCTGACGGTATATTATTTCTGTCTTCGATGTTACTCTGTGTGTTATTTATGTATTTTTGTTTTTCTACAATAGTAACGCTGGACCGATTGCTTGGATTGAGTGATTGTACCCCTAAAAGATGGTGGGTCTATGGAGTCGCTCGAACCACTACGGCTAAGAGGGTTGGAAGGAGGTGGGAACTGTGAGAACGAACTACTAGACGGTGGATAATTAGAAGTAACAGCTGGAATTTGTTGCAGTGGTACAGCGTGAGTAGCATTTTCATTATTTCTCGGTGGTGCAGTTGATGTTGCAGGTGGTACTTTACCTGCTGGTGGACTGTGCTGCACTTTTGGTATCGCACCTGTCATCATGTGAGAAACTTGTGCTCTGGTAAGTCTGCGATTTTCTTCAAATTCGCTGCTTCTCCTAAGTTTTTGTCTCTCTTTTTCAGACTCATTCATTTTGAAAAGGTGCTACAAAACTAGGAACTTGAAACTATATTTTTTTGGGACACAGATATATATGTATATAAAGGTATAAAGAATGTTTATTTTTTTTTTGGTTTTAGGTCGAAATTCTCAACGTGCCTAGGGAGTGTAACGCAACACGAGATAAATCAAATATGAAGAGTGCTGTATGAGCCAATTTTATAATTAACAAGAAGGAAGGAAGAAGGAACTTATGTTACTATACTATATTCTCCTATGTAAATGAAGAAAACCAAAACCAATATATACTTATATACTAACATGTAAATTTTAAATAATAATAAAGTAATAAGTAGCAGATGCCTTGCGACTAAAATTTTAAGTATTGTGCTTCAAAAGGATGTATTATGTGGGTTGTAAATAGTAAGCAACAAATAAAATGTGTATATATGTATATATCTATAGTACTACTAATGTATGACTAAACAATTAATTCAATCAGACAGATAAGTAAATAAATGAGTTATAAATAGGTAAATAAATTGTGAATAAATAAATAACAAATAAATGAATAAATACCAAATAAATAAATAAATAACAAATAAATAAATAGTTAACGATCAATTTGATTATGACTAATAAAAAAATAGTATACAAGTAAATACTAATCACGAATGACAAAAAGAAAAACTCCAAAAATCCCTGCTTGTATATATATGTTTTAATGTGTTTAAACTTATGTATGTAATATATGTATATATTTTATGTAATAAAGAGGAAAATGTATTTGGTGTTTTTTTTTTTGAATTATTATTAGTTTTTTTTGTTTTTGTTTTTTTTTTTTTTTTTTGCATAGGAGGTGTCACAGCAAGTTTTTCTCGGCGGATGCGATGATGATTAAGCTAATGATCTTGGACGTTTGACTGCGGACGGACGTGATGTTATCCCTCAGCAAAGTAAATAGGTAAACAAAAATTTAAAACCAGACACAAAACGAGACACAAAATACTTCTCTTATTGCTCCCGCAATTCCAGACCAGCCTGGGGCCTTTGCTGGAAGACTTTGAGCAATTCGATTGGTATACATATAAGAAAGCTAATAGATAAGGACGGAACAGTGCTACAAGTGCATGCTATAACAATACATAAACGAGGTCACTGAAACCGTGTAATATAAGAAAGAAAAAATATAAGAAAGAAAATGAAAATTAAAGTTTAAGATAGAAAAGTAAATTTTACATTTAAAAGAGAAGAGTAGAAAAAAACGTAAGACTAAAAATTTGAGTTGTTTCTGTGGTTATCATCAATGTCACCCGTCGCAATTCAAGTTGGTATGTCAACTGACTCCCACTTGAAGACTTACGGATCCTTTGATGATGGCCATAGGAACATCTGCGGACGGACGACTAGGACGGACATTTGACGAGCACATACGTTGGGCGCCATTTTTTGTAATAAACAGGGGTAGTCAGTGTGTATAGGATAGGACAGGTAAGGAAGGTAAAAAGTACTAGAAAGGATTGGAGGATTATAGAGGGCGTTGGAGTTGAGAAGAGGACCGGAAACCAGGATGTGGACTGGACTGGGAAAGGAAAGGAAAGGATGTCACCGAGTGAGGAACGTGGCATGCTTGCGAGGCACGGCTATGCTCGCCGGATGGGCCTGGTTCTTGTCCTCACTCTTTGACGGGCACAAAAATTACATTATATATACAATAGATAAATAAATAAATAAATATGTAGATAAATAACACAAAAAAATCAATTAAGAACAGCAAAAAAAATCAGGTATATAAATAAGAATGAATAAATAGATAAATAAATAAATATATATATATGTATGTGCCTACAAAAAAAAAGGAACAAAAATAATAATTTATAACAGTTCAAAGTATATAATTGCACTAAAAAAAAATTGTTTATATTGTGTAAATATACATTTGTATGTATATGTTGTTTTTTTTTTGTTAAGATATTTTTTTTTTGAAGATGTATATATATATATATATATAGGTAACGATATATATATGTATATATAGGAAGATATTTATTTCAAAAATAAATTTTTTTTTATAGTTTTGACAGCCTGTACGCTAAGGAATCTCATTATACGTACACGGAGAAAAAAAATTTTATTTTATTAAATTATCACGATAATTTTAATCGTGATCGCCTCGTTTTTACTTTTATTTTATTTCCCTAAATAAAAAAAACTTAAATTTTTTTCTGTTTTGCTTACTTAACTTAGCACTTACCCTAAATACTTCCTTCTTCCAGTTTTTATTTAATTTTTTTTTTTTTTTTTACTTTTCACAAAATTCTTTATTTTTATATATTTTTTATTTTTATATATATGTATAAACTTTTGCGGTACACTTTATTTTATTTTATTTTCCTTCTTTTTTTTTTCTTTTCACCTTTTTGTTTTTCGTTTTTCTTTGTTTTATTTTTTTTTTTTTTTTGGCACTTGGACACTGCTATCTTCTTTTCCTTTATCTCTAAGTTTTACTTTTTATATTTTTTTTCTGTGCACGCACACACTTTGTCACGCCACTGTCCAGTTTACTTCTGGCGTGATTACTTGGCTGCCGTTTTTTTTTTTTTTTTTTTTTGCTCTTGATTTTTTTGCCGATTGGTAACCCCGCTATATGTCGTTCTCACGCTGAATAGCTTAGTAGCTGTTTTAAGCTACCCGTTCCCTACCTTACCCTATAAAAAAAATTTGTTGGTTCTAAGCTTCGCTGGCTTGTCACCACCTTTTTTCATCCATCTTCGAAGATCGAAATTCTTTCGAGGATCGAAATTCTTTCGAGGATCGAATTTCTTTCCCCACCATCTTGTTTTTGTGTCTGACAGTTGTTTATTTTGAAAAAAGGAAAATTATTTTGTAAGTTTATTTTTGTTATTAGATGTTTTGTTTTCTTAAATTTTTCTTTTGCAGGGAGCTGTAACAAAGTCTAATAATGATTTCGACGTTGGCATCTTATTTGGTTCTGTGAGACCTTGCTCGAACAAGTTACGGCTTTCTTGATCTACTGATTTCGTTATTAAATGCACTATGATAGGACCCCAAGAAGATGTATCGACGCCCAGATTTTTTAAAGCTGATAGTCCTTCCTTGATGGCGTCCAAAACTGATTTAATTACAGTTGCAGATGACTGGTTTGCATAGGATCTCAACATTTTGTCAACGTACATTGACACGATTTTGCGCTGTTTCCTTTGGCGAGAGTAGACGCCATCCGATGGAGACATTGATTTATGTCTCTTTTAATATCCGTGTACTTCGACTGCTTGACATATTCTGACTGCAGGTCTTCTTCTTTCATCGCATAAGCCATAAACTCTTCATGCAGCTCATTCGAATTTCGAAGTTTCTCTAACAAAATTTTTTGTTGGTACTCGCATACTACCTTCGAATATCCAGCGAAAGTTTCTTCGAACTCGTCCATGTTGCCGATTATGGCTTCAATTTTCACGTAAAGTTTTCTGAGCCTTTGCGATTGGAGGCTAATGTCCTTAGACATGGATGCTTTCGCCAATTCCATACCTTCATCGTCAGAAGGAATTATGCTAATATATCTTTTAGATTTTTATACATCTCCTCCACTCTGCCATATGTATTTCTCTGCATATATGGCGTGTCCGGTTTAACTGAGTCTTTTATATAGGTAGTTTCATGGTTATTACGAAACTCGCTCCACAATGCATTTACCCTCTCCAAAAGCTCCTGCTTGTAAAGCTGTGTCTTTCTGGAAGCACCATCTTTTCTGAAGTTTATTGTTGCCTTCTCTAGTTCTTCTGCTCTGTCTTGTAACGATGACAAACACATCTGTCTCATCCGCCATATTGATTTTGTCTCAGACTTGATACAAATTTTTCCGCCGACACTTCTTTTGTTAGTTATAATTTACCAATGCCAGTAGCCTTGGTAACGCTATAAATGTTTTTTTTTTTTGTTTTGGTATATTTACAATGTCAGTAGCCTTGGTAACGTTAAATGTCGATGGTTTGTTCACTGTCGAAGGACCAATGTAGATTTGCTATCCCTTACCGTTGGTGGGGGGAAATAACAACCCTATATTTCTGTAGGTGATGAACAACTCAACAACTTTATTTTCTTATTCTAACTTATATACAAAAATTATGCTTGTTTTACTTAAATCATCGTAGAAACTCTAACACACAAAAATTAAAAAATGGGTATCGTACGCTGCGGTTGTGTCATTTGAGACAATTGCTTACTCGAAAAGGTGTAAGAATTGCAATTTGCATGTGACACAACGCTGCGCTGTTGTTTGAGATCCATGTGCATACACGGCAATGAAAATTTTGTTGTGTGACATTGTTGGTCACAACACCTTGTTCATTTAACAACTGAAAGATCATGGTGTGTTCTAAGCTTTGCTGAAGTCGACGAATGCTAAATAAAGTTTTTTTGGTATTCTGAACATTTTTCGATTAGTTGGTTAAGGACTTGAAGATGATCAGTTGTTGAGAAACCGGATCTGAAGCCAGCTTGTTCACGTGGTTGGTTTTCTTCCATAGTTAAGGACATCCTTCTTAATAGACATTTTGCGAAAATTTTATATATTTTCGATATTATGCTTATCGGTCTATAGTTGTTAATGTTGTTTCTGTCTCCTTTTTTGCGAATCAAAGATTTTGTCCATTGGCGTGGGATTTCTTCGGTTCTAAGTATTTCATTAAAAATATCTGTTAGAAGTGGTGTTATAGCCAATTTTCCAATATTAAGCATTTTTGCTTTAATTCCATCATTTCCAGTGGACTTTTCATTTTTAAGTTCATCAATAAATTTATTTACTTCTTCCGTTTGCAACAGTTGTTTCGGGATCAAATGGTCGTATAGGTAATGGGGTCTTATATTTCAAAGAAGTTCGTTGTTATTTCGAAAATTGTTTTCCTATTTCGAATATCACTTCTGCCTTTCTTAATGGCGGTCATCCAGTCTTTACCATCAACTAAGCTTTGTTTGGCTTTTTCAATTCAATTTAGTATCTTCTTTAATTTGTCTGACCAGTTCGGCATTATATTTTTTAAGGTCATTACGAATTGAGTGTTTGCCATAATTCTTAGCTTTTTCAATTTTTGTTATTCTCTTTTATTTAAATTGCCTTTCGATTGTAGCCTAAGTCTATCCCGGATAATATTTTTTGTTTCTCCAGAGAGAAACCCGAAGCTCTTATTATAGTTTTTTCTAGAATATTATGTCTATCTTGTAATGTACTAGTACTAGGTTTTCAATTCGACACTATGTATGAGTCTATAGCTTCTTCAGTTTGTATCTTGGGACAATTTTGCAACGAAGGTTGTTTCTCTCTGGAGTTTTATGGTCAAGCCTGACTTAAGCTCTAACTTTGCTATGATCACTTTTGAAGGCAAATTTATTTAGGACAGATAAATCGATTATTGGTTTTCTTTTATTTGTTAGGATGAAGTCGATTTCTTTTTTGACAGTACCATTTGGCGCTAGCCAGATCCATTTTTTGTTTGCTGGTTTTTGAACAGTGTTTTTCTAACAGAAAGACTTTGTTGCCATAGCCACTGGACTAGTCTTTCATCTCCTGCACTTCTACATCCGTATCCAAATTGACCCAAGTATGGTTCTTCACCTGCTCTAGGTATACCCAGTTTTGCATTAAAGTCCCCTATAATGAACATGGTTTTGATTTGAAGTCTTCGCAAGCTTTATCCAAGTCAAGATAGAATTTTTCTATTTCATCCTCTTTTTATTGCAATAATTCTTTCGTTAAATGGCTTGACCATTACAATATTTTTTTTCCATTTTCTGTGGATCAAAATACATACTCCATGTTTTCCTTTTGTTTCTCCTTTATAGTGGAAAATGTTTCCATCGTTTTGTTCAGTTATTCTCTCGCCCATTATTCGTGTCTCTGCTAATTCTATTATATCCCATTTTATATTTTTAAAACCGTTGTTGAATTCTAGTTTGCGTTCTTCATTTAATAGTGTTCTGACATTGGAGGGACAAATGTAAATATCATTTTCTGCGGTATTTTCATCATTTTTGCTTTCCATTTTATTGTTCTTGTTTTTTTCGTTCTCCTTTTTGGTGTTAGGGGGTTTCGGCCTAAGGTCCTCACGATGGCCAACCGGGTTGAGGAATTTTCTTTACTGAGGTGTATTATTTTCGTTACTCTTGTCGTTTGATCCGTATTTGTAGTATAGTTGTTATCAAAAGTGTTCTTAAGGGTAATTGCTGTTCTTTGCTATTTAAATTCATTCTGGCTGACCTTTGGGCCTGGTTCTATTGTCGGTGTATTTTTGGAAACAGTAGAAATTGGTGAGACCAATTTAGATTTGGGAGTGGGTGTTGCTATCTTATGGTTGTGTTTGTTCAAGTTGCTTCTTTTTGTGTTTGATTCTTCATGTGTAAACATTTTGGCTTTCTTATTTACTTGTTCTGTAGGTTTGCGTTTATGTCTTCCATCATCTGGGGATCAATTTCTGTTTTGGATCTCACTCTTTGATATTATACAACTGCCCTGTTCGTCTTTATAGTAATCAGTATATACCAAAAATTTGTAATATTACCTTTCTAATGTCCTTTACGTTAAGATTTTTATATTTTTTGGCCCATTCCAAACGCTTCTGGATCATGCGTGGAATTAACTTCAGCTTGCGTGCCTACCTCCTTTCAACCAACCCCATTTCCTTCAATCTGTGCCGCACCTTTCTTTGCGAAACTGGTGTTGTTTCCTTCGATATTTGCAAATGTAGTGGCAGCTTTCTATTTTGAACACAAATATTCCTTATTTTACGGTCAGCCCGTGGAGTTGTCTTGCCTACCGTAGTTACCTTGTGTCATTCCCGAGTCCATTTTCTTGTTCAAGTTTTGGCTCAAGTTTCCGTTATGCGCACTAAGCAATTTTTTATTTCATTTTTTTTTTAATTATTATTCTAAGATGTTCTGTAAAAGAATTTTGGTGAGGAAATTTTTTTTTTTTTGATTTTTCTTCATAATCTTTCCAGGCGAGAATTGGCTCTATATCTGGATTCTCTTTTTGGACGTTTCGCATTTCACTTTCATTCCAACCGTCAGTGGGCTGAGCTCTTAGCCGTTGGGTGGATACCGCATCTATTTCTTCTTGTCGTGCGCAATGTTTGCAATCAGATTTGCAAGGTCGCCAGGACAGAGTATCCGCATTGGAGTGAAGGGTGCCCTTTCGGTGCTGTATGTCGAAGTCGTTACTGAATACTGTCCTAAGGCATGCGGCATTCTCATTCCCGTACGCCATCGGAATCTCAACGTTCCTGTACTTAAGTACATGAGTTCCGGTGTCAAGCACTACATTATACGCCTTCATAAAGTCAAGTCCAATGATGCACTCGTTGCGTATATCGGCCACTAAGGATACGTGGGTTAGTCCTGCCAGATTGATCGCAAGGAGAACCTCTCCATACACCTTCGCCGTCGCTCCTGTTACTGTTTCCAGACAGTTGCTACTGGTATTGTGCAGCCATGAATCAAGAGCGTTGTCCCTTCTTATAATGGAAGCGGTGGCACCGGTGTCAATGGTGGCCACGCATTTATTCTGGCCAATGTGGACTACAAGACTCTTTTTACTTCGTTTTGTTTGAGAGACTTGGATTTTGATCTTGGGGGCGTCAATTCCAGAAACCGACTTCTGCCTCTCGAAGTTGGTTCTTACCCCTATTCCCGCCTGTTAACTTGATGATACGCTGCTTGCAGTATAGATGTTTTCCCTGCTACATGCTTCTTTGTTACGCCTCCCAGCAGCGCATTGTGGACAACTGCGTTCTTTAAATGGAGCCCAGCACTGACGCTGCAGATGTCCTATTCTGTTGTAGTTCCAACAACGGACTTGTCCTCCACGCACACTGTTCCGCTCCACGACGTCTGCTCGTTGGCATGAGCATTCCACGGCTGTTATTTCTTTCACGCGGTGGATTCCTTGAGATGGATTTGAAATTAAATGTAAGAGCTATTTGCTGCGATCAATTTCAAAAGATGAACGTGAAGCTGGCCGCACAGGTTCTAAGCAGATCTGTATCCTGTGGAATTGAAGCTTTAATAAAACTGAACAAATTCCCAGGCCATATAGCCCAATTTTCGAAATCGACAGCTGAATTTATCAAAAAAATAGAAATGAAGGATTATATATTAAATATTAAACCCAATAACACAACGAATAGATCATTCTGTTTCAAAGGTTTGGCCTTAACTATAGGGAGCGTTTTAAGAACATGGGAAACGTTATTCATAAATCATGATGATTTATAAAACATTTATGTAAATAAATTTTATCAAGATCCATTAGAAAACTTATTTGGGAAAATAAGAGCGCGAAACATAAATAAAAGTAACCCCAGTGTTGCTGAATTTAACTCATTGATAGCCAAAGTTATATGGATTAAATTTCTATTTAAATCGGAATGATCCAATTGCGAGGAAGACGATTCGGAATACTTGCAGGTGGATTGGAATGCCATTTTGCAGAATGATACAGAGGAGCAAACTGTGCTTAAAGAGAATACTCTTCCGAATGAAAACTGTTTTGTAAATAACATGAATACTAACAATATAATTAACCTATTAGATGAAAATGCAGTATCAGTTATGGTAACACAGGTCAACGACCTTGCTATTAGATATTTTGTAGGATACTGCTATTTCAAAACAATAAAAAAGATGAATAAAATCTATGAAAATTGTGCGGGAGAAATTTTATAAGACAAGCACGATTTCAATCTAACAGAAATACTGATAAAATTAAAAGAATATGAGAATGCGAAAGAAAATACAGTTCTCTTGTGGCCGTACGAAAAATATTTTCAGGTATGCCGTCTTCGTACACAAATATTCTCTGCATACTTTGAAAAACTGCCTTTTGCATTTAATTTAAGAGAAAACATAATCAAAGAATGTATGAAGGCAATAAATATTTTCCGAAATGGTTTGATACCTCTAGTGTACGTTACGAGCACAAAATTAATTTAATAAATTTCCTAATAATTGTATTGCTTTGGAAAAATTGTAAATGGGTCCTTGATAAGAACAGAAATAAAAACACGATTCCCAGAAATAAAATAGAAAAATTGCAAAATGTAATGAACGCTTAAAAATGTAAGTAAACCGACATGATAAATTGACAACGATTATTGGAGGGTTGGGAGGGTTGGGAGGGTGGGGGTCGATGTCCTGCCACTTCCTCGCTCGTGTCCTCTGGAAACTACTTAAGTAAGGGTGCTTTAACTACAATATAATTTGTCAAAACATGTGATTTCCTAGAATTAGTTTTTCAATTTTGTACTTAAGCCGCCTTTACTTAAGTAGGCCAAGAGCAGTGATCAATTATTATACAGGTATATGTATAGATAATACTATGTACATATATTAGAATATATACGTGGTATGTCCTAAAATTTTTTACCGTGCCGAACCCTTACTCTTAAGGTACGTTTTGAGTTTGGGCAACAAAAATAGTCGCACGGGGCCAAGCCCGGAGTCATTGCCAAAACCACTGATAAAAACATGTTTCTTCTGGGATTGATTTGATTGAACCCGCCGTAAACAACCTGATTGGACCCTCTCAGTGCGGTTTCACGCCAGGAATGTCCACTATCGATCAGATTTCCACACTCCGGCAGATCCTAGAGAAAACCCAAGAAGTCAAGATCGATACCCACCACCTGCTTATCGATTTTAAGGCTGCCTATGACAGCATTTATAGAGACGAGCTATATAGAGCGATGTTTAGTCTTGACATCCCTGCCAAACTCGTCCGTCTGTTTGCCTAATGTCGGCTATATAATTCTATTCAGTGTACTGTGTGAACGTGTAAAACCTCTTCGGTCCACAAAAATACAAAACCTCAGTATTTTTCCAAACCTCCACCCGATTCCGGCAAATAGATACGCTCTCATAATATGGTTCTTCAATCTCTTTCAAAAGCTGTTTCCAGCAGTGCTGCAGTCCAAGTTGGTTTAGATCCGATTCCACTTGTTCGCACTCCATACTATTATCGGCCGTCCAAATATTTTGCGTATAGTTTTGAAAACTCCATTTTACATAACTTGAAAGAAAAGGGAGCAAATACGTACTCGTAAATATACATTTTCCGAAAAAGTTCGATCTTGCTCAATGCTTGGAAATTTATCAAATTTTGTAAGCCTGAGCGCAAAATTAGATAAAAATACTGTAATGTATCATAAAATAAATAATACCCCCATTTAATTTACATTGCATAACAAGTTACAAACAAAATAACAAGCACACGTACATAAACCCAAGCAAACCGGTTATACTGGGCAACGTCAGCGTATGATGCCTTTGCAAATCGCAGTCGATTCAAGTACAGATGGGCGAATGGTTTTTATTTATTTATTTCCTTCGTTACGTATTGTTTTTGCATAAGAGGTAAACGACTTTGCATGTGTGGGTAACAAGTGGCAAGAGCAAAAAGCGAAAAGAAATAAAAAGATCTTTCTGCTCTTTGTGAGAACATGCAGCTTTTTAAAAAGCTTTTTTTTTTTGCTTGATTTCATTTTCATAGGACACAACTTCCCATATGAATAAGGCATCTGTATAGATTTATTATCTGTGCTATATCGTTTCCCTTATGCCAGAGACATGAATGTGCAAGAACGAACATTTTGGGAAATCATGTTTAAATGTTAATTGCTCTCATAAAATTAGAAGGTTTGGCTTCTGAAACAAGTTTTGATTTGTACGAGTAAATTACTTTCTCATTTTGCTTAGTTGATGAAATGTTATTTTGAGACATAACATTATTGCAAACACATGATGTTTGGTCCCATAGGTAGCAGTGTCCTTTTGCATTACCTGTTAACAGACTTTTATGAGACCCAGTTAAATAGATTTCATATTTAAATATTCTTGTTAAAATATTCTCTTTGCTCGCTAACTTGGGAATGTCCCTCTTTATGTTTGCTCCTTCATAAGCCTGAACATTAATTTCGTTTGGGATGTACCTGCGGTTAATTAAAGATTGTTCGCAGCCACTGTCAATTAGTGTGGTTATATTGTTTTCAAATGCAAAAACGTCTATGATGGGTAATCTTCTATCGTTGCATTGGGATTTTAAGACGCAATTGACCTATTTTTGCGATCTGTCGGGACATGAGTTTGATGAATGCCCCGTTGTTACAGTCTGGACATGGGATGGGTCAGTGTGAAAGGGGGTTTGATTCCTTTTTGCATTGCGGGCATTTATATTTATAATTTTTGTGTGATTTTTCAAATTTTGTTGCATTGGGGTTAAGAGTATATGAGTGTTGTATGATGGATACCTGTGGAGATGAATACTTTTTGGATTTCGCGTCCTCGTCTAGCTGTAGCGCGATTTGAAAAAGTTGGTCGACGGATGATGGTCTGTTTATTCTGAGCAACTTGCGATTGGTGTCATCGTAGACTCCCTCGATGAGATAACAAGTCTTCTCTTCTTCCGGTATGGTGATGTTCTCGGATGCATTCGATATTTTTTGCAATTTGCTACCTAAAGATCGAGTAAGAGTCTCGTTCATTTTTTTGTTTCTAGATATCAAGCGATCGTTCCATTCTCTGAGAGTTACTTACCGGAGAATTGGTGTTCATCCGCTCTACATGACCCAGCCACTCACCGTCAATGCAGACGGGACCGAAGATCACTCGAAGAATTTTCCTCTCGAAGCAGCCAAGAGCACCCTCATCCATTTTTGATAATATCCATGCCTCTGCGTCATAGAGCAGTATTATAAAGATCTTATATAGGGTAACTTTTGTTGTTCGAGAGAGGGCTAGTCAATATCTTTCTCAATTGCTTCCTTAGCCCAAAGAAGCAGCGATTGGCAAGAGTTATTCTTCGTTTGATCTCAGCGTTGGTGTCGTTCATAGCGGAGTCTAGGTAGACAAAGTCCTTAACTATCTCAAAGTTATACCTGCCAAGGGTGAAGTTCTGTCCAAGACGTCGGTGATGAATGTCCTTTTTGCTTGACAGCATATACTTAGTCTTGCCTTCAATTGACCGCTAAACCCATTTACACCGCTTCCGCCACTAACATTACGCTGCTTTCTTTCAATTACGTCGATATCGTCGGCGTATGCGAGTAATTGGACCGACTTTTGAAAGATTGTGCCTCTTGTGTTTGCGCGTGAGTTTTGCACTATTCTTTCAAGTATGATGTTAAAGAAATCGGATGACAGTGCATCGGATTGTCTAAATCTTTTTTCGACATCAAAGGTCTCGGTGAGGTGTTTACCGACAGTGTGCATTCTCCATCGTCATCCTGCACAGACGGAATGCAGTGATCCACGAGTTCCAGGTTAGGCACGATTCTCCTTCGAAGTTTTGCCAATCTTTTGCAAAATCCACAAATCTACTTAATGTAAAAGCTAGCTTTATTGAATCATCCCAATGATTGAACATTACTAATTTTTCAATTGATTTTAGACAATTATCGGTGTCGTAGTTGTCTTTGCCTGAGAACTTTGGAACGGCTTGGCTAATATCTGGATTAACTGTGATCGTCGAATAGTTAATGTTCTTTACTTCTTCAAGTATTGAATTAGTTTTTAGGGAATCGTGAATTAGTTTGTTATTTGATATAATTAATTCTATTACCTCATCTTTTGTAGCTTTTGTGTCACTCTGTAAGCAACTTCGGCTTTTAGGGCATCTAAGGTGAGGGATGTATCAAGAAGTTTTATTATGGAAGACATTTTCGAATACCGACTGCGCCATATGAGACTCTTATGAGACCCGGTTGAATAGATTTCATAATAACTATTCTTGTTAAAATGAAACACGTGTCTTTTTTGCTCGCTAACTTGGAAATGACAATTTAGAATGGCTTACAGCTATGTTTAACAAAGGATTTATATGAGCCACATCTGCTATAAACACCTGTGTTATAAACAGTCAAGTTATATACCGCCAATTTTTGTAAGTAAAATATTTGTCCACAAGTACTTTTTGGCGTATTTAATACTGCTTGCAAATCAAAATTGAAAACCACAACTATCAGATCAATTTTGGCAATAGTTTTGTTTTCATTGCGTGATTCACGAGCCTACGTACTTCTTTCTTGGTTGTCTTTTTGAACGACTTTTTCGTCATCTGGTAGTGCATTAAAAATCAGACATTTCCTGCACTGATCTTTCTTGGGGTTTTGAAAGCTGCTCTATATTTTGAGAGAGAAGCTGGGGCGCATCCTTCTTAACATTTCACTTTTTACTCCTGGTATATAAATGAAACGCTGAGTTGAGCATCGAGATATTTCTTTTGTGACCTCGCTCGACAGTAATGTGACTCAACAGAGAGATAGCTGAAAATATGCTTATGTATCAATTTTGCGGCAGTGGCAGAGGGTTTATTATGGAGAGTGTGGCGGCCACGCTTGTCTCGCTGAACAACGCCAAGTTGGGCTTTATTTATACAGTTTCTTACCATCGCATCCGATACATTCAGTGTTGCAAGAAAAACTCACGGCAAACTTTAACCTTGCTACTATTATAACTACAAATAGTAAAGGAATATTGATACGTATAGCTTCTTCTGCTGTCCTCCACGTTTCGCGCTGTTCGCTTTTTATTCCTCTTCTCCACATGATTGGCAATGTATTTTCATATTGTAATATTTCGGATAGGGTTCGAAATGATAAAACGTTATTCTGTTTCTAAAAACACTCTATTTATTAATATTTAAATACAACTTCCAATTAATTCACAAACAATTTCACTTCTATTTCACAATTCAAATCTCTTATCTTTCACTTAGTAAGACTTAGGTCCTTTTCCATCGCTTTCCAAAAATCAACTTATCGTCCGCAGTTTCTCATCCTGTATTTATACCACATTTGTCGGGTCTTAGTTCTTTCTCGTAACTTCTGGAATGCGATAGACAACATCGTTGATGCGTTTTACGACTTTATATGGTCCCTCCCAGTCTTGCTGTAATTTGGGTGATACGCCTTTCCGTCTATGAGGGTTACATAGCCACACTAGATCTCCTTCCGCTAATCCCGTTGTGGTCGCTTTGACATCATACCTCGTCTTCATGCGGTCACTGGCTATCTTGGCGGTCCAAACATCATTTCACTAGGTAACCGGACTGTTCGACCGGAAAGGATTTCCGATGGAGTGCGACCTGTGGTGTTGTGTACTGCACTCCGATAGGCTAATAGAAACATTGGAATTTGCCTATCCCAATCGCATTGCTTGTCGCCAACGACCTTTGATAGGTGTTCATTCAAGGTTCTGTTGAAGCGTTCTACCATTCCGTCCGATTGTGGGTGGAGCGGTGTTGTTCTCGTCTTTTTAATCCCCAGTAGCTCGCACACCCCCTGGAAAATCTTAGACTCGAAGTTACGCCCTTGATCCGAGTGCAATTCCATCGGTACGCCGAATCTGCTCACCCAGTTGTAAACGATCTGCTCAATCACGGTTTTGGCTTCTTGGTTAGGGATAGCAAAAGCCTCAGGCCACTTACTGAAGTAGTCCATAAGAACAAGAATGTAGCGATTTCCCTTTTCGGTTTCAGAAAACGATCCCGCGATGTCAACCGGGATTCTCTCGAAGGGCGCTCCAACGTTGTATTGCTGCATTCTGCCGTGAGTTTTAATCCTCGGGCCTTTACTGGCGGCGCAGGTGACACACTTTCTGCACCAATTTTCCACATCGTCCTTGGCGTGCACCCAATAAAAACGTTCTCGCAACTTTTCTAACGTCTTATTCACTCCCAAGTGGCCTCCGGATATGCCATCGTGCAGTTCCCTTAGCACGTCACTGACTCTCGACCTTGGCACAACGAGCTGCATCACAAACGACTTTCCATCCGAGCTTTCTCAAGTCTTCCCTTTCGATGCTGTATCTCGTAGTCGTACATCTGGAGTCGTTCAATCCACCTTGCGACTTGTCCTTCAGGATTTTTAAATTGCAGCAACCACTTCAGAGATGCATGGTCTGTGCGAAGAATGAATTTTCGTCCGTACAGGTACTTATGGAAATGCTTTGTTGCCAAGACCAAAGCAAGAACTTCCCGCCTGGTAACACAGTAGTTCCTTTCCGGCTTAGAGAGCACCATACTAAAGTAGGAAACTACTTTTCTTGCCCGTCATGCATCTGCGAAAGGACAGCTCCAATTCCGACGTTACTGGCATCTGCATCCTCAACAAATGTTTTTCCTGGAGTAGGGTACGCTAGTACAGGGGCCTCACATAGTTGTTGTTTGAGAGTTTTGAAGCTTCTTTCGCATTCACTTGACCATTTGAATTGTTTTCCCTTTTCTGTTAGTTGATGCAAACTCTTTGCTATCCCAGCAAAATCCTTTACAGACCGCCTGTAGTAGGTAGCGAGTCCCAGAAAGCTTCTCAGTTGGTGTTTGTCTCTTGGGACTGGCCAATTTTTCACCGCTTCGATCTTTTCTGGGTCTGTCCTTACCCCTTCGGATGAGATGATGTGTCCCAAGTATTTGACATCTGGCCTAAAGAGATGACACTTCTTCGGGTTTAGCTTTAGCTGTGCACTTCGTAGTCTTTGGAACACTTCCTTTAAGTTATCTCGATGTTCTTGAAAAGTTTTTCCGACCACGATGACATCGTGCAGGTAGACCAAACAGGTTTTCCATGTTAGTCCCAGCAAAACGCGTTCCATTAGACGCTCAAAGGATGCCGGAGCATTGCACAATCCGAATGGCATTACTGTGAATTGTCAAAGCCCGTTTCCTGCGGTGAAGGCTGTCTTCTCACGGTCCTCCAAATGGATCTGTGCTTGCCAGTAGCCACTCTTCAAATCAAGTGTGTAGAACCATTACGCTCCTGACAGTGTGTCCAGTGTGTCGTCAATCCTTGGCAAGGGGTAGCTATCCTTATTGGATAGCTTCGCCCAAATTAGTGTCTCTGCGGAAGGTGGTAATACCTCGTCCTTGTTGACTACTGTCCTAAGGCATGCGGCATTCTCGTTCCCGTACACCATTGGAATCTCGACGTTCCTGTACTTAAGTACTTGAGTTCCGATGTCGAGCACTACATTATGCGCCTTCATAAAGTCAACTCCAATGATGCACTCGTCGCATATATCGGCCACTAGGAATACGTGGGTGAATGTTAGTCCTGCCAGATTTATCGTAAGAACAACTTCTCCATACACCTTTGCCGTCGCTCCTGTTGCTGTTTTCAAGCAGTAGCTACTGGTATTGTGCAGCCATGAATCATGGGCGATATCCCTTCTTATAATGGAAGCGGTGGCACCAGTGTCAATGGTGGCCACGCATTTATTCTGGCCAATGTGGGCTTCCACTGTAAGACTCTTGTTACTTCGTTTTGTTTGGGAGACTTGGATTTTGATCCAGGGGGGTCAATTCCAGAAACCAACTTCTGCCCCTCGAAGTTGGTTCTTACACGTTTCCCGCCTGTTGACTTGACGTTGCGCTGCTTGCAGGATAGATGTCATTCCTGCCAGATGCCTCTTTGTTACGTCTCCCAGCAGCGCATTGTGGACAACTGCGTTGTTTAAGTGGAGACCTGCACTCACGCTGCAGATGTCCTATTTTGTTGCAGTTCCAACAACGGACTTGTCCTGAACGCACACTGTTCCGCTCCACGACGTCTGCTCGTTGGCAGGAGCATTCTACGGCTGTCACTTCTCTCACGCGGTGGATTCCTTGAGATGCTTGGTCGGCAGCTTTCATCGTCAGGGCAAATGCTAGGGCCTCAGGAAGGGTTCGTTTTCCAGCCAGTCTTACAGCAATTTGCAACTGCCTATCTTCAATCGCTTGGGTAAACGCCTCTACAGCCATTTCGTTGATAAGGTCTTTTCTGGCATTAGGATAAGATAAATGCGCCAACCGTTCGATATCGGCCTGCAACTGCTGAAGTGTTTCGCCCCTCTTCTGGACGCTGCTGCGCAGTTGGACTCTGTATACTTGCTGCATATGGTCATCTCCGAAGCGCATTTCTATGGCTTTAACCAAAGCGTCGTAGTTGAGTTGTTTATCCTCTGAGATGGTTTGCAGCAATTCCGCAGCTGTACCTCTCAGTGCCAGGGTGAGTGCAATCGACTTTTCTCCGTCGTCCCAGTTGTTGGTCATGGCAGCTGCTTCAAATTGTCTTCTGTATATTGGCCACGATGTTTGGCCATCAAAAACAGGTGGTTGCATCTCTTTCCTTCTGGGGCAGTCTGTAGAAATTTCTCGGACTTTCTGTTTCTTTACTCTCTCTAGTTCTTTCGCAAGATTCTCGATATTGTGTTCAACCTTTTCGAGTTGTGCCTCGTGCATATTTAATTTTTGATCGATTATTTCGAATTTCGCTTCTAGAGAATTCTTGAACTCTTCGACAGTGTCTTTCTGTGCGGAAATAATGGAATTCTTCTGTTCTTCTGTTGTGGTTATGCGTTTCTCTGCAAGGAGCTAGCAAAATCGGACGGCTGACATACAACTTACCATCACCCCCATCATATTCCTCACCCCTTATTTTCTTGGACTTTCTTATGTTTTTTTTTCAAAGTCGTGGATCTCCTCATCCCTTCCTCTGCACAGTCGGTATAAGTTCGTCATTAATACTTGTATTTGAAGCTGCCGTAAATAAATACATTTTTCGTCATTACTAGATGTTTCCGCATTTTCTGGACGATCGCAAAAATTTCTACATCAGCGCCTTCTTGACGAACAAAATAATTACTGTCATGTGTGTAAATATTGTGGTATATATGTGATTAAATCAAGGATCCAGTGTTGCATAGTTTTAGGATCATACAAACTATCCACGTTGGAGAGTTCAGTATTTCCCCAGTTTCAAACCAGAAGTTACGAGAAAGAACTAGAACCCGACAAATGTTTTATAAATACAGGATGAGAAACTGCGGACGATAAGCTGATTTTTGGAAAGCGATGGAAAAGGACCTAAGTCGTACTAAGTGAAAGATAAGAGATTTGAATTGTGAAATAGAAGTGAAATTGTTTGTGGATTAATTGAAAGCTGTATTGAAATAATTATAAATAGAGTGTTTTTAGAAACAGAATAACGTTTTATCATTTCGAACCCTAGCCGAGATATTACAATATTATCAGCAGGATAAGCTGATGTATCAAACTTTCTTCAATATCAGGCAGTATCCTACTAACAAACATCCAAACATTGGCCAAACATCGTGGCCAATATACAGAAGACAATTTGAAGCAGCTGCCATGACCAACAACTGGGACGACGGAGAAAAGTCGATTGCACTCACGCTGGCACTGAGAGGTACAGCTGCGGAATTGCTGCAAACCATCTCAGAAGATAAACAACTCAACTATGACGCTTTGGTTAAAGCCATAGAAATGCAGTTCGGAGATGACCATATGCAGCAAGTATACAGAGTCCAACTGCGCAGCAGAGTCCAGAAGAGGGGCGAAACACTTCAGCAGTTGCAGGCCGATATCGAACGGTTGGCGCATCTATCTTATCCTAATGCCGGAGAAGACCTTATCAACGAAATGGCTGTAGAGGCGTTTACCCAAGCGATTGAAGATAGGCAGTTGCAAATGGCTGTAAGAATGGCTGGAAAACGAACCCTTCCTGAGGCCCTAGCATTTGCCCTGACGATGAAAGCTGCCGACCAAGCATCTCAAGGAATCCACCGCGTGAGAGAAGTGACAGCCGTAGAATGCTCCTGCCAATGAGCAGACGTCGTGGAGCGGAACAGTGTGCGTGGAGGACAAGTCCGTTGTTGGAACTGCAACAAAATAGGACATCTGCAGCGTGAGTGCAGGTCTCCACTTAAACAACGCAGTTGTCCACAATGCGCTGCTAGGAGACGTAACGAAGAGGCATCTGGCAGGAATGACATCTATCCTGCCAGCAGCGCAACGTCAAGTCAACGGGCGGGAAACGTGTAAGAACCAACTTCGAGGGGCAGAAGTTGGTTTCTGGAATTGACGCCCCCAGGATCAAAATCCAAGTCTCCCAAACAAAACGAAGTAACAAGAGTCTTACAGTGGAAGCCCACATTGGCCAGAATAAATGCGTGGCCACCATTGACACCGGTGCCACCGCTTCCATTATAAGAAGGGATATCGCCCATGATTCATGGCTGCACAATACCAGTAGCTACTGCTTGAAAACAGCAACAGGAGCGACGGCAAAGGTGTATGGAGAAGTTGTTCTTACGATCAATCTGGCAGGACTAACATTCACCCACGTATTCCTAGTGGCCGATATATGCGACGAGTGCATCATTGGAGTTGACTTTATGAAGGCGCATAATGTAGTGCTCGACATCGGAACTCAAGTACTTAAGTACAGGAACGTCGAGATTCCAATGGTGTACGGGAATGAGAATGCCGCATGCAAAGGGCAGTAGTCAACAAGGACGAGATCTTACCACCTTCCGCAGAGACACTAATTTGGGCGCAGCTGGAAGGTGATATTGGGGGCCATCGATTCTATTTGATTGAGCCGGACTCTAAAAATCATTATCAGAATTACGTCGTGGGAAAGATGCTCGTTCAGCCGAAAGGCAAAATGGTCCCAGTAAGAATCTTGAATGTGGGAAATAAGAGCATCAAACTAAAGCAAGGACAATCGATCGGAGCGTGCGTACCGATAACTGCTGTCACCAAGTTGTCTAAGGAGAATGCTGCTATATCTTTGCCATCAAGTAGCACAGCTGAGTTGAAAAGAACTATACTCAGGCAAACCGAGTTGAACCAGGAGCAACGAGCGATGGCAGAGGAACTAATCAACGAATTTGCAGACGTATTTGCCTCGCAGGATGGCGAATATGGCAGCCCACATTTGGTACAACACCGAATAGACACTGGAGATGCAAGACCCATACGTCAACCTCCTAGGCGTTTATCATTAGCTAAGCAGACGGAGGTTGCAGAAATGGTTTCGACTATGGAAAATCAAGGGTTGATTGAAGGCTCTAAGAGTCCGTGGGCATCACCCGTTGTACTGGTCAAGAAGAAAGACGGCACCAATAGATTCTGCGTGGATTATCGCCAGCTAAATAATGTCACCAAGAAGGATAGCTACCCGTTGCCAAGGATTGACGACACACTGGACACACTGTCAGGAGCGCAATGGTTCTCCACACTTGATTTGAAAAGTGGCTACTGGCAAGTACAGATCCATCCGGAGGACCGTGAAAAGACAGCCTTCACCGCAGGAAACGGGCTTTGGCAATTCGCAGTAATGCCATTCGGATTGTGCAATGCTCCGGCAACCTCTGAGCGTCTAATGGAACGCGTTTTGCTGGGACTAACATGGAAAACCTGTTTGGTCTACCTGGACGATGTCATCGTGGTCAGCAAAACTTTTCAAGAACATCGAGATAACTTAAAGGAAGTGTTCCAAAGACTACGAAGTGCACAGCTAAAGCTAAACCCGAAGAAGTGTCATCTCTTTTGGCCAGATGTCAAATACTTGGGACACATCATCTCATCCGAAGGGGTAAGGACAGACCCAGAAAAGATCGAAGCGGTAAAAATTGGCCAATCCCAAGAGACAAACACCAACTGAGAAGCTTTCTGGGACTCGCTACGTACTACAGGCGGTTTGTGACGAATTTTGCTGGGATCGCAAAAAGTTTGCATCAAATAACAGAAAAGGGAAAACAATTCAAATGGTCAACTGAATGCGAAAGAAGCTTTAAAACTATCAAACAACAACTATGTGAGGCCCCTGTACTAGCGTACCCTACTCCCGGAAAAACATTTATTGTGGATGCAGATGCCAGTAACGTCGGAATTGGAGCTGTCCTTTCGCAGATGCATGACGGGCAAGAGAAAGTAGTTTCCTACTTTAGTAAGGTGCTCTCTAAGCCGGAAAGGAACTACTGTGTTACCAGGCGGGATCTTCTTGCTTTGGTCTTGGCAACAAAGCATTTCCATAAGTACCTGTACGGACGAAAATTCATTCTTCGCACAGACCATGCATCTCTGAAGTGGTTGCTGCAATTTAAAAATCGTGAGGGACAAGTCGCAAGGTGGATTGAACGACTCCAGATGTACGACTACGAGATACAGCATCGAAAGGGAAGCCTTCACTCTAATGCGGATGCTCTGTCCCGGCGACCTTGCAAATCTGATTGCAAACATTGCGCACGACAAGAAGAAAAAGATGCGGTATCCACTCAACGACTAAGAGCTGAGCCCACTGACGGTTGGAATGAAAGTGAAATGCGAAACGCCCAAAAAGAGGATCCGGATATCGAGCCAATACTCGCCTGGAAAGAACACAAAGAAAAACGAGATTGGCAGGAAATATTCAATAAAATTCCCGAACTAAAGGCATACTGGGCACAGTGGGACTCGCTTCATGTTCAAGATGGTGTTTTGAGGCGAAGGTGGGAAAGCTCGGATGGAAAGACGTTTGTGATGCAGCTCGTTGTGCCAAGGTCGAGAGTCAGTGACGTGCTAAGAGAACTGCACGATAGAATATCCGGAGGTCACCTGGGAGTGAATAAGACGTTAGAAAAGGTGCGAGAACGTTTTTATTGGGTGCATGCCAAGGACGATGTCGAAAATTGGTGCAGAAGGTGTGTCACCTGCGCCGCCAGTAAAGGCCCGAGGGTTAAAAATCACGGCAAAATGCAGCAATACAACGTTGGAGCGCCATTCGAGAGAATCGGAGTTGACATTGCAGGACCGTTTCCTGAAACCGAAAATGGAAATCGCTACATTCTTGTTTTCATGGATTACTTCAGCAAGTGGCCTGAGGCTTTTGCTATCCCTAATCAAGATGCCAAAACCGTGATTGAGCAGATCGTTTACAACTGGGTGAGCAGATTCGGCGTACCGATGAAATTGCACTCGGATCAAGGGCGTAACTTCGAGTCTAAGATTTTCCAAGGGGTGTGCGAGCTACTGGGGATTAAAAAGACGAGAACAACACCGCTCCACCCACAATCGGACGGGATGGTAGAACGCTTCAACAGAACCCTGAATGAACACCTATCAAAGGTCGTTGGCGACAAGCAATGCGATTGGGATAGGCAAATTCCAATGTTTCTATTAGCCTATCGGAGTGCAGTACACAACACCACAGGTCACACTCCATCGGAAATCCTTTTCGGTCGAACAGTCCGGTTACCTAGTGAATTGATGTTTGGATCACCGCCATCTGAAGAGAACAGAAATGAAGACGACTGTGTCGCAGACCTCAGACGGATTATAAGGGACGTGCGCCAAAGAACCAGGGATAAGATAAAGATAGCCAGTGACCGCATGAAGACGAGGTACGATATCAAGACGACCGCAACGGGATTCCAGGAAGGAGACCTAGTGTGGCTATATAACCCTCATAGACGGAAAGGCGTATCACCCAAATTACAGCAAGACTGGGAAGGACCATATAAAGTCGTAAAACGCATCAACGATGTTGTCTATCGCATTCAACGAGGAAGAGGCAAGATGAAAGTGGTTCATGTGGATCGGATACATCGCTATATTGGGCAGAATATCGAAAAGTTTGTTCGGGACGAACAAGTTTAAGAGGGGGATATTGTGGTATATATGTGATTAAATCAAGGATCTAGTGTTGCATAGTTTTAGGATCATACAAACCCTCCACGTTGGAGAGTTCAGTTACTACCCCAGTTTCAAACCAGAAGTTACGAGAAAGAACTAGAACCCGACAAATGTGGTATAAATACAGGATGAGAAACTGCGGACGATAAGTTGATTTTTGGAAAGCGATGGAAAAGGACCTAAGTCTTACTAATTGAAAGATAAGAGATTTGAATTGTGAAATAGAAGTGAAATTGTTTGTGAATTAATTGAAAGTTGTATTTTCGGCGGCGCAGGTGACACACTTTCTGCACCAATTTTCAACATCGTCCTTGGTGTGCACCCAATAAAAACGTTCTCGCACCTTTTCTAACGTCTTATTCACTCCCAGGTGACCTCCGGATACTCCATCGTGCAGTTCCCTTAACACGTTACTGACTCTCGACCTTTGCACAACGATCTGCATCACAAACGAATTTCCATCCGAGCTTTCCCACCTTCGCCTCAAAACACCATCTTGAACATGAAGCGAGTCCCACTGTGCCCAGTATGCCTTTAGTTCGGGACTTTTATTGGATATTTCCTGCCAATCTGGTTTTTCTTCATGTTCTTTCCAAGCCAGTACTGGCTAAATATTCGGATCCTCTTTTTAGGCGTTTCGTATTTTACTTTTATTCCAACCGTCGGTTGCTCAGCTCTTAGCCGTTGGGTGGATACCGCATCTTTTTCTTCTTGTGGTGCGCAATGTTTGCAATCAGATTTGCAAGGTCGCCGGGACAGAGCATCCGCATTAGAGTGAAGGCTTCCCTTTCGATGCTGTATCTCGTAGTCGTACATCTGCAGTCGTTCAATCCACCTTGCGACTTGTCCTTCAGGATTTTTAAATTGCAGCAACCACTTCAGAGACGCATGGTCTGTGCGAAGAATGAATTTTCGTCCGTACAGGTACTTATGGAAATGCTTTGTTGCCAAGACCAAAGCAAGAAGTTCCCACCTGTTAACACAGTAGTTTCTTTCCGGCCTAAAGAGCACCTTACTAAAGTAGGAAACTACTGGCATCTGCATCCACAATAAATGTTTTTCCTGGAGTAGGGTACGCTAGCACAGGGGCCACACATAGTTGTTGTTTGAAAGTTTTGAAGCTTCTTTCGCATTCACTTGACCATTTGAATTGTTTTCCCTTTTCTGGTAGTTGATGCAAACTCTTTGCGATCCCAGCAAAATCCTTCACAAACTGCCTGTAGTAGGTAGCGAGTCCCAGAAAGCTTCTCAGTTGATGTTTGTCTCTTGGGACTGGCCAATTTTTCACCGCTTCGATCTTTTCTGGGTCTGGCCTAAAGAGATGACACTTCTTCGGGTTTGGCTTTAGCTGTGCACTTCGTAGTCTTTGGAACATTTTCTTTAAGTTGTCTTGATGTTCTTGAAAAGTTTTGCCGACCACGATGACATCGTCGAGGTAGACCAAACAAGTTTTCCATGTTAGTCCTAGCAAAACGCGTTCCATTAGGCGCTCAAAGGTTGCCGGAGCATGGCACAATCCGAATGGCATTACTGTGAATTGCCAAGCCCGTTTCCTGCGGTGAAGGCTGTATTCTCACAGTCCTCCGGATGGACCTGTACTTGCCAGTAGCCACTCTTCAGATCAAGTGTGGCGAACCATTGTGCTCCTGACAGTGTGTCCAATGTTTCGTCAATCCTTGGCAAGGGGTAGCTATCCGTCTTGGTGACATTATTTAGCTGGCGATAATCCACGCAGAATTTATTGGTGCCGTCTTTCTTCTTGACCAGTACAACGGGTGATGCCCACGAACTCTTAGAGCCTTCAATCAACCATTCCTTTCTCATAGTCGAAACCATTTCTGCAACCTCCGTCTGCTTAGCTAATGGTAAACGCCAAGGAGGTTGACGTATGGGTCTTGCATCTCCAGTTGGAGAAAATTGTGCTGCCATATTCGCCGTCCTGTGAGGCAAATACGTCTGCAAATTCGTTGATAAGTTCCTCTGCCATCGCTCGTTGCTCCTCGTTCAGCTCGGTTTGCCTGAGAATAGTTCTTTTCAACTCGGCTGTGCTTCTTGATGGCAAAGATATAGCAGCATTTTCCTTCGACAACTTGGGAGACTTGGATTTTGATCCTGGGGGCGTCAGTTCTAGAAACCAACTTCTGCCCCGCGAAGTTGCTGCTTGCAAGATATTTGTCATTCCTGCCAGATGCCTCTTCGTTACGCCTCCTAGCAGCGCATTGTGGACAACTGCGTTGTTTAAGTGGAGACCTGCACTCACGCTGCAGATGTCCTATTTTGTTGCAGTTCCAGCAACGGACTTGTCTTCAACGCACACTGTTCCTCTCCACGACGTCTGCCAGTTGGCAGGAGCATTCCACTGCTGTCACTTCTCTCACGCGGTGGATTCCTTGAGATGCTTGGTCGGCAACTTTCATCGTCAAGGCGAATGCTAGGGCTTCAGGAAGCGTTCGTTTTCCAGCCATTGTTACAGCTATTTGCATATGGTCATCTCCGAAGCGCATTCCTATGGCTTTAACCAAAGCGTCGTAGTTGAGTTGTTTATCTTCTGAGATGGTTTGCAGCAATTCCGCAGCTGTACCTCTCAGTGCCAGCGTGAGCGCAATCGACTTTTCTCCGTCGTCCCAGTTGTTGGTCATGGCAGCTGCTTCAAATTGTCTTCTATATATTGGCCACGATGTTTGGCCATCGAAAATAGGCGGTCGCATCTCTTTCCTTCTAGGGCAGTCTGTAGAAATTTCTCGGGCCTTCTGTTTCTTCACTCTCTCTAGTTCTTTGGCAAGATTCTCAATATTGTTTTCAACCTTTCCAAACTGTTCCGCGACTTTCACGAGCTGTTCCTGAAATTCGGTTCCAACCTTTGCGAGTTTTGCCTCGTGCATATTTAATTTTTCTTCGATTTTTTCGAATTTCGCTTCTAGAGAATTCTTGAACTCTTCAACAGTGTCTTTCTGCGCGGCAACAATGGAGTTCTTATGTTCTTCTAGAGAATTATTCTGTTCTTCTAAAGAATTCTTCTGCTCTTCAAACTTAGAATCCATACTTCTCCTTTGTTCTTCTAACTTAGAACTCAATCCAAGGAGCAATTCCATCATGCCAGACATGTCAACCCCTGTGGTCACAAGCTCCCCTTCTACGCCGAACGAAATGGATTTAGGATCTTTTCCACCTTTTTCGATCGCTTCTTGTAGCCGAAGAATCAAATCACTTTTCCTTCCAGCTGCGGAGAGATTCCGCTTCTCTAGCTCAATTTTTAGCTGGGGTATACTTAGCAATGTATAGCAGCAATGTACGGGGCATTTTTTTTTTCTTCTTCACAGCACTCAGAATAAGTTTTATCCCACTTCTGAGACCAATGTAATATTTCGTCTAGGGTTCGAAATGATAAAACGTTATTCTGTTTCAAAACACTCTATTTATTATTATTTAAAAACAACTTTCATTAATTCACAAACGATTTAACTACTATCTCTCAATTCAAATCTCTAATGGTTCACTACTAAGACTTACCTCCTTCTCTGTGGCCTTCCAAAAATCAACTTATCGTCCACCGTCTCTCATCCTGTGTTTATACCATACTAGGCTCTCCCGTCTCCGAAATTGGACGATTCACAAAAGCAACAGTTGTCGTGTAGACAGTATATGAATCGAGCAGTTGGTTCACTGCACAATATTTTCTGAAACATTGCAACAGGGTGTTTGTGAAATAAAATTAAAAAATAAAGCTTTTATTTCATAAATGTGCAACGCTAAAAAGTTTATTTTTGTTATCAAAAATTTTAACATCTCTGTTGTACTTCTTAATCAAAAAGTATATTCTCACCCTTATAAATAATGTAATTAAATATTTTTTATCCTGTCTGGCACAATATTCATAAATAAACTTTGATTTCAATAATTCGTACAGCTTGTTATAAAATTGTTGAAATTGACAGAAAATTGATTTTCCATTTGCCCAAAGGCCTAGACAAATAGCCTTGGAGGTCTGACTAAATCTGCATTAACATACTGCTTGTTTGTTCTAGGTATCATTACATGAATTCTTTCCGTAAATAAAATAAAATAGAATCATTTTAAATATATATTCTATATTATTATTTTAACATTTCCGAGTGATGTCGTTTTAAAACGCAATTGTTAATAAGCGTTTCAGACAAATAAATGGCTAACTTTAAAGCATATGACAAGGTGAATTAAAAATAAATTGATTATACTAAATATTCTTCCAGCAATTAGTCTTCTCTGAACACCCAGTAATCAAATACAATACGATGATAATCGTTTACACGCATTTAATCATTGTAAAAAGTGTCTTGGCAGCCAATCACGAACGCATAAACAAAAGGAGAAAAACCCTCTGTTTCCACTTTGACCGTATGCATTTCACAGCATTATGCAGTCTGGGGAGGGAGAAAAATACTCATAGAAAAGGTTCTGGGACATTTAAATTTACATGAGGAAAAAAAGACTATCGTATGCATTCTTACTCAGGCAAAATTAAATGGGATTTGGAATTTGAATCAAAGCAATAGATCTGCGCTATTTGATCTAATGAGAAGTTGTTGTTGCTTTTTTGTAAGACGGGTGGATATATTCATCCTCAGGGGGACTGATCCTTCTTGTTATAGATATTCTTTGGTCGAGTGGGAAAACTCTTTTGCAATCGTAGTAGTGACTTTCGCAATCACAAACTTATATAAAAAACAAAATAATACATTTCATAAGTCAAAACAGTCAAACAAATTACTTATGTAGAACCACATGCACAAAAACGATTCGACTATACGCTTATCCCTAGCATCTTTCCCTTTCTTTACTATTGACTTTCAAAGGCATGCATACTTGAAAATGTTTTTTTTTTCTCAGTAAAGCTGGCCATACACGACGAACATGTTCGTGCGCTCTGTTCGTGTTCGACGTTTGTGGTGCTCTTGACGAACCGATCCAATTTTTATGAAAAATTACAAAATTTGTGAATTTGTTCGCGAGCATGTTCTTCTTAGAAATATTAAAACTTTAGTTCCTCGAAACTTTGTCCTGTTGCGAGGAATCTTAAAGTTGCCGACAGTCTCTCGTTTGCTGTAATTGCTTCTCGCATTCCTGTATTTTGTTTTCCAATAACTGAACCGGCCAAACAATATAAGTTTCTGAATCCATTCTAAGAAATTTAAAAAAATCTTCTCCTGCAGGCATTTCTAATTTTCTCAACAATTTAGTATGAGTGCGATCGTTTCTACCATACAGCCACTCTTTCATCCCCTCTCGACATTTTTGTTTATTATTTTTTTCATGCCTTCGCTTTTTGCATATATACATTGTTAATTATGCAATTGCATCATCCGCGTGTGCGTTCTCCATATTTTCTTATTGAAAGTTACAGCAAAAGTGATATTCCGCAAATCTGTTCGTCATGTGTGCCCAAATATCAGCGAACAAATTGCACGAACATATTAGACTTGTATGGCCAGCTTAAGCTACGTAAAACCACAGATAATAAATCTATACAGATGTCTCATGTCTCATGTAGAAAAAAATGGTTCAATTTTCGTCGGCTGGCCGACACTCGTCTAGCCGACACGAGCTTTTGGAGTATATAAAGCTTTTTTATCTTCTCTCTTTTTTGCTTTGTTTGCTGAGAGATTTTTTTTTCTCACCAGTTGTGGGCAGTGGCACAGGGAATATGAAAATCATTTGCAAGGGACTTGCGGGAAGGGGTATGAAGACTTGGCTGTTTGTTTGCATTTAGCTGCAACAGGAAGTTACATAATTTTCATAAATTGGTATTTTGTTTGAGTGTATGGGTATGTATGCAAGAAAGAACAATTAAAAGGCGAGAAAAGTGGAATATTTCGTTACATTTTGTAATTGAAGTTTGACAAGCAAAATATTAGTCGTGTTATTACTCTGCAGTGCATATAAATAATAATAATTATGTACATAATTGAATAGCAATTGAATTGAATTGCTGTGCAACCGAAAATGAGTTTTCGGATAGGAAATTATTTCGCTTTGACGAACAAGTCTCGTGAACATATAAAATGCCTTAAAAAACCTTACATTTGCAGCAAACATTTTGAAAATGGTTTATTGGGAAAAAAATATTTAAAAACAAATGCTTATCCCTCTCTCTTTTTAAAACGAAGCGAGAGTGTTCTGAACTCTGAAGACGATTCTGTTTGCTTTGATCCAGTCAAAGCTAAGATTACGTATGAAAATTACAAAGATTTAAAACTGAGTTTGAATGAAGCTACAATAAGGGAACCAAACTTTGCTTCTAAAAATTTATCAAGGACAAAATTCAATGATTACATTGAATTTGCTTGCGCCAATTGTGAGGCTCATGTAAAAAGGCAATCTTTTTACATTAGGAGAATTGAAAAGCTCAAGAAATTGAACAATGTCTTGAGAATAACTATTAAAGAAAATAGAAAATCGAAACTAAATATATTAAAGAAAATTCGTCGTTTAAAAGAGGACAAGAAAAGGCTACAGGCGCTTGAAAAACAAAACATTCTCGAGAGAATCGATTCATTTCTTGATATTCATCAAAATGCTATGACATTTTCGAAGCTCATCTTATCACAGGGTAAAAATGAATACACCAAAGAGGAGAAATGGATTTCGCAGTGCATCTTTTTTCATTCAGCTTTCGGATACAACATTTTTGCGGGATCAACTTGAGATGCACTTGCCGCATCCATCTTCACTGCACAGATGGATTAAAATTAAAAGTCTGTCACTTGGCTTAAATAGAAATGTTATGCAAGAAATTAGGGAAATAACCGCGAAATTACCACCAAAAGAAAAAGAAGTTGTGGTTATATTTGACGAGATGAGCCTTCAGACCTATAATATATTTAAAGATGAACGTGAAGCTGGCCGCACAGGTTCTAAGCAGATCTGTATCCTGTGGAATTGACGCTTTAATGAAACTGAACAAATGCCCAGGCCATATAGCCCAATTTGCGGAATCGACAGCTGAATTTATAAAAAAAATAGAAATAAAGGATTATATATTAAATATTAAACCCATCAACACAACAAATAGATCGTTCTGTTTCAAAGGTTTGGCTCTAACTATAGGGAGCGTTTTAAGAACATGGGAAACGTTATTCATGAATCATGATGATTTATATAACATTTATGTAAATCAATTTTATCAAGATCCATTAGAAAACTTATTTGGGAAAATAAGAGCGCGGAACATAAATATAAGTATATTTATTTCTATTTAAATCGGAATGATCCAATTGCGAGGAAGACGATTCGGAATACTTGCAAGTGGATTGGAGTGCCGTTTTGCATAATGATACAGAGGAGCAAACTGTGCTCAAAGAGAATATTCTTCAGAATGAAATCTGTTTTGAAAATAACATGAATAAATAACAATATATTTAACCCATTAGATGAAAACGCAGTATCAGTTAAGGTACCGCAAGTCAACGACCTTGCTATCAGATATTTTGTAGGATACTGCTATTTCAAAACAATTAAAAAAGATGAATAAAATCTATGAAAATTGTGCAGGAGAAATGTTAAAAGACAAGCACGATTTCAATTTAACAGAAATACTGATAAAATTAAGAGAATATGAGAACTCGAAAGAAAATACAGTTCTCTTGTGGCCGTCCGAAAAATATTTTCAGGTATGCCGTCTTCGTACACAAATATTCTCTGCATACTTTGAAAAACTGCCTTTTGCGTTTAATTTAAGAGAAAACGTAATCAAAGAATGTATAATGGCAATAAATATTTTCCGAAATGGTTTGATACTTCTAGTATATGTTACGAGCACAAGATTAATTTTATAAATTTCGTAATAATTGTATTGCTCTGGAAAAATTGTAAATGGGTCCTTGATAAGAACAGAAATAAAAACACGATTCCCAGAAATAAAAAAAGTCGCACGGGGCCAAGCCTGGACTCATTTGACAAAACCACTAATAAAAACATGTTTCTTCTGGGATTGATTTGATTGAACCCGCCGTAAACAACCTGATTGGACCCTCTCAGTGCGGTTTCATGCCAGGAAAGCTCACAATCGATCAGATTTCCACACTCCGGCAGATCCTGGAGAAAACCCAAGAAGTCATGATCGATACCCACCACCTGCTCATCGATTTTAAGGCTGCCTATGACAGCATTTATAGAGACGAGCTATATAGAGCGGTGTTTAGTCTTGACATCCCTGCAAAATTCGTCCGTCTGTTTGCCTAATGTCGGCTATATGATTCTATTCAGTGTACTGTGTGAACGTGTAAAACCTCTTCGGTCCACAAAAATACAAAACCTTAGTATTTTTCCAAACCTCCACCCGATTCCGGCAAATAGATACGCTCTCATAATATGGTTTTTCAATCTCTTTCGCCAGCAGTGCTGCACTCCAAGTTGGTTTAGATCCCATTCCACTTGTTCGCACTCCATACTATATTCGGCCGTCCAAATATTTTGCGTATAGTTTTGAAAACTCCATTTTACATAACTTGAAAGAAAAGGGAGCAAATACGTACTCGTAAATATACATTTTCCGAATAAGTTCGATCTTTCAATTTATCACACAAAATTTGACAAAAATCCTGTAATGTATCATAAAATAAAAGACAAGTTCACATCTAGTATTGTTACACATTTTATTTCTTGTTTAATTGAGAAGCGAATTAGAGAGATGGTGCGAACTAGACTGCCGATAATTTATCATGCTCTCTAATATTCGGTCTTGTTCTTACTCAGTGCAAGTGTTTAATCATACATAATCACTTGTACATCACAAATTCAAATAGGGAAATCGCTCTTGCGTTTATGTACATATTATATATCTTCAACCCCATAACATGTATTAGCCCTTAACACCTCGTGCTTCAAATACCAATCACTTTTATAGTGTGGTGCAACGTTATACCCACCCCCTCCAGCACTTCCACCTTCACGGACCATCGATATCATGATCTTAAAAATTATATTCCTATTATTATATTCCCCTATTTAATTAACATTGCATAACAAGTTACAAACAAAATAACAAGCACACGTACATAAACCCAAGCAAACTGGGTTATACTGGGTTATACTGGGCAACGTCAGCGTATGATGCCTTTGCAAATCGCAGTCCATTCAAGTACAGATGGGCGAATGGTTTTTTTTTATTTATTTCTTTCGTTACGTATTGTTTTTGCATATGAGGTAAACGACTTTGCATGTGTGGGTGACAAGTGGCAAGAGCAAACAGCGAAAAAAAATAAAAAGATCTTTCTGCTCTTTGTGAGAACATGAAGCTTTTTAAAAAGCTTTTTTTTGTATATAGTATAGATTTACGAGTATTATCTGTAGTAAAATTGTAAATATTGTAAAATTTCGGCTAGGGTTCGAAATTATAAAACGTTATTACGTTATTACGCCAGTTTCAAACCAGAAGTTACCAGAAAGAACTAGAACCCGTCAAATGTGGTATAAATACAGGATGAGAAACTGCGGACGATAAGTTGATTTTTGGAAAGCGATGGAAAAGGACCTAAGTCTTACTAAGTGAAAGATAAGAGAAATAGAAGTAAAATTGTTTGTGAATTGATTGAAAATTGTATTTAAATAATAATAAATAGAGTGTTTTGAAACAGAATAACGTTTTATCATTTCGAACCCTAGCCGAAATATTACATTGGTGTCAGAAGTGGGATAAAACTTATTCTGAGTGCTGTGAAATAAAAAAAAATAAAATAAAAATAAAAATAAAAAAAATGGCACGTACATTGCTGGAGCTAAGTATACCCCAGCTGAATATTGAGCTAGAGAAGCGGAATCTCTCCGCAGCTGGAGGGAAAAGTGATTTGATTCTTCGGCTACAAGAAGCGATCGAAAAAGATGGAAAAGATCCGAAATCCATTTTGTTCGACGTAGAAGAAGAACAAGTGAGCACAGGAGTTGACATGGCCGTTATGATGGAATTACTCCTTGGATTGAGTTCTAAGTTAGAAGAACAGAAGAATTCTCTAGAAGAACAGAAGAATTCCATTATTTCCGCACAAAAAGACACTGTCGAAGAGTTCAAGAATTCTCTAGAAGCGAAATTCGAAATAATCGATCAAAAATTAAGTATGCACGAGGCACAATTCGAGAAGGTTGAACACAATATCGAGAATCTTGCGAAAGAACTAGAGAGAGTAAAGAAACAGAAAGTCCGAGAAATTTCTACAGACTGCCCCAGAAGGAAAGAGATGCAACCACCTGTTTTTGATGGCCAAACATCGTGGCCAATATATAGAAGACAATTTGAAGCAGCTGCCATGACCAACAACTGGGACGACGGAGAAAAGTCGATTGCACTCACGCTGGCACTGAGAGGTACAGCTGCGGAATTGCTGCAAACCATTTCAGAAGATAAACAACTCAACTACGACGCTTTGGTTAAAGCCATAGAAATGCGGTTCGGAGATGACCATATGCAGCAAGTATACAGAGTCCAACTGCGCAGCAGAGTCCAGAAGAGGGGCGAAACACTTCAGCAGTTGCAGGCCGATATCGAACGGTTGGCGCATCTATCTTATCCTAATGCCGGAGAAGACCTTATCAACGAAATGGCTGTAGAGGCGTTTACCCAAGCGATTGAAGATAGGCAGTTGCAAATGGCTGTAAGAATGGCTGGAAAACGAACCCTTCCTGAGGCCCTAGCATTTGCCCTGACGATGAAAGCTGCCGACCAAGCATCTCAAGGAATCCACCGCGTGAGAGAAGTGACAGCCGTAGAATGCTCCTGCCAACGAGCAGACGTCGTGGAGCGGAACAGTGTGCGTGGAGGACAAGTCCGTTGTTGGAACTGCAACAAAATAGGACATCTGCAGCGTGAGTGCAGGTCTCCACTTAAACAACGCAGTTGTCCACAATGCGCTGCTAGGAGACGTAACGAAGAGGCATCTGGCAGGAATGACATCTATCCTGCTAGCAGCGCAACGTCAAGTCAACAGGCGGGAAACGTGTAAGAACCAACTTCGAGGGGCAGAAGTTGGTTTCTGGAATTGACCCCCCAGGATCAAAATCCAAGTCTCCCAAACAAAACGAAGTAACAAGAGTCTTACAGTGGAAGCCCACATTGGCCAGAATAAATGCGTGGCCACCATTGACACCGGTGCCACCGCTTCCATTATAAGAAGGGATATCGCCCATGATTCATGGCTGCACAATACAGGAGCGACGGCAAAGGTGTATGGAGAAGTTGTTCTTACGATAAATCTGGCAGGACTAACATTCACCCACGTATTCCTAGTGGCCGATATATGCGACGAGTGCATCATTGGAGTTGACTTTATGAAGGCGCATAATGTAGTGCTCGACATCGGAACTCAAGTACTTAAGTACAGGAACGTCGAGATTCCAATGGTGTACGGGAATGAGAATGCCGCATGCCTTAGGACAGTAGTCAACAAGGACGAGATCTTACCACCTTCCGCAGAGACACTAATTTGGGCGCAGCTGGAAGGTGATATTGGGGGCCATCGATTCTATTTGATTGAGCCGGACTCTAAAAATCATTATCAGAATTACGTCGTGGGAAAGATGCTCGTTCAGCCGAAAGGCAAAATGGTCCCAGTAAGAATCTTGAATGTGGGAAATAAGAGCATCAAACTAAAGCAAGGACAATCGATCGGAGCGTGCGTACCGATAACTGCTGTCACCAAGTTGTCTAAGGAGAATGCTGCTATATCTTTGCCATCAAGTAGCACAGCTGAGTTGAAAAGAACTATACTCAGGCAAACCGAGTTGAACCAGGAGCAACGAGCGATGGCAGAGGAACTAATCAACGAATTTGCAGACGTATTTGCCTCGCAGGATGGCGAATATGGCAGCCCACATTTGGTACAACACCGAATAGACACCGGAGATGCAAGACCCATACGTCAACCTCCTAGGCGTTTATCATTAGCTAAGCAGACGGAGGTTGCAGAAATGGTTTCGACTATGGAAAATCAAGGGTTGATTGAAGGCTCTAAGAGTCCGTGGGCATCACCCGTTGTACTGGTCAAGAAGAAAGACGGCACCAATAGATTCTGCGTGGATTATCGCCAGCTAAATAATGTCACCAAGAAGGATAGCTACCCGTTGCCAAGGATTGACGACACACTGGACACACTGTCAGGAGCGCAATGGTTCTCCACACTTGATTTGAAAAGTGGCTACTGGCAAGTACAGATCCATCCGGAGGACCGTGAAAAGACAGCCTTCACCGCAGGAAACGGGCTTTGGCAATTCGCAGTAATGCCATTCGGATTGTGCAATGCTCCGGCAACCTCTGAGCGTCTAATGGAACGCGTTTTGCTGGGACTAACATGGAAAACCTGTTTGGTCTACCTGGACGATGTCATCGTGGTCGGCAAAACTTTTCAAGAACATCGAGATAACTTAAAGGAAGTGTTCCAAAGACTACGAAGTGTCTGTCGAAGTGTTCCAAGCTAAACCCGAAGAAGTGTCATCTCTTTAGGCCAGATGTCAAATACTTGGGACACATCATCTCATCCGAAGGGGTAAGAACAGACCCAGAAAAGATCGAAGCGGTAAAAATTGGCCAGTCCCAAGAGACAAACACCAACTGAGAAGCTTTCTGGGACTCGCTACGTACTACAGGCGGTTTGTGAAGGATTTTTCTGGGATCGCAAAGAGTTTACATCAACTAACAGAAAAGGGAAAACAATTCAAATGGTCAAGTGAATGCGAAAGAAGCTTCAAAACTCGCAAACAACAACTATGTGAGGCCCCTGTACTAGTGTACCCTACTCCAGGAAAAACATTTATTGTAGATGCAGATGCCAGTAACGTCGGAATTGGAGCTGTCCTTTCGCAGATGCATGACGGGCAAGAGAAAGTTGTTTCCTCCTTTAGTAAGGTGCTCTCTAAGCCGGAAAGGAACTACTGTGTTACCAGGCGGGAACATCTTGCTTTGGTCTTGGCAACAAAGCATTTCCATAAGTACCTGTACGGGCAAAAATTCATTCTTCGCACAGACCATGCATCTCTGAAGTGGTTGCTGCAATTTAAAAATCCTGAAGGACAAGTCGCAAGGTGGATTGAACGACTCCAGATGTACGACTACGAGATACAGCATCGAAAGGGAAGCCTTCACTCTAATGCGGATGCTCTGTCCCGGCGACCTTGCAAATCTGATTGCAAACATTGCGCACTCAACGACTAAGAGCTGAGCCCACTGATGGTTGGAATGAAAGTGAAATGCGAAACGCCCAAAAAGAGGATCCGGATATCGAGCCAATTCTCGCCTGGAAAGAACATGAAGAAAAACCAGATTGGCAGGAAATATCCAATAAAAGTCCCGAACTAAAGGCATACTGGGCACAGTGGGACTCGCTTCATGTTCAAGATGGTGTTTTGAGGCGAAGGTGGGAAAGCTCGGATGGAAAGTCGTTTGTGATGCAGCTCGTTGTGCCAAGGTCGAGAGTCAGTGACGTGCTAAGGGAACTGCACGATGGCATATCCGGATGCCACTTGGGAGTGAATAAGACGTTAGAAAAGGTGTGAGAACGTTTTTATTGGGTGCACGCCAAGGACGATGTCGAAAATTGGTGCAGAAAGTGTGCCACCTGCGCCGCCAGTAAAGGCCCGAGGGTTAAAACTCACGGCAGAATGCAGCAATACAACGTTGGAGCGCCATTCGAGAGAATCGCAGTTGACATTGCAGGACCGTTTCCTGAAACCGAAAATGGAAATCGCTACATTCTTGTTGTTATGGATTACTTCAGCAAGTGGCCTGAGGCTTTTGCTATCCCTAACCAAGAAGCCAAAACCGTGGTTGAGCAGATCGTTTACAACTGGGTGAGCAGATTCGGCGTACCGATGGAATTGCACTCGGATCAAGGGCGTAACTTCGAGTCTAAGATTTTCCAAGGGGTGTGCGAGCTACTGGGGATTAAAAAGACGAGAACAACACCGCTCCACCCACAATCGGACGGGATGGTAGAACGCTTCAACAGAACCTTGAATGAACACCTATCAAAGGTCGTTGGCGACAAGCAATGCGATTGGGATAGGCAAATTCCAATGTTTCTATTAACCTATCGGAGTGCAGTACACAACACCACAGGTCACACTCCATCGGAAATCTTTTTCGGTCGAACAGTCCGGTTACCTAGTGAATTGATGTTTGGATCACCGCCGTCTGAAGAGAACAGAAATGAAGACGACTATGTCGCACACCTCAGACGGATTATTAGGGACGTGCACCAAACAACCAGGGATAAGATCAAGATAGCCAGTGACCGCATGAAGACGAGGTATGATGTCAAGGCGACCACAACGGGATTCCAGGAAGGAGATCTAGTGTGGCTATATAACTCTCATAGACGGAAAGGCGTATCACCCAAATTACAGCAAGACTGGGAAGGACCATATAAAGTCGTAAAACGCATCAACGATGTTGTCTATCGCATTCAACGAGGAAGAGGCAAGATGAAAGTGGTTCATGTGGATCGAATACATCGCTATATTGGGCAGAATGGCGAAGATCCACGTTGGAGAGTTCAGTTATTACCCCAGTTTCAAACCAGAAGTTACCAGAAAGAACTAGAACCCGTCAAATGTGGTATAAATATAGGATGAGATAAGTTGATTTTTGGAAAGCGATGGAAAAGGACCTAAGTCTTACTAAGTGAAATATAAGAGAAATAGAAGTGAAATTGTTTGTGAATTGATTGAAAGTTGTATTTAAATAATAATAAATAGAGTGTTTTGAAACAGAATAATGTTTTATCATTTCGAACCCTAGCCGAAATATTACAGATATATGTAAAATAGCCTAATCTTTTACATGTTTTACCAAGGTTTGATAAGACCGTTTGGCAAAAAAATACATTATGCACATCTACGCGAAATTACCTTTCCAATGGTGTAAGTATCATGCCATTCGGTTCAGTAGAACGGTGTAAAGGTGTACGACAAGAAAAGGCAGCACGTATTTATATATAGATTTGTCGGGTTCTAGTTCTTTCTCGTAACTTCTGGTTTGAAACTGAACAGCACAGTTCATATAAGCTATGATTTCCGTAAGATTTATTCATTAAGCCATCAAAATATTTGTATTTGTGATTAAATCAAGAATCCAGTGTTACATAACTTTAGGATCATACAAACTCTCAACGTTGGAGAGTTCAGTTATTACCCCAGTTTCAAACCAGAAGTTACGAGAAAGAACTAGAACGCGACAAATGTGGTATAAATACTGGATGAGAAACAGCTTACTATAAGTTGATTTTTGGAAGGCCACAGAAAAGGAGATAAGTCTTAATAGTGAACGATTGGAGATTTGAATTGTGAGATAGTAGTAAAATCGTTTGTGAACTAATTGAAAGTAGTTCTTAAATAATAATAAATAGAGTGCTTTGAAACAGAATAACGTTTTATCATTTCGAACCCTAGCCGAAATATTACATTGGTGTCAGAAGTGGGATTAAATTTATTCTGAGTGCTGTGAAAAAACAAAAAAAAAAAAAATGTCCCGTACATTGCTGCAGCTAAGTACATACAGTTTCAAACCAGAAGTTACGAGAAAGAACTAGAACCCGACAAATGTGGTATAAATACAGGATGCGGACAATAAGTTGATTTTTGGAAAGCGATAGAAAAGGAGCTAAGTCTTAATAAGTGAAAGATAAGAGATTTGAATTGTGAAATAGTAGTGAAATTGTTTGTGAACTAATTAAAATTAGTTTTAAATAATAATAAATAGAGTGTTTTAAAACAGAATAATGTTTTATCATTTCGAACCCTTGCCGAAATATTTCAAAACCTACATTTTCCCTTCACATATATACTGAACATTGAATTACATATCTCTATTGCTCTTTATTGTATTCTTTCTGTCATTCTTGAATAAACCGCAGTGCACAATAAATATCGAGGTCGTCTTTTCTTTTTGGTAAAACCGAGCAAATTTTTAATTTTGAAGTTTTTTTTTTGAAGGATGAATTCCGCCAATACTTCTCACATCGAGAAACTAGGTGAAGACATCTACGATTCGTGGAAATTGCAAATGACAAGTGTTTTCAATTTTATTTAATTTAATTTTTTTTACAGCAATTTATTGCCACACACAAGATCTCTGCAATTCACCTCGCACCTTTAGTAAAAACAAGATACAAATCCACAATAAAAGCACTTCGGACGATTATAATAATTAAATATACATGTTTTTGAAAGCTTTTTGAATTACTAAATTCACCAGATGCTGTCAAATTTTCGTACGGAATGCGATACTGATCGCAATTTACGTACGAAAGCGAAAGTGAACAAAAAATCGACAAAACCGAGCGATCCGCCATTATGGGTGCGAGATACAAATCACTTGTAATCGCACATTTACGTACGTAGACGTACGAATAACGCCGCCTATTATTTGTCTACCTTAATAAGGCAAAGAGCATACATAAAATGTGGTAAAACGGGCCACATTGAAAGTGAATGTCGAACGAAGAACAACACAAAAAGAATAAACGACAAACATGAAAATGCAATAACAGTGTTGAGTGCAGGCGTTGATGACGATATAGCTGGTTGGAGTGTTGATAGCGGTGCAAGTGCACAAATTGTAATGATAAAAGTAAATTCTTAGATTGGGATAGTTTCTACTAAATGCAAATTAAAACAGCTGGAAAGGAGAAAATAGAAGGAGGTGAAGTAAGCACTCTGCTGATCATGATACAATGCAAATTTTGGAAAACTATTGAAGTTAAATTTCACGACGTGATGCTCGTACCAAATTTAAGATATAATTTGCTGTTCATTTCACAAGTCACACTGTTCTTCTAAGTTAGAAGAACAGAAGAATTCTCTAGAAGAACAGAAGAATTCCATTATTTCCGCACAAAAAGACACTGTCGAAGAGTTCAAGAATTCTCTAGAAGCGAAATTCGAAATAATCGATCAAAAATTAAATATGCACGAGGCACAATTCGAGAAGGTTGAACACAATATCGAGAATCTTGCGAAAGAACTAGAGAGAGTAAAGAAACAGAAAGTCCGAGAAATTTCTACAGACTGCCCCAGAAGGAAAGAGATGCAACCACCTGTTTTTGATGGCCAAACATCGTGGCCAATATATAGAAGACAATTTGAAGCAGCTGCCATGACCAACAACTGGGACGACGGAGAAAAGTCGATTGCACTCACGCTGGCACTGAGAGGTACAGCTGCGGAATTGCTGCAAACCATCTCAGAAGATAAACAACTCAACTACGACGCTTTGGTTAAAGCCATAGAAATGCGGTTCGGAGATGACCATATGCAGCAAGTATACAGAGTCCAACTGCGCAGCAGAGTCCAGAAGAGGGGCGAAACACTTCAGCAGTTGCAGGCCGATATCGAACGGTTGGCGCATCTATCTTATCTTAATGCCGGAGAAGACCTTATCAACGAAATGGCTGTAGAGGCGTTTACCCAAGCGATTGAAGATAGGCAGTTGCAAATGGCTGTAAGAATGGCTGGAAAACGAACCCTTCCTGAGGCCCTAGCATTTGCCCTGACGATGAAAGCTGCCGACCAAGCATCTCAAGGAATCCACCGCGTGAGAGAAGTGACAGCCGTAGAATGCTCCTGCCAACGAGCAGACGTCGTGGAGCGGAACAGTGTGCGTGGAGGACAAGTCCGTTGTTGGAACTGCAACAAAATAGGACATCTGCAGCGTGAGTGCAGGTCTCCACTTAAACAACGCAGTTGTCCACAATGCGCTGCTAGGAGACGTAACGAAGAGGCATCTGGCAGGAATGACATCTATCCTGCTAGCAGCGCAACGTCAAGTCAACAGGCGGGAAACGTGTAAGAACCAACTTCGAGGGGCAGAAGTTGGTTTCTGGAATTGACCCCCCAGGATCAAAATCCAAGTCTCCCAAACAAAACGAAGTAACAAGAGTCTTACAGTGGAAGCCCACATTGGCCAGAATAAATGCGTGGCCACCATTGACACCGGTGCCACCGCTTCCATTATAAGAAGGGATATCGCCCATGATTCATGGCTGCACAATACAGGAGCGACGGCAAAGGTGTATGGAGAAGTTGTTCTTACGATAAATCTGGCAGGACTAACATTCACCCACGTATTCCTAGTGGCCGATATATGCGACGAGTGCATCATTGGAGTTGACTTTATGAAGGCGCATAATGTAGTGCTCGACATCGGACCTCAAGTACTTAAGTACAGGAACGTCGAGATTCCAATGGTGTACTGGAATGAGAATGCCGCATGCCTTAGGACAGTAGTCAACAAGGATGAGATCTTACCACCTTCCGCAGAGACACTAATTTGGGCGCAGCTGGAAGGTGATATTGGGGGCCATCGATTCTATTTGATTGAGCCGGACTCTAAAAATCATTATCAGAATTACGTCGTGGGAAAGATGCTCGTTCAGCCGAAAGGCAAAATGGTCCCAGTAAGAATCTTGAATGTGGGAAATAAGAGCATCAAACTAAAGCAAGGACAATCGATCGGAGCGTGCGTACCGATAACTGCTGTCACCAAGTTGTCTAAGGAGAATGCTGCTATATCTTTGCCATCAAGTAGCACAGCTGAGTTGAAAAGAACTATACTCAGGCAAACCGAGTTGAACCAGGAGCAACGAGCGATGGCAGAGGAACTAATCAACGAATTTGCAGACGTATTTGCCTCGCAGGATGGCGAATATGGCAGCCCACATTTGGTACAACACCGAATAGACACTGGAGATGCAAGACCCATACGTCAACCTCCTAGGCGTTTATCATTAGCTAAGCAGACGGAGGTTGCAGAAATGGTTTCGACTATGGAAAATCAAGGGTTGATTGAAGGCTCTAAGAGTTCGTGGGCATCACCCGTTGTACTGGTCAAGAAGAAAGACGGCACCAATAAATTCTGCGTGGATTATCGCCAGCTAAATAATGTCACCAAGACGGATAGCTACCCCTTGCCAAGGATTGACGAAACATTGGACACACTGTCAGGAGCACAATGGTTCGCCACACTTGATCTGAAGAGTGGCTACTGGCAAGTACAGGTCCATCCGGAGGACTGTGAGAATACAGCCTTCACCGCAGGAAACGGGCTTGGCAATTCACAGTAATGCCATTCGGATTGTGCCATGCTCCGGCAACCTTTGAGCGCCTAATGGAACGCGTTTTGCTAGGACTAACATGGAAAACCTGTTTGGTCTACCTCGACGATGTCATCGTGGTCGGCAAAACTTTTCAAGAACATCAAGACAACTTAAAGAAAATGTTCCAAAGACTACGAAGTGCACAGCTAAAGCCAAACCCGAAGAAGTGTCATCTCTTTAGGCCAGACCCAGAAAAGATCGAAGCGGTGAAAAATTGGCCAGTCCCAAGAGACAAACATCAACTGAGAAGCTTTCTGGGACTCGCTACCTACTACAGGCAGTTTGTGAAGGATTTTGCTGGGATCGCAAAGAGTTTGCATCAACTACCAGAAAAGGGAAAACAATTCAAATGGTCAAGTGAATGCGAAAGAAGCTTCAAAACTTTCAAACAACAACTATGTGTGGCCCCTGTGCTAGCGTACCCTACTCCAGGAAAAACATTTATTGTGGATGCAGATGCCAGTAGTTTCCTACTTTAGTAAGGTGCTCTTTAGGCCGGAAAGAAACTACTGTGTTAACAGGTGGGAACTTCTTGCTTTGGTCTTGGCAACAAAGCATTTCCATAAGTACCTGTACGGACGAAAATTCATTCTTCGCACAGACCATGCGTCTCTGAAGTGGTTGCTGCAATTTAAAAATCCTGAAGGACAAGTCGCAAGGTGGATTGAACGACTGCAGATGTACGACTACGAGATACAGCATCGAAAGGGAAGCCTTCACTCTAATGCGGATGCTCTGTCCCGGCGACCTTGCAAATCTGATTGCAAACATTGCGCACCACAAGAAGAAAAAGATGCGGTATCCACCCAACGGCTAAGAGCTGAGCAACCGACGGTTGGAATAAAAGTAAAATACGAAACGCCTAAAAAGAGGATCCGAATATTTAGCCAGTACTGGCTTGGAAAGAACATGAAGAAAAACCAGATTGGCAGGAAATATCCAATAAAAGTCCCGAACTAAAGGCATACTGGGCACAGTGGGACTCGCTTCATGTTCAAGATGGTGTTTTGAGGCGAAGGTGGGAAAGCTCGGATGGAAATTCGTTTGTGATGCAGATCGTTGTGCAAAGGTCGAGAGTCAGTAACGTGTTAAGGGAACTGCACGATGGAGTATCCGGAGGTCACCTGGGAGTGAATAAGACGTTAGAAAAGGTGCGAGAACGTTTTTATTGGGTGCACGCCAAGGACGATGTAGAAAATTGGTGCAGAAAGTGTGTCACCTGCGCCGCCAGTAAAGGCCCGAGGGTTAAAACTCATGGCAGAATGCAGCAATACAACGTTGGAGCGCCATTCGAGAGAATCGCAGTTGACATTGCAGGACCGTTTCCTGAAACCGAAAATGGAAATCGCTACATTCTTGTTGTTATGGATTACTTCAGCAAGTGGCCTGAGGCTTTTGCTATCCCTAACCAAGAAGCCAAAACCGTGGTTGAGCAGATCGTTTACAACTGGGTGAGCAGATTCGGCGTACCGATGGAATTGCACTCGGATCAAGGGCGTAACTTCGAGTCTAAGATTTTCCAAGGGGTGTGCGAGCTACTGGGGATTAAAAAGATGAGAACAACACCTCTCCACCCACAATCGGACGGGATGGTAGAACGCTTCAACAGAACCTTGAATGAACACCTATCAAAGGTCGTTGGCGACAAGCAATGCGATTGGGATAGGCAAATTCCAATGTTTCTATTAACCTATCGGAGTGCAGTACACAACACCACAGGTCACACTCCATCGGAAATCTTTTTCGGTCGAACAGTCCGGTTACCTAGTGAATTGATGTTTGGATCACCGCCGTCTGAAGAGAACAGAAATGAAGACGACTATGTCGCACACCTCAGACGGATTATTAGGGACGTGCACCAAACAACCAGGGATAAGATCAAGATAGCCAGTGACCGCATGAAGACGAGGTATGATGTCAAGGCGACCACAACGGGATTCCAGGAAGGAGATCTAGTGTGGCTATATAACTCTCATAGACGGAAAGGCGTATCACCCAAATTACAGCAAGACTGGGAAGGACCATATAAAGTCGTAAAACGCATCAACGATGTTGTCTATCGCATTCAACGAGGAAGAGGCAAGATGAAAGTGGTTCATGTGGATCGAATACATCGCTATATTGGGCAGAATGGCGAAGAGTTTGTTCGGGACGAACAAGTTTAAGAGGGGGATATTGTGGTATATATGTGATTAAATCAATTCCAATCCACGTTGGAGAGTTCAGTTATTACCCCAGTTTCAAACCAGAAGTTACCAGAAAGAACTAGAACCCGTCAAATGTGGTATAAATATAGGATGAGATAAGTTGATTTTTGGAAAGCGATGGAAAAGGACCTAAGTCTTACTAAGTGAAATATAAGAGAAATAGAAGTGAAATTGTTTGTGAATTGATTGAAAGTTGTATTTAAATAATAATAAATAGAGTGTTTTGAAACAGAATAACGTTTTATCATTTCGAACCCTAGCCGAAATATTACAGATATATGTAAAATAGCCTAATCTTTTACATGTTTTACCAAGGTTTGATAAGACCATTTGGCAAAAAAAAAATACATAATGCACATCTAAGCGAAATTACCTTTCCAATGGTGTAAGTATCATGCCATTCGGTTCAGTAGAACGGTGTAAAAGTGTACGACAAGAAAAGGCAGCACGTATTTATATATAGATTTGTCGGGTTCTAGTTCTTTCTCGTAACTTCTGGTTTGAAAGTGAACAGCACAGTTCATATAAGCTATGATTTCCGTAAGAGGTATTCATTAAGCCATCAAAATATTTGTATTTGTGATTAAATCAAGAATCCAGTGTTACATAACTTTAGGATCATACAAACTCTCAACGTTGGAGAGTTCAGTTATTACCCCAGTTTCGAACCAGAAGTTACGAGAAAGAACTAGAACGCGACAAATGTGGTATAAATACTGGATGAGAAACAGCTTACTATAAGTTGATTTTTGGAAGGCCACAGAAAAGGAGATAAGTCTTAATAGTGAACGATTGGAGATTTGAATTGTGAGATAGTAGTAAAATCGTTTGTGAACTAATTGAAAGTAGTTTTTAAATAATAATAAATAGAGTGCTTTGAAACAGAATAACGTTTTATCATTTCGAACCCTAGCCGAAATATTACATTGGTGTCAGAAGTGGGATAAAATTTATTCTGAGTGCTGTGAAAAAACAAAAAACAAAAAATGTCCCGTACATTGCTGCAGCTAAGTACATACAGTTTCAAACCAGAAGTTACGAGAAAGAACTAGAACCCGACAAATGTGGTATAAATACAGGATGCGGACAATAAGTTGATTTTTGGAAAGCGATAGAAAGGGAGCTAAGTCTTAATAAGTGAAAGATAAGAGATTTGAATTGTGAAATAGTAGTGAAATTGTTTGTGAACTAATTGAAAGTAGTTTTAAATAATAATAAATAGAGTGTTTTAAAACAGAATAATATTTTATCATTTCGAACCCTTGCCGAAATATTTCAAAACCTACATTTTCCCTTCACATATATACTGAACATTGAATTACATATCTCTATTGCTCTTTATTGTATTCTTTCTGTCATTCTTGAATAAACCGCAGTGCACAATAAATATCGAGGTCGTCTTTTCTTTTTGGTAAAACCGAGCAAATTTTTAATTTTGAAGTTTTTTTTTTGAAGGATGAATTCCGCCAATACTTCTCACATCGAGAAACTAGGTGAAGACATCTACGATTCGTGGAAATTGCAAATGACAAGTGTTTTCAATTTTATTTAATTTAATTTTTTTTACAGCAATTTATTCCCACACACAAGATCTCTGCAATTCACCTCGCACCTTTAGTAAAAACAAGATACAAATCCACAATAAAAGCACTTCGGACGATTATAATAATTAAATATACATGTTTTTGAAAGCTTTTTGAATTACTAAATTCACCAGATGCTGTCAAATTTTCGTACGGAATGCGATACTGATCGCAATTTACGTACGAAACCGAAAGTGAACAAAAAATCGACAAAACCGAGCGATCCGCCATTATGGGTGCGAGATACAAATCACTTGTAATCGCACATTTACGTACGTAGACGTACGAATAACGCCGCCTATTATTTGTCTACCTTAATAAGGCAAAGAGCATACATAAAATGTGGTAAAACGGGCCACATTGAAAGTGAATGTCGAACGAAGAACAACACAAAAAGAATAAACGACAAACATGAAAATGCAATAACAGTGTTGAGTGCAGGCGTTGATGACGATATAGCTGGTTGGAGTGTTGATAGCGGTGCAAGTGCACAAATTGTAATGATAAAAGTAAATTCTTAGAGTGGGATAGTTTCTACTAAATGCAAATTAAAACAGCTGGAAAGGAGAAAATAGAAGGAGGTGAAGTAAGCACTCTGCTGATCATGATACAATGCAAATTTTGGAAAACTATTGAAGTTAAATTTCACGACGTGATGCTCGTACCAAATTTAAGATATAATTTGCTGTTCATTTCACAAGTAACAAATAATGAAGATTCCTGTATTATCTACAGGAAAAACAAAAATGTTCTTTTAAGAGCACAAAAACGAAGAAAGCTTTACATTGTTCAAGAAAGGAAAGTGAGTACCAATTGTCGTGTGTACCATTGAATGACACAAATTTAATTCGTTGGCATCAGAGGTTTAGCTACATCCATCTAAAGCAACTTAAAATGCTGCAAAAATCCGGACAGGTATTAGGGATCAACGATAAACGCGTGAAGTATGCTGTGTGTGAAAAAGGGACGTAGAGAAGTGAAGTTTTAGTTGCGTATAAAAATTTTAAACTGCGAGCTGAACAGGAGACCGGCAGCAAAATTAAATTCTTAAGAATTAATGGGGCCTAATATCTTTCAGAGCAGTTTAATAAAATTTTGCGAGAAGAGGGTATCCAAAGACAACTTACCGTTACGTATACTCCTCAGCAAAATCGGGTTACCGAATGCTTCAATCGAACTCTTTTGGAAATGGTGCGATGCATGCTAATAGAGGCCAAATTCCGAAATATTTTTGGGCTGAAGCAATAAGTAAAGCATAATTTATTCGAAACAGATGTCCGACAAGTACACTGGGTAAAAAACGGCCTTTGACGTATGGAATGGCAAGAAACCCAACGTAAATTTCCTGCGATCATTTTCAAGCAAAGTTATAGCGCTAGGAAGGAAGAAACTTGATCGAAGGGCAAGGTTATTCCCAAGAGTGGAAGGCCTCTAGACTTTGGGATGTCAAAACAAAGAAGGTGGCACGCAGCAGAGATGTAAAATTCTTCGAATACATAAATCCCAAAAACTATGAACTAGACGGCAGAAATTTGAAGCAAAGCACGAGCAAGTTTCACCACCTGAACTCGAAGATTGACCTGAAAGCTGAAATTTTCGGAAGGTGATGAAAAATAACGACGAGAATACATCGATTAAGGAAGACAGCCAGGAATCATCAATCATGGCAGCGTCGACGAAGACGCTGAACCCCGCTAAATGACTCTGCGATGTGGAAAGAATGTCACCAAGAAGGATAGCTACCCGTTGCCAAGGATTGACGACACACTGGACACACTGTCAGGAGCGCAATGGTTCTCCACACTTGATTTGAAAAGTGGCTACTGGCAAGTACAGATCCATCCGGAGGACCGTGAAAAGACAGCCTTCACCGCAGGAAACGGGCTTTGGCAATTCGCAGTAATGCCATTCGGATTGTGCAATGCTCCGGCAACCTCTGAGCGTCTAATGGAACGCGTTTTGCTGGGACTAACATGGAAAACCTGTTTGGTCTACCTGGACGATGTCATCGTGGTCGGCAAAACTTTTCAAGAACATCGAGATAACTTAAAGGAAGTGTTCCAAAGACTACGAAGTGTCTGTCGAAGTGTTCCAAGCTAAACCCGAAGAAGTGTCATCTCTTTAGGCCAGATGTCAAATACTTGGGACACATCATCTCATCCGAAGGGGTAAGAACAGACCCAGAAAAGATCGAAGCGGTAAAAATTGGCCAGTCCCAAGAGACAAACACCAACTGAGAAGCTTTCTGGGACTCGCTACGTACTACAGGCGGTTTGTGAAGGATTTTTCTGGGATCGCAAAGAGTTTACATCAACTAACAGAAAAGGGAAAACAATTCAAATGGTCAAGTGAATGCGAAAGAAGCTTCAAAACTCGCAAACAACAACTATGTGAGGCCCCTGTACTAGTGTACCCTACTCCAGGAAAAACATTTATTGTAGATGCAGATGCCAGTAACGTCGGAATTGGAGCTGTCCTTTCGCAGATGCATGACGGGCAAGAGAAAGTTGTTTCCTCCTTTAGTAAGGTGCTCTCTAAGCCGGAAAGGAACTACTGTGTTACCAGGCGGGAACATCTTGCTTTGGTCTTGGCAACAAAGCATTTCCATAAGTACCTGTACGGGCAAAAATTCATTCTTCGCACAGACCATGCATCTCTGAAGTGGTTGCTGCAATTTAAAAATCCTGAAGGACAAGTCGCAAGGTGGATTGAACGACTCCAGATGTACGACTACGAGATACAGCATCGAAAGGGAAGCCTTCACTCTAATGCGGATGCTCTGTCCCGGCGACCTTGCAAATCTGATTGCAAACATTGCGCACTCAACGACTAAGAGCTGAGCCCACTGATGGTTGGAATGAAAGTGAAATGCGAAACGCCCAAAAAGAGGATCCGGATATCGAGCCAATTCTCGCCTGGAAAGAACATGAAGAAAAACCAGATTGGCAGGAAATATCCAATAAAAGTCCCGAACTAAAGGCATACTGGGCACAGTGGGACTCGCTTCATGTTCAAGATGGTGTTTTGAGGCGAAGGTGGGAAAGCTCGGATGGAAAGTCGTTTGTGATGCAGCTCGTTATGCCAAGGTCGAGAGTCAGTGACGTGCTAAGGGAACTGCACGATGGCATATCCGGATGCCACTTGGGAGTGAATAAGACGTTAGAAAAGGTGCGAGAACGTTTTTATTGGGTGCACGCCAAGGACGATGTAGAAAATTGGTGCAGAAAGTGTGTCACCTGCGCCGCCAGTAAAGGCCCGAGGGTTAAAACTCATGGCAGAATGCAGCAATACAACGTTGGAGCGCCATTCGAGAGAATCGCAGTTGACATTGCAGGACCGTTTCCTGAAACCGAAAATGGAAATCGCTACATTCTTGTTGTTATGGATTACTTCAGCAAGTGGCCTGAGGCTTTTGCTATCCCTAACCAAGAAGCCAAAACCGTGGTTGAGCAGATCGTTTACAACTGGGTGAGCAGATTCGGCGTACCGATGGAATTGCACTCGGATCAAGGGCGTAACTTCGAGTCTAAGATTTTCCAAGGGGTGCGAGCTACTGGGGATTAAAAAGACGAGAACAACACCTCTCCACCCACAATCGGACGGGATGGTAGAACGCTTCAACAGAACCTTGAATGAACACCTATCAAAGGTCGTTGGCGACAAGCAATGCGATTGGGATAGGCAAATTCCAATGTTTCTATTAACCTATCGGAGTGCAGTACACAACACCACAGGTCACACTCCATCGGAAATCTTTTTCGGTCGAACAGTCCGGTTACCTAGTGAATTGATGTTTGGATCACCGCCGTCTGAAGAGAACAGAAATGAAGACGACTATGTCGCACACCTCAGACGGATTATTAGGGACGTGCACCAAACAACCAGGGATAAGATCAAGATAGCCAGTGACCGCATGAAGACGAGGTATGATGTCAAGGCGACCACAACGGGATTCCAGGAAGGAGATCTAGTGTGGCTATATAACTCTCATAGACGGAAAGGCGTATCACCCAAATTACAGCAAGACTGGGAAGGACCATATAAAGTCGTAAAACGCATCAACGATGTTGTCTATCGCATTCAACGAGGAAGAGGCAAGATGAAAGTGGTTCATGTGGATCGAATACATCGCTATATTGGGCAGAATGGCGAAGAGTTTGTTCGGGACGAACAAGTTTAAGAGGGGGATATTGTGGTATATATGTGATTAAATCAATTCCAATCCACGTTGGAGAGTTCAGTTATTACCCCAGTTTCAAACCAGAAGTTACCAGAAAGAACTAGAACCCGTCAAATGTGGTATAAATACAGGATGAGATAAGTTGATTTTTGGAAAGCGATGGAAAAGGACCTAAGTCTTACTAAGTGAAATATAAGAGAAATAGAAGTGAAATTGTTTGTGAATTGATTGAAAGTTGTATTTAAATAATAATAAATAGAGTGTTTTGAAACAGAATAACGTTTTATCATTTCGAACCCTAGCCGAAATATTACAGATATATGTAAAATAGCCTAATCTTTTACATGTTTTACCAAGGTTTGATAAGACCATTTGGCAAAAAAAAAAAATACATTATGCACATCTACGCGAAATTACCTTTCCAATGGTGTAAGTATCATGCCATTCGGTTCAGTAGAACGGTGTAAAAGTGTACGACAAGAAAAGGCAGCACGTATTTATATATAGATTTGTCGGGTTCTAGTTCTTTCTCGTAACTTCTGGTTTGAAACTGAACAGCACAGTTCATATAAGCTATGATTTCCGTAAGAGGTATTCATTAAGCCATCAAAATATTTGTATTTGTGATTAAATCAAGAATCCAGTGTTACATAACTTTAGGATCATACAAACTCTCAACGTTGGAGAGTTCAGTTATTACCCCAGTTTCGAACCAGAAGTTACGAGAAAGAACTAGAACGCGACAAATGTGGTATAAATACTGGATGAGAAACAGCTTACTATAAGTTGATTTTTGGAAGGCCACAGAAAAGGAGATAAGTCTTAATAGTGAACGATTGGAGATTTGAATTGTGAGATAGTAGTAAAATCGTTTGTGAACTAATTGAAAGTAGTTTTTAAATAATAATAAATAGAGTGCTTTGAAACAGAATAACGTTTTATCATTTCGAACCCTAGCCGAAATATTACATTGGTGTCAGAAGTGGTATAAAATTTATTCTGAGTGCTGTGAAAAAACAAAAAAAAAAAATGTCCCGTACAATGCTGCAGCTAAGTACATACAGTTTCAAACCAGAAGTTACGAGAAAGAACTAGAACCCGACAAATGTGGTATAAATACAGGATGCGGACAATAAGTTGATTTTTGGAAAGCGATAGAAAAGGAGCTAAGTCTTAATAAGTGAAAGATAAGAGATTTGAATTGTGAAATAGTAGTGAAATTGTTTGTGAACTAATTGAAAGTAGTTTTAAATAATAATAAATAGAGTGTTTTAAAACAGAATAATGTTTTATCATTTCGAACCCTTGCCGAAATATTTCAAAACCTACATTTTCCCTTCACATATATACTGAACATTGAATTACATATCTCTATTGCTCTTTATTGTATTGTTTCTGTCATTCTTGAATAAACCGCAGTGCACAATAAATATCGAGGTCGTCTTTTCTTTTTGGTAAAACCGAGCAAATTTTTAATTTTGAAGTTTTTTTTTTGAAGGATGAATTCCGCCAATACTTCTCACATCGAGAAACTAGGTGAAGACATCTACGATTCGTGGAAATTGCAAATGACAAGTGTTTTCAATTTTATTTAATTTAATTTTTTTTACAGCAATTTATTCCCACACACAAGATCTCTGCAATTCACCTCGCACCTTTAGTAAAAACAAGATACAAATCCACAATAAAAGCACTTCGGACGATTATAATAATTAAATATACATGTTTTTGAAAGCTTTTTGAATTACTAAATTCACCAGATGCTGTCAAATTTTCGTACGGAATGCGATACTGATCGCAATTTACGTACGAAACCGAAAGTGAACAAAAAATCGACAAAACCGAGCGATCCGCCATTATGGGTGCGAGATACAAATCACTTGTAATCGCACATTTACGTACGCAGACGTACGAATAACGCCGCCTATTATTTGTCTACCTTAATAAGGCAAAGAGCATACATAAAATGTGGTAAAACGGGCCACATTGAAAGTGAATGTCGAACGAAGAACAACACAAAAAGAATAAACGACAAACATGAAAATGCAATAACAGTGTTGAGTGCAGGCGTTGATGACGATATAGCTGGTTGGAGTGTTGATAGCGGTGCAAGTGCACAAATTGTAATGATAAAAGTAAATTCTTAGAGTGGGATAGTTTCTACTAAATGCAAATTAAAACAGCTGGAAAGGAGAAAATAGAAGGAGGTGAAGTAAGCACTCTGCTGATCATGATACAATGCAAATTTTGGAAAACTATTGAAGTTAAATTTCACGACGTGATGCTCGTACCAAATTTAAGATATAATTTGCTGTTCATTTCACAAGTAACAAATAATGAAGATTCCTGTATTATCTACAGGAAAAACAAAAATGTTCTTTTAAGAGCACAAAAACGAAGAAAGCTTTACATTGTTCAAGAAAGGAAAGTGAGTACCAATTGTCGTGTGTACCATTGAATGACACAAATTTAATTCGTTGGCATCAGAGGTTTAGCTACATCCATCTAAAGCAACTTAAAATGCTGCAAAAATCCGGACAGGTATTAGGGATCAACGATAAACGCGTGAAGTATGCTGTGTGTGAAAAAAGGACGTAGAGAAGTGAAGTTTTAGTTGCGTATAAAAATTTTAAACTGCGAGCTGAACAGGAGACCGGCAGCAAAATTAAATTCTTAAGAATTAATGGGGCCTAATATCTTTCAGAGCAGTTTAATAAAATTTTGCGAGAAGAGGGTATCCAAAGACAACTTACCGTTACGTATACTCCTCAGCAAAATCGGGTTACCGAATGCTTCAATCGAACTCTTTTGGAAATGGTGCGATGCATGCTAATAGAGGCCAAATTCCGAAATATTTTTGGGCTGAAGCAATAAGTAAAGCATAATTTATTCGAAACAGATGTCCGACAAGTACACTGGGTAAAAAACGGCCTTTGACGTATGGAATGGCAAGAAACCCAACGTAAATTTCCTGCGATCATTTTCAAGCAAAGTTATAGCGCTGGGAAGGAAGAAACTTGATGGAAGGGCAAGGTTATTCCCAAGAGTGGAAGGCCTCTAGACTTTGGGATGTCAAAACAAAGAAGGTGGCACGCAGCAGAGATGTAAAATTCTTCGAATACATAAATCCCAAAAACTATGAACTAGACGGCAGAAATTTCTTTGAAGCAAAGCACGAGCAAGTTTCACCACCTGAACTCGAAGATTGACCTGAAAGCTGAAATTTTCGGAAGGTGATGAAAAATAACGACGAGAATACATCGATTAAGGAAGACAGCCAGGAATCATCAATCATGGCAGCGTCGACGAAGACGCTGAACCCCGCTAAATGACTCTGCGATGTGGAAAGAAAATATTTTCCGAGGTACATTTTGATTTTAATGGCCATGAGGGGAGAGGACAGACAGAAATGGATAAAAGCTATGAGTTCGGAGCTACAATCTCAAAGCAAAAATAATACCTGGGTGCTAGTAAATCGTCCAACGAATAAAACGGTATTGAGCAATAGATGGGTTTTTCATATAAAGCGCAAAGAAGATGGTTCGATCGATCTTTACAAAGCGAGGGTTGTTGGAAGAGGATGCGAGTGGTATTTTTAAAAAGGTTTTTGCTCCAGTTGCGCGGCATGAAACTATTCGCACACATTTTGCTGTGCGCGCGAATTCGAAGCTACACTTACTACTATACTTATTGGAGCAACCTGAATACCTCGGAAACAAAAATGCAGAACAGAAGGAATGTGGACGCCTTTGTCCACTTAATGGTTTAAAGCAAGCAGGTATGCAATGGCACAAGAAACTGAACGACTTTTTGAAGAGTCCGGGATTGAAGCAAACTGCATCTGATCCGACTCTGTACCACCAGAAGGACGAAGCCGGAACGACTACTGTGGTCGTATATGACGACTTGTAAATTGCACCAGACAATTTGCAACTGTTAGAATCAACAAAAGCATCTCTATCCAGAAAATTTGAAATTAAAGACTTGGGTAAGGTCGAAAGTATTTTGGGACTGAAAGTCGTCAAAGAGGGAGATACTGGACAAATCGATATAAGTCAGCGAACGTATGTTGAGAAATTAATTAAAGTTTCTGGAATGTCTGATGGAAAGCCAGTTTGGAATGCAACCAAGTAGTTATCTCATCGTATAGGGAATATGGTGGATCGATTCCATACAGGGAACTTATTGGGTCTCTCATTTATTTAGCCAATGCTACCCATCCTGATATTAGCTTTGCAGCCAGCTTTCTAACACAAAACGGCACTGGATATCTGCGAAAAGAATGTTGTTATGTAATTATTTTCTCAAGCTGCAATTTTATTTATAGTTCATGTTTCAAGCGTGAGACCAGATTCAGAACGTATGTCATGTTCATCTTTTTGTCATACACACAATTAGTTTATAGTTCATGTTTCAAGCGTGAGACCAGATTCAGAACTCGCAGTACGCGGTAATCGCATTTCAATATGCTTGCGTCTGATCTCACGCCTGAAATATGTACCTGATTAAATTATTAGTTTTAAGCAGTTCAGTTCCAACAGAACCACCAACCGACGAAGTCGTTTATTGTCAACAAACTAAACAAATTAAATTAATTTAATTAAATTAAACAAATTTAAAAGTGGTCTAGTTTTTATTCGTGTCACTATAAAGTTAACAAATGTTACGATACCTGAAGGGAAATCTAGACTTCAAGCTGATCTATCGAAAAACAGATAAAGATCTTCATGCCTACGTAGACGCCGACTGGGCGAACGACGTTGAAAATCGAAGATCTTGTTCGGGCTACCTACTTGTTCAAGCAGGAGGACCAATTTGTTGGAAGAGTAAAAAACAACAATCAGTAGCATTATCTGCAATGGAAACGGAGTATATGGCGCTATCCAAAACTATGAGAAGAGTTCTCAGCGAAATCGGATTCCGTAAGACAACTGAGTCAACAATGATATTTTGCGATAATCTAAGCGCCATTCGTCTTTCTTTACTTCCTGTGACCCATAATCGAATTAGCTATTTCGTAATTAGACAAGACGTCCTACTATTAGTACAAAATAAAAGTAGCTGCACAGGCCCAGACATAAAAACATAAATAACTTATAAAAAAAAAATATTTACTTCTGATACTTAATGGATGTTCTCATATGTACTTAGAGATACCAAAAAGTTAAACAGAACTTAAATGAAATTTGGTCTAGTTTTAGGACATTGGGTTATTAACATAAGAACAAGGTCCGTTTGCAATTATACTTATTCATACAAAACATAACAAAATCTTCATCTTCACTACTATTATCAGTTACAAATGAGTCGTCATTGTCAACTTCGTAGTCCGAATTTTGCAAGATGTCAACAACTTGGTCGTCTCTAACTGTTAAAAAACAACACAATTTGTAAATAATTCAACCTCTTGGTATTATGTATAATCTAAATTACAAATTTGATTTTAACGCACTTTTGACCCTTCAAGCATATGACAAAGGACAAAAAAACGAAAGGGACATATTTTGATCGTTAATATGTCAAGTGAATAGACGTGTTAGAGGAAGCTGCTGTTTGTTAAATTATTTTTTTAACCAGCTTTTCAATATTTCACTGAAAGTTAAAGGTTTTTTTTGTTGAATCGAAATATTTCTGAACTCTCAAGTGATTCTTTATTCAGCCATTGGAACGGGTCACTAGTAAAACAAATTATTTCTTTTGTCCCTGCTTACAAATACCTGCAGTAAAAACAAGCAAATCAAATGCTTCTGATAAAAAAAACATCCATATCCGACCAGCTCCGCGATCTTGAATCCAGTCTAAAAAAAAAATTCAAGATGAAAATCGAAACCTAAGAGAGGAGCAAGCGGACATACGACGTAAGGAGCAACTGTGTGAGATAATTCTGCGCGGCATTCCACGGACATCCAACGAAAACCGTGGTTCACCACATTTCCCCGCACTTTGATGCATTTCGTCCGAGCACCAAATCCACCGATGGCCACGGACCGCTGCTTGTGAGACTCTCCTCGCATGCAGAACAAAGTGCATTACTGGCAGCTTTTCGCGCCAGTAAAGGCCTGTCACTGCAACAACTGGACAACTTATCGCTGCCTGATGATCGCTCATCTTCCTCTGCCTCTCGCGTGTATATCAATGAGAGCCAAACGCAAGAAAACAGATCTTTATTAAGACATGCGCTTCGGGTGCGCAGAGAAGGCTTACTGTTCTCTGCAAGAACGCGAAATTGTTTGGTCTACGTGAAGAAGAGTAGACATGACACTGAGACCATAATTCTTTCCACGAGAAAACTCTCTTAAGAACCTAACCTGTTTTTATGTCTCAACTTTACTCGCTGTTTTGACGAACACAATTTGGTCTGGAGCATAATTCAAAACGCATATCTCATACATACAAGTATTTATGTAAACAAATTATATTCTACTATTTTCTTCTTTATTTCTACTTCGTACTTTTCTTCTTCTTTTTTCACTCCTTTCTTAGCATCATTCACTTTTTGAAGCCGGCTAGGGGAATAGGCGTCTCCCCGAGTAAAAATAAATCCCTACTTATTCGTTTCATTATCGACGGTGGAAGCCATTCGAGAAGATCTTGCAACAAAACTCAACCTTCAATCAATGGGTGAAGTGAAATTTTATTCAATTCCATTTGGCTGCAAAGAACAAGGTTCCTTTAGAAAACTAAAGAAAGTGAAGGTGCATATAAGAAGCCAATATTCCAACAAGAGTGTAAACCTGGAAGCAGTTGCCGTCCCGGAGATATTTGTGGATGTTTGGCACGCACCTGATCCATCTTGCGCTCTAGTTCAAAACCTGCAGTTAGTGGATTCATATCACACAAGCGAAGAAGCAGTTAATGGGCTAAGTGTACTCATTGACTCAAACTACTACTGGTCTGTGGTTACGGGTAAGCATCGTCGAATTTCAAAAGGATTAAGAGCAGTACATACCATATTCGGCTAGACGTTGCAAGGAGCACATTTCACTGGTAAGTGTAGTGTTTGTGTTAATTGCTTTTCGCTTCAGCCGATCTTATAATTAGAAAAACACGTCCGTTCCGTACAAATATTTTATTACCACTCTATATACGTATACCTATCTTTGATTCACCTCTTGAATGGTGATACCAAACCACTTTAACATAACATTTCCTCCTTTACTTATTTTTAAACTATTTATGTTATGAATATTTATTCTTAAAATTAATCCAAATGATAGTCTTGCATGTCCCCACCAAAACTAAATCAGAGACTTAGCAAGAATTTAGCTAAATCCACCTAAATCTTCACTAAATCTCGAGGATTTACCATGCGATTTGACGTCTATAAATCCCGGCAAAATTAGAGATTTATAATAAATCTCACTTGAATCCTCGAGCGACACAAATCAAACAGTCCTAAAGTGAAGTGTCTGGCAGTGGTATATTACGATATACCGAATTATTCATATGTCAAAAATTAGCTTTGATCAAATGACATGGCCGCATCCAATTTTTTGATGCCTTTAGCTCTTAGCTCCTCCCAGAAGTACCAGCATACAACTGCCAGAATTTGATTTTTGTGACCGTTTTTTCAAGCCTAACAAAAAAATATATAAATTTGCTTTGCTCAAATGACGTTTCGAAAACGTTCACCAGCTCTCCGGCTATAATTAGATTACTCTGTCTCGTATTGTTGGCGAAAAAAGAAGAATTTCTTTTTATTAATTTGTCTTCTCTACTTGCTCAAATTTGCGATCCAATAATTTTGATAATCTTCAGTGGAACAGGGTTGAACGGTGGAGTTAATTTATTTTCTTTTGCTTGCACAGGACTTTGTCTCCGATTTTGAAAGTGGATGGTTTTGTATGTCTACGCTTGTCTGCATATTGTTTTCGTTTGATTTTATTTTTCTGTTCATTGTTATTATTATTTAATCTTGGTTGTTTAAAGTTGGTAAAAGATTGTTCATCGTTCTATTGAATATCATTTCAAAGGGCGAAGTGTCTATTGTTGCTTGCGGTGTCGATCGGTAATCCATATAAAATGTGTCTAACTGAGAAAAACAGTCGGAATTCTCCAGCTCAGATGATCAGTGACTTTTTTATTGTTCGCACCATCCTTTCGGCTTGACCATTTGCTTCGGGCCAATATGGTGTTGTTTTATGATGGTTGATGTTATAACTTTCCATAAACTTCTTGAAGTTGTAACTGCTAAAAGGAGGTCCATTGTCTGACTTTAAATTGTTCGGTATACCGAATGATGGGAATATTTTGGTCAACAATTTTTTTACCTCTGTAAAATTTGTAGAATTACTCTGCTCAACAAATGGATATTTTGAATATTCATCGACCCAAACCAATAAATACTTTCCATTTTGTAGCGGTCCAACAAAGTCTATGGACACTTTGTGAAATGGTGCTGACGCTGGTTCAACTAAAATAAGCGGCTCACGGATGTTTTGATTATTAGTTGTTTGACAGATGTGGCATTTTAAAACTGTTCTCTCTACGCGCTTGTCAAAATGGGGAACCAAATTTTCGCTCTTAGAAGTTGTTTGCTTTTTACTACACCCATATGTCATTTGTGTGGTAAGGCTATGGTTTTTTTTTTTTGTAAGCTCCTCGAGTAATAAAAATTGTGAACCTCTAGTACACATCCATCTGAATTGCCAAGATCCTGGAGCACTCCTTTATAACGTGATAATTCCTTGCAATTCTACGCGCTGTCTTGGTTAGTTAATATTGCCTGGATTTAAAGTTGTAGAACAGGGCCCTTTGCTGTTTCTCCTTGAACTGTTTTTAGTGAAATTACTTTACGTAATGCGTTTTGAACTATGAAATTGATGTAGTGTTCGAGTTTATTGTCTTTGTTGTTATTGTTGCTGACTTGAGGACGTGAAAAGTAATCTGCAGGATTCGAAGTGCCTTTTTGATGCTGTATATTAAAATCATATTGTTGTGTCTTTAATAACAGACGCTCAGTTCTACTGGTTGGCTTTGATAAAGTATTTTTGAAAATACTGATTAAAGGCATATGATCAGTATGAAGTGTGAACTTAGTGCCATACTACTCTTGCCTAACGCAAGAAAACAGCTCTTTATTAAGACATGCGCTTCAGGTGCGCAGAGAAGGCTTACTGTTCTCTGCAAGAACGCGAAATTGTTTGGTCTACGTGAAGAAGAGTAGACATGACACTGAGACCATAATTCTTTCCACGAGAAAACTCTCTTAAGAACCTAACCTGTTTTTATGTCTCAACTTTACTCGCTGTTTTGACGAACACAATTTGGTCTGGAGCATAATTCAAAACGCATATCTCATGTAAGTATTTATGTAAACAAATTATATTCTACTATTTTCTTCTTTATTTCTACTTCGTACTTTTCTTCTTCTTTTTTCACTCCTTTCTTAGCATCATTCACTTTTTGAAGCCGGCTAGGGGAATAGGCGTCTCCCCGAGTAAAAATAAATCCCTACTTATTCGTTTCATTATCGACGGTGGAAGCCATTCGAGAAGATCTTGCAACAAAACTCAACCTTCAATCAATGGGTGAAGTGAAATTTTATTCAATTCCATTTGGCTGCAAAGAACAAGGTTCCTTTAGAAAACTAAAGAAAGTGAAGGTGCATATAAGAAGCCAATATTCCAACAAGAGTGTAAACCTGGAAGCAGTTGCCGTCCCGGAGATATTTGTGGATGTTTGGCACGCACCTGATCCATCTTGCGCTCTAGTTCAAAACCTGCAGTTAGTGGATTCATATCACACAAGCGAAGAAGCAGTTAATGGGCTAAGTGTACTCATTGACTCAAACTACTACTGGTCTGTGGTTACGGGTAAGCATCGTCGAATTTCAAAAGGATTAAGAGCAGTACATACCATATTCGGCTAGACGTTGCAAGGAGCACATTTCACTGGTAAGTGTAGTGTTTGTGTTAATTGCTTTTCGCTTCAGCCGATCTTATAATTAGAAAAACACGTCCGTTCCGTACAAATATTTTATTACCACTCTATATACGTATACCTATCTTTGATTCACCTCTTGAATGGTGATACCAAACCACTTTAACATAACATTTCCTCCTTTACTTATTTTTAAACTATTTATGTTATGAATATTTATTCTTAAAATTAATCCAAATGATAGTCTTGCATGTCCCCACCAAAACTAAATCAGAGACTTAGCAAGAATTTAGCTAAATCCACCTAAATCTTCACTAAATCTCGAGGATTTACCATGCGATTTGACGTCTATAAATCCCGGCAAAATTAGAGATTTATAATAAATCTCACTTGAATCCTCGAGCGACACAAATCAAACAGTCCTAAAGTGAAGTGTCTGGCAGTGGTATATTACGATATACCGAATTATTCATATGTCAAAAATTAGCTTTGATCAAATGACATGGCCGCATCCAATTTTTTGATGCCTTTTGCTCTTAGCTCCTCCCAGAAGTACCAGCAGACAACTGCCAGAATTTGATTTTTGTGACCGTTTTTTCAAGCCTAACAAAAAAATATATAAATTTGCTTTGCTCAAATGACGTTTCGAAAACGTTCACCAGCTCTCCGGCTATAATTAGATTTCTCTGTCTCGTATTGTTGGCGAAAAAAGAAGAATTTCTTTTTATTAATTTGTCTTCTCCATAATCCAATAATTTTGATAATCTTCAGTGGAACAGGGTTGAACGGTGGAGTTAATTTATTTTCTTTTGCTTGCACAGGACTTTGTCTCCGATTTTGAAAGTGGATGGTTTTGTATGTCTACGCTTGTCTGCATATTGTTTTCGTTTGATTTTATTTTTCTGTTCATTGTTATTATTATTTAATCTTGGTTGTTTAAAGTTGATAAAATATTGTTCATCGTTCTATTGGATATCATTTCAAAGGGCGAAGTGTCTATTGTTGCTTGCGGTGTCGATCGGTAATCCATATAAAACGTGTCTAACTGAGAAAAACAGTCGGAGTTCTCCAGCTCAGATGATCAGTGACTTTTTTATTGTTCGCACCATCCTTTCGGCTTGACCATTTGCTTCGGGCCAATATGGTGTTGTTTTATGATGGTTGATGTTATAACTTTCCATAAACTTCTTGAAGTTGTAACTGCTAAAAGGAGGTCCATTGTCTGACTTTAAATTGTTCGGTATACCGAATGATGGGAATATTTTGGTCAACAATTTTCTTACCTCTGTAAAATTTGTAGAATTACTCTGCTCAACAAATTGATATTTTGAATATTCATCGACCCAAACAAATAAATACTTTCCATTTTGTAGCGGTCCAACAAAATCTATGGACACTTTGTGAAATGGTGCTGACGCTGGTTCAACTAAAATAAGCGGCTCACGGATGTTTTGATTATTAGTTGTTTGACAGATATGGCATTCTAAAACTGATCTCTCTACGCGTTTATCCAAATGGGGAACCAAATTTTCGTTCTTAGAAGTTGTTTGGTTTTTACTACACCCATATGTCATTTGTGTGCTAAGGCTATGGTTTTTTTTTTTGTAAGCTTCTCGAGTAATAAAAATTGTGAACCTCTAGTACACATCCATCTGAATTGCCAAGATCTTGGAGCACTCCTTTATAACGTGATAATTCCTTGCAATTCCACGCGCTGTCTTGGTTAGTTAATATTGCCTGGATTTAAAGTTGTAGAACAGGGCCCTTTGCTGTTTCTTCTTGAACTGTTTTTAGTGAAATTACTTTACGTAATGCGGTTTGAACTATGAAATTGATGTAGTGTTCGAGTTTATTGTCTTTGTTGTTATTGTTGCTGACTTGAGGACGTGAAAAGTAATCTGCAGGATTCGAAGTGCCTTTTTGATGCTGTATATTAAAATCATATTGTTGTGTCTTTAGTAACAGACGCTCAGTTCTACTGGTTGGCTGTGATAAAGTATTTTTGAAAATACTGATTAAAGGCATATGATCTGTATGAAGTGTGAACTTAGTGCCATACAGATAGATTTTGAAATGGTCCATTGCCCATGATGATGCTAACATTTCTTCCTCTGTCTGGCTACATCGTTGTTCAATTGGACTAATTGCATGGCTTGCATATGCTACTACCTCGTAGGTGTTTTTATTAAGCTGAGAGAGAATACCAGAAAGACCTCCGGGACCTGCATCGACGTGCAGATGTGTTGGTTTATTGACGTCATAACACGCCAATTTTTTTTTAAAAACTAGTTGTTTTAAAAATTCTAGGGCTTTCTCTTGTTGTGATTTCCAAATGAATTCACTGTTTTTTCGAATTAGGTCTCTCAGCAATTTTGTGTGTATAGAAAAGGTAAAACAAAATTCTACATACCTAGGATGCTGCGGACTTCAGAGATGTTTTTTGGCGTTCCAAGTTTTTCAAAAACTGCTGTTTTATCCGGATCGGGTTAAAAACCTTCTCTAGAGAATACAAATCCAAAAACTTCAGTTGGTGTTTGTTAAGAACGCATTTTCTTTCATTAACAGTGAGATTATGTTCTTTAAGTCTAAGAAATACCTCCTCCAGTGCCACGTCATGTTCAGCTTGTGTTTTTCCGAAGATTACTATGTCGTCACTATCATTTAAAACGTTCTTGATGATGCTTAGCGCTTGTCTTATGATGCCTTGAAACTCTTGACACCAAAAGTAGGCCTTTGGCATCTGTACACTCCACAATGTATGTTGAAAGGAATAATGTACCGTGACTCTTCATCTTCATTCGATTTGATGGTATCCCTCATTTAGGTCGATTTTACTATAAACTATTGTACCATTAACTGCTTTTTTGGCGGCTCGCATGGCTATCCGAATAGCATTTGAGCTATGGCGTTTTGGTACGATGACTACTGGTGATATCCATGGTGTCGGACCCGTTGCTTTTTCAACAATATCAGCCTTAAGTAACCGATTGATCTCATCTTCAACAGCTTCTTGAAGATGGAATGGAATCCTGCGAAAACGCTGAGCCACTGGTCATACGTCTTTGTTAATAAGAAGATGCACTTTATATTTATTATTTTTTCCTATTCCCCTGAATACTTCCGGATATTTTGGCTTAATGTTGAGTAAAGAGTTATTTGATAGGGACTGAACTATTTGAACTATGTTGAGTTTTTTGGATGCGTTGTGACTTCGTAGGGATGTTGCATGTAAAATAGCCAGCCTTTTACATAAACGGTTTCTTCAATGGACAGTTCTTTGAACGCTAACTTTGCAGTGAATTTTCCAATTATTGGAAAAGATGTGTTAGGGTTGTATGATACAATGTTGCCTGTGTGTTTCCTCAGTGACGGTCTGTTGTGTAGTTTGTTAAAAATATTGTTACCCATAATTGGCGCTGTCGACCCTGTGTGGATGGTGAAATTTGTTGGCATTCTGTTAAAAGATATTGTGACTATTGTTAAAATTTTGTTTGCGCTATTTACGTTAAGTGCTTTGTTTTCTGTTGTGTTTCCTGTTGAATCAATGTCATAGGTTGTGTGCTTCAGCCGATTTCATTATTAAAAAAACACGCCCTTTCCGTACAACTACTTTATTAACACTCTATATATGTATATCTATCTTTTATTCACCTCTTAAATGGTGATACCAAACCACTTAAACATTACAGTAAGGAGTTTGTTTCGAACGGTTTTGCTGAGTCTGTTCCACCGCAAAACAAGGAGAATATACACCGAGTGTTTTACTAACCTCAGTGACCAGTATACAATAAAGAGGATAGTACAACGACATCGTTAAATGACCTGCTAATTTCTTGCACGATGTCCTGAAAATATTGTTGAATTTTCGACTGGAACCTAATGGTTCCAAAAATTCAAGAACAGAAAGGGAAAGTTGCAGTCCACTTGCCGAAAGCTAATGGAAAGCTTTTACATGGACGATTTGTGCGTTGAGTGTCGACACCGAAGAGGAAGGAGTGCATATTAGCAAAGACACTGTTCTGGTGATGAAATGTGGGAATATGAACCTAAGGAAGTGGAATTCAAACAGCAATCTCATTCGTCACGCTCAATGCTCCAATGAGCTACCAAGTGAGCAACAAGTTTTGGGGTTATTGTGGTTCGTGCACACGGATGAAATTGGGGTACCTTTGAAATCAATCAAAGATTTGCTCTCTTCTAATCTAGTGAAGGGAACGAAACAGAATGTTCTGCAAATGATCGTACGAGTGTATGATCCTCTTGGCATGTTTGGTCCTGTGGTAATTGGATTGAAAATACTTTTTCAAGCTATCTGGCGGGAAAAAATATCAAGGGATGAGACGCTAACACGAGAGCTTTTAATACAGTGGCAGCAATTCACGCATCTGTCGTGGGGTACGCATGTGTCGGGAGCTTTTATTAGTACTATTGAATATATAAAAGTGAAAAAAATAAAATTAAATTTAAAAATGTCGTGCAAATCGTGCAAAGTTGATAAAGTTGATCACACAGATCTAAAAGTATTCTGCTGCGACTGCAATAACATTTATCATGCTTCGTGTGTTAATGTGTTAGCGGTTGACTTAGAATTTCTTAAAAGAAGTAACAAAGTATGGAGATGTGTCAATTGTGTATCATCTAAACGCCGCGATTCTGTCTCTGGAGAGGCTTCTATTTGTGTAAACAGTGATGTAAACAAACAACAGCAAAAAAAAAAAAATAGAAACCAAAATGCACAAATTACTCAAATTGCATCTCCTAATCACCCTTCTCATATAACACTAGACATGATCTACTCTGAAATTCTTGAAGTCAAGGAAATTCAAAGAGTTCTGCTAGAAGAACTGCAGGCGAAAAATAAGGAGAATGAACCAAAAATTATTATGTTGGAGCATAAGGTTAATAACCTTGAACAACAGCTGCTTGCAAACACAGTTGAAATTTATAATGTTCCCTCCCAACCCACCAACGTCTCCTCCATCGATTTGGCGCTAAAAGTTTTTCGTGATGGAATAATTGTAGGTGTAACAGAGAAAGACATTGATTATTGTTATATAAAAAAAACAGAAACATAATCATAACAAGGTGAACAATGACCCAAAAAGCTCGACCAATATTCTCCACGTCAAACTTACGACCCGTCACTGCAAGGAGAAAATAATGAGAGCAAAGAAAGAGAAGAAAGAACGGCTTATAACATCTCTACTCATCCCAACGGTGAATCCTCAACAGATATATATCAATTACTGCTTGACTCATCAAACTCGTCAGCTGTTTTAAACTGCAACATCAATGAAGATAACAAAGAAATACAAATTTGTCTGGACCAAGAACGGGATAGTATCCATGCGTAGAAAAGAGGGTGACAAATCCATACGTATTAACTCTGTTGCTGACTTAAATAAATTATAAATTCTGGTAATCCCGTCCCTCGGTTATTTCCTACTACATGTGATTATCACAATGTTCCCTATGATATCTGTCTTCATCAAAATGTTCGTAGCGTCAGAAGTAATTTTTCATCACTGTTAGCACATGTCAATACGTTCAAAAAATTACCTGTTGTTATTGTTTTAAGTGAAGTATGGATTTTTGAAAATGAACTATGTCTATATAATATACCAGGGTATATGCCGCCCTTTGGCAAATGCAATTAATATTACGCTTCTAGGGGTGTTATGGTGTATGTAAGAGAGGGTTATACGTGCAATTTTACAAAACTAATATTTTAAGTGCTGATATGGTGAAGGTGTCATTTGAATACCAAAATGAATTCTTCACTATGTTGTGCATATACAGATTGCATGAAGTTGCAAAAAAAATTTTTATAAATGATTTAAATGGTATTTTATATGCTACAAAGGATACAAAGTTGATTGTCTTGGGTGACATTAACATAGATATATTAGATCACTCAAATAACTCCACAGAAAACTATATGTTTCCTATGTCGTCTAATGGACTTAAGAGTATTGTTAATGTTCCAACTCGAGTTACCGATTCTATTTCTTGTTGCATCGACCATATATTTATTAGGGTGCATAAAAACTTTAAAAATATCCTAAGTGGTTCAGTTTATGACTATAGAGTTACATACCATCATATGATTAGTCTGTGCGTTCATAAAAAATTACAGACAAATAATCTTAATGTTCCCCAAAATGGGCAAATAATAGATTATATAGAGATTCCTTAAGATCTTACATAAACATATCCTATCCTGCACTAGTACAGTACATATTTCAAATAGAGCTAAACATTTAAAGCCTTGGATGACAAACGATCTTCTTAACCAAATAAATAGGAAAAAACGCTTTGCAGTAAAGGTTGCTAAGCATCCTCATAACGAAAGGTTAAAGAGGTACTATGATAAATTGTGCAAAAAGGTAAACAAGAACATCAAAATTATTCGTAATAATTATTACTTAACTATGTTTGATAGAGAAGATGGTAATATCAAAAATGAATGGAGAGTTGTTGATAACATCTTAGGTAGACAAAAACACACTGTAGAAATAAGTGAATTAAAAGTTGATGAATTCCACATTTCTGATCCCATTAGGATCTCTAACGTATTCAACGATCACTTTACAGAAATTTCAGAACAACTAAAGCCATCCTTTGAATCCTACAGCCTATGTAATTGTAGCTTTTTAACAAATTTAATCGGGGACAATATGCAAACAAATAGTTTTGTGTTTGATAATATTAGTACTGGTGAGTTTTTGAAACTGGTAATAACGTTAAAAAACAAAACTTCATGCACAAGTGATGGTATTACAATCATATTATTAAAAAAATATTGTTTGGCAAGTAGTTGATATAATGAGTTATTTGTTTAACCTAGGTGTTGCAAATGGTTGTTTCCGAAAATCGCGCAAATGTGCTGAAGTAATTCCATTATTCAAAAAAGTATCCAACTATAGACCTGTATCTCTTCTATCAACTGTCGCGAAACTCTTTGAGAAACTTATCAAAGTCAAAATGTTAAGTTTTTTAGATAAAAACAATTTTTTCTGCATTTACCAATTTGGTTTTGGAACTGGATTGTCAAAAGAGGATGCCGTCCTCAGAGTGTGTAGTCAGCTATATGAGGGGTTAAATAATAATCAATCTACAATAGCATTGTTCATAGATATGACAAAAGCCTTTGACATGGTTGACTACAAGTTACTGCTGAGTAAATTGTATGTTGTTGGATTTAGAGGCTCAATGCATACCTGGTTCAAGACGTACCTCAGTGATAGAGAGCAAAAAGTAAAGCTAAGTGGAATCTTTAGTAAACTTCGTGTTTTAAAAAATGGCGTTCCCCAAGGTTCTGCACTCGGGCCTCTCTTATTTCTAATCTACATCAATTCAATTTTCAAGCAGCAATTTCATGGTTTGGCTACAGCATTTGCTGATGATATAGCTTTCACATACATGTTTAAGACCCAATTCGAATGTATTGCCAAGATTGGCGATGATTTTTAGAGGTTAAAGCTGTGGTTTACTGCTCACAAGTTAATTATCAGTGAAAAAACTAAATTATTACACTCTAAAATATGCGGCAATTCGTTAAAGGACTATAATCTCCATTTTCGCGCACACGACTGTAAGAAGTTCAGCTTACCGCTTCATACTTGTGGCATCCAAAATTACCACGATAACAATTCGTGCTCTGATAAGTGCTTCAAAATTTAATCAGTAAGAAATATTAAATACCTAGGCGTTCTAATAGATCATAACTTGAATTGGAAGGATCACTTTCAAGCATTGAAATCGCATATGAATCTTGTAGCTCGTAAACTCTATCTTATTAAGCCATACTGCTCCCTTTTACATAAAATCTATTATGGTCTTGCTCATTCGAAGTTGCAATACGGCATTACTAGTTGGGGTGGATCGTACTTTAATACACTAAAACCAGTCTTGACGGCACAGAAGCATATAGTTCGTCTTCTTTGTAGTGTTAATGGTCGTGCTTATAGTTAGCCCATATTTAAAAGACTTGCAATTCTACCGTTGAGACACCTGTATGTTTTCAAGGTACTTAGAGAATTTTTCAAGAAAAGTGGTAACATTCCAAGTAGTAACAATCAGGGTATAAACTTACGAATAAATAGCATAGCACTTGTCAACATACCAATTGGACCTACAACTTATTTTACAAATTTCTTCACGTTTGCTGCCCCAACACATTTTAACAAACTTCCATACTTCATCCGAAAAATTAATTTTTATAATGAATAACCAAAAAAATTAAAGAATGGTTATTTACCATTGATAATGCTAGCACTGCATCATTATAAAGAGATATATATATCTAAAAGTTAGCGTAGCAGAAATATATTTTAACTTCTTTCTTCATAAAATTTGGAATGTACAACTTTTGAATTAAATTTATTTTATTTTAGATCTTTCAATCTTAGTCACTGAATGTCACCCCACATCAGAAAACTTTATAATGTATAAAATATATTTGAAGTGTCGTTTAACACTAGTTTATAACTACATGTTCATTAAATTACATAACGACAACTAAATTTATTCATCATTTGACAGTTTGGTAAATTGTAATTAGGTTGTAATCTTAGCTATGTATCAGAATGAATGAATAAATGAATAAAAAAAAAATTCAAATCTTTGAAGAATTGTTCTATTCCTCGTGCAGCGATTAATTACGGAATCACGGCAAACAGTTTGTTGAATTCTGAACTATGGGTTCACGGACAAGCCTGGTTTCAAGATTATGTGTTCTTGGCGGAGATGTCAAAAATATTGGCCTTATTAGCACCAGTCTCGACTCCCACTCAGTCAATGTCTGAACCGTTATTGGACTAAAAGAAATTTAGTTCATGGAGCTTTTTGCTACGCTGTATATGCTTTGTATTGCGTTTTGTGAAGGTGTGCAGGAAGGAAAAGAAATATGAATTTTCTCAACGCTCTACCAGTGAGCTCCATGCAGCAGAAACTTATTGGCTCAGGTACATGCAAAGAAATTCCTTTAATAATGACATGACACTTCCTCGAATCAAATGATGAAAAGTTATCTGATGATCTTCACCTGTGCCGCCGTTCGATGTATACATCTAGAAACCGCTCAAAATTTGTCAACTGAGAGCTGTATAATGGGAATGACGCTCCTTCTGTTATTTATTCAAATAATGCCAAATTGTTTCGTAGAGCGGCTCTAGAGCTTGGTGCCATGAATTTCACGCCGGATGACGAGCTTATGCAAGGATTTCTATCGAGTAAACGTATCAAGTGGAAGTTTATAGTTCAAAGAGCGCCATGGTAGAGAGGATTCTGGGAGCGGCTTATAAGGACTATTAAAAATGTACTAAAGGTTGTGATCGGTAAAGCAAGGCTAACGTTCGAGCAATTGCGCACAGTGATCGCAGATTTTTTTTTTTTATATATGATTTGCTCGCGCACAAAGGATTATGCACGCTTAAAATGTTTGCACATAGCGCGGGCGAAGGAAATTTAGGAAAATAAGAGAGGTACCGATGTACGTTGGTTTTAAATGTTTGAAGGTTGTAATGGATAGGAAATAAAGAGCTCGGCAGGGCATTCCATGAGCGAGTTGTTCGGCTTAGGAAAGTATCACGATATTTCAGGGTGCGTCCGAAAGTGCGCTTGAGGGTGTATATATGAGCATTCATAGCGAGACGGAGATTTGAAGGGGCGGAATGCTACTGGCAATTTCAGAGGAGCACTGGTGGTGAAAATAGCGATAGAACAGGGTGAGACAGGAGACATGACGTCGGTGGTCGAGGGTGTTAATCGACTGTGTAATATAAGCATCACCTATTAGTTTTATCGCACGGTTTTGAATCCTATCTAGTAGGCGCAAAGGAGTCTTGGGAGCACCTGACCAGATGTGAGCATTGTACTCCAGTTTTGGGCGGATGAAAGCCTTATATATTGAAGTCAGATCAGAGGGGGTGAAATATTTCTTACATCGCTTAAGGAAACCTAGACATTTCGCAGCATTTTTGGCGACTTTTCCAACGTAAGTTGTAATTGATGCACATACCGAGAATGGAAATTTTTTCGGTTTCAACGATGCAAGTGCCATTGGGCTGGGTATTTGAATTTCGCTTAAGCGACAGCAGACAGCAGTGTGTTTTGAAAGCATTAAATTCCAATTGGTTATGCTGTTTATATCGGAATTTAATGAACTTAATAACGCTGCCGTTTCCGTTCTACAGCCGAAGATCAAGGACATGATTTCGGGAACGAATATGAAAAGCAGAGTGTACTGTCGTCTGCAAAGGAGTAAATTGGATTAGAAGTAGCAGACAAGAGATCATTGATGAAAATTAAAAAATGGGTCGGAGACAGAACGGAGTCCTGGGGCACACCAGCAACTATTTTGTGAATATCAGAATTGAAACCATCCAAGACAATTAGAATTGAAAGTTCCGAAAGGTAATTTCAAATCCATTGAAGAAAAGAGTCATCGATCCCAAATGCACGCATTTTCGACAAAAGAGCCTGATGCCAAACTCTGTCAAATGCCTTAGAAATATCAAGTGCAACTATCTTGCTTTCGCCAGATGGATGTAAACTTTGGTTCCACTTTTCGGTGAGACATGCCATCAAATCACCAGTGGACCTGTTGCTACGAAAACCGTACTGCCGATCATTAAGAAGTTTTCGTGTTTCGAGATATTTCATGAGCTGACGATTTATCAGCGTTTCCATGACCTTGGAAAGAAGGGACGTAAATGCAATGGGTCTGTGGGAGGAGAGAGAAGAAGATTCGCCTTTTTTAGGGACCGGCTGGACAAATGCTGTTTTCCATCTGCTCGGATAGAGTCCTGAGGAGTAGGATTGATGTAAAAGCTTTCGCAGTTTTTTTGACAGCGTAGAAGAACACCTCTTCAGAAGAAGGGGGGATATACCATCTGGACCAGCGGATTTGTGAGCGTTAAGGTCTTTAAGTACCCTTGCTACTTCACGAGTGCGAAAGTGGATTCGTCCCATTGAAGATTCGAAGCACTGAAGTGTAGGCGGAGACAAAGCACAATCTGGAAGCGTTGATCTGGCCGCAAAGTGTGTAAATGAGCATTGGGATGGAGGATGAGGCAAAATTTCTAATGTCTTTGACGAACGATCAAAATGTTTACAACCTTTAGGACATTGTAGTATTTTTTGCCTCAGTTTATGGTCGTATATAAATTTGACATGCTTAAGAAAGGCGTTGCAGTCATTCCCGGCTCGTTTGAATTTTTTCCGGTTTTCCTCTGTAAGGTTGGTCTAACAGGAACGAAAAAACATTCCTAAAGAAGGTGTTAAGTTCGCTCCAATTGGCTTTCTCATATTGCCATACTGTTCTTTTAGGAATTTTTTTTCTCTAATTGTGTGGTCAATGTACGAGAATTTAGCTAATTTGACACAATGGTCCGATGAGCCTAGAGGTGAGGGTACATCAACAGTGTACTTATCAGGGTGAGAGGTCGGAAACAAGTCCAGGGTTTTGGCGGTATGACTATCAACGTCTGGGATTCGCGTGGGCTCATTTACAAGCTGGGTCAAGTTGTTTTCCGCAGCGAAGATCTCAACACATGGTCCTTCAGGTGTTGTCTGTCCAGAATGTCGAAGCCACCCAGAATTAGTTAATAAGCTTAATAATAAACGTAAAGCTAACACCCACCTCTCTGCCCTGTCCCACCAACATCCCGACCCAAACTGGTCATTTAAAACCCAAATCTTTCCAAGATTTTCTTCACCCCTTCCCTCTTTTAATCCATCTATAAAGAACACCAGAGTCCCGACACCAACACTTCGCTCTATTATTACCAAACCATCAAAGTTGTCTTCTCTCTTAACTGGCCTGCTCCTAACGCTCAACCGAAATAACTAGACCCACTTCTTCCACCTACTGTGAAACTTACTAAACAATTTTCACATATCAATGATGACAGTCGTTATGTCGTATCTCGTTTGAGAGGCCGCCGTATTTATGAAAATGTTCGGCTCTATTTGTTTGCCTATTTGCACGACAAACCCAACTCTGTTTGCATTGATGGCATAACCAAAACCAATATTAGGGTTTCGATTCAACGAAAAGGGCTTCCAATAAAGCCAGAGGAATTGATGCAAATTTTTGTTCGTTCGACATCTGTTCCGACAAAGTTCAGAAAGGTCTTTTTTTTTTTTATAATTTTACGCGCGCCTCAAGGGGTTTTATGATACCCTTTTACTGTCGCCAGGGCGCGGGCGGAAAGTTAGAAGGAGGAGAAAGGAAAGCATTGTTGTGATGTAGTGGTTTGAAACTCAGGTGTGTTTGGTTTCGATATTGACTCTCAGGGGTGGAGTCCGAATAGGACGGAGAGTTTTTCTTCACTCGGAATGATTCAGGTTGTAAATTTTAACGGTTGTTTTGTGCTTCAAACTCTACAACAGCCAAATCTACATGCCAGTGTTATGCCTTCACACGCAGATTTTTCTGACTGAGTTCCAATTGCACAAATGAAAAACTTGTCATGAGTAGGATTCGAACCTTGAGCGTCCGAGTGAGAAGCGATGGCTAGTACCACTACACCACAGCCACCCCCACGCTTTCATCGCATATCAATTCTAAACGTCTTTCCCACTTACAAAGAACCCGTTCAAATTTTAAGAACTATTACAGTTCCTAACCAACTGAATTCTGTATCCCCCAGTCCAAAATGCCTGTCCATTTACTACCAAAACGTAAGAGGTCTGCGCTCTAAAATTTCCGCCGTCTATCTCAACTCTCAAAAGCTGCCCTATGACCTACTTGTTCTTACTGAAACAAATTTAATTTCTGATATTAATGATCATGAGCTCTTTCCCCTAACTTCAACGTTTTTCGAAAAGATGGATTTGAAAGCGCTGATAATCCCTATGGCCGAGGGGTTTTACTAGCAATCAGAAACTGTTTTCATACAACTCCTGTTGACATTCCTCATACCGACAATTTTGAGTTAGTTTGTGCCAGCATTACACTCCCCAAACGCTGCCTTTACATACTTTGTTGTTACATTCACCCGTCTCAACCAATTGAGTCTTATCGACCTGTAGTTCACGCACAAAGATGAAGATAGTATTATTGTGGTAGGCGATTTCAACCTCCCTCACCTGAAGTAGGCGCCTTCCGACGACTCGTCTCATTTTGTTTCTCTTAATTCGTCATCTGAAATAGAAATATTGATGTCGGACTGCCTAACAAACTCAAGTCTATTTCAGATTAGTGGAATACCCAATATAATGAACAGACAACTCGACCTAGTCTTCACTTCCGATTCGGATAACCGTGTCGTTTATAGGAGTGATCATCTTCTTTCTACCCTAGACCGCCTTCATCCGCCCTTGTCAATTATATACTCTTATGAAAACGGCAACAAATATGTCGATTCGGAAAATTAATTTTTATTTAATTTTAGAAGAGCCGACTTTAACAAACTTAAAAGCCTTATCAGCAACATTAACTTTGATTTTATTGCTGAAACAACAAACATTGATCTTGCCCTATCAACTTTCTATTCGTTAATTTTCTCCTGCTTTGCCCAATCGGTTCCATATTCCTCCCGAAAAGACTGCACGTCCGCTCCTCATTGGTATAACAAGGAGTTGCGCTCTCTCCGGAATAAAAGAAACAAGCTGTGGCACAAATATTTAAGAACTCGATCTGATTCCGACTTCACTTACTAGCGTTTTATATACAATTGTTTTTCTGGACTTTGTGAGTATCTTTACCTTGAGTACCTTCACCGCATGCAATTTAGCTTAGTCTCGGACCCCAAATGCTTCTACCAGTTTGTTAATACCAAAAGAAAGTCAGACGGCTACCCATCTACTCTCAGATTTCTTAATGAATCTTCTGCCGACCCAAAAGCCATTGCTAATTTCTTTGCCTGTTACTTTAACAAATCCTTTTGTAGGGAAACACCCGAACCCGATCCTAGTTACTTTAGCTATATGAGAAACTGTCCAGAGACGTCATCCATTTGGCTTAATATAACAGCATCTTTAGTTTCTGAAAACATTACCAAACTTAAAGATGATTTTTTGTCCGGCCCTGATGGAATTCAGGCTATTGTAATAAAAAAGTGTCTAAGCCATCTCGGTCCTCCCCTCGCTGCCCTATTTAACTTGTCTGTTTCAACAGGTACTCTTCCTTTCCTATGGAAGGAATCTTGCATCATCCCTGTTCATAAAAAAAGGAAGCAAGGCCGAAGTCGATAATTATAGGCCCATAGCAAAACTCTCTTCCATACCCAAAATGTTCGAAAGCATAATCTATCAACAATTACTTCCGTACTGTAGGCCATCTATCTGTACAAACCAGCACGGTTTCATGAAATCTAAATCCACTCCCATTTACCTAACGGAGTTCGTATCTAGGACGCTTTGTGCTTTAGAAGACAATGATGAAGTCGATTCAATTTCCACAGATTTCAGCAAGGCTTTCGATAAAATTTTCCATCAACTTATCATTTTCAAACTAAAAAAACTAGGGTTTTCCCCTCCGTTTGTGGCATGGATCAAATCTTATTTAGAAGACTGAGAATACAGAGTCATCTTCAGATCCTCAATATCCGACCCCATCAAAGCAACATCTGGTGTCCCTCAGGGTAGTCACCTTGGTCCAATCATCTTTATCCTAACGATTAACGACATAAATTACGTTTTAACGAACTCTGATCTTTCTATTTTCGCAGACGACATGAGAATTTCCAAAGTCATAACAATGCCTTCTGACTCCCATTGCTTGCAAGATGACTTAAATAAGTTTTCGATATGGTGCAAGCAACATTTTTTGGAGCTTAATGTCAGCAAATGCCAAGCGATAACGTATTCCCGCAAACGTCTTCCTCCGCCTCCAAGAAACTACTTTATCTGCGATGAGCCTAATCCCTCCACTACCGAAGGGGATCTAGGAATAATATGTGACAGGGAATTGAATTTCGACTCACTTATTGACAGCATTATAAATAAAGCTAACTCTGCACTTGGCTTTATCAAACGCTGGTCAAAAGAATTTTCCAACCCCTACGTTACAAGGTCTCTGCACATTACTTTTGTAAGGCCTCTTCTAGAATATTGCACCCAAGTTTGGTCACCCCATAAGCAAATCCACATTCAAAAAATCGAAGCAGTCCAACGCAGGTTTATCCGATTTGCACCTTGGGCAGATCCATATGGATTACCTCCCTATGAAAATAGGTTAAAACTAATTGGCATTCATACCCTAAAAAAACGTCGTGAAGTCGCTGATGTACTTTTTATACACCAGTTATTGACTGGAAACATCAACTGCCCGGGGATAACACAAAATATTTTATTCACTCCCAATCCCCGTAACCTAAGATCTGTCCCACTTCTCCTTATCCAAACTCACCGCACCAATTACGGTCACTTCGAACCATTATCAAGAATGTTGCGTATAGCAAACAACTACGCCGAAGCCTTCGACATAAATAGCAGCAAACATGAAATAAAAAAAGCCCTCCTGAATATGTCACGCCCATAACATCTCCCCCGACTAATTTTCTCCCTCGCCCCATTAGGTTAAGAATGTTTTTGTTAGTTTTTAAGCCTAGGTTTAACTTTTTGCTTGTTAATAAGTTAAATAAAGTTGTCCGGGGTAGACCTGGGCCAATAATTGTGTATATTGAAATCGCCCGTAATAACGATTTCAGTATGATGATACAGGGATACAATTCTTTGTATAGAGTCAGACAGCGCATCAAACTCGTCAAAGGTCAAATTGCTGTCTAGTTTGGGGCTTCTGTAAATAAAGCAGTAGTGTATAATTTGCTTACGGAGATGGAATTTTAACCACACGAAATTGAATTCCGGATTGGACCAAGGACTACACTGAGGTGGAGTTTGGTAAGCTACATCACTACACACGAAGATGGCGAGGCCGCGGTGAGAGAAGAATAATGGCACTAGTTCGTAGCCAGGTAGCTTCAGATCGGAGTGATCTGAGAGGTGTGAGCGGGGGTCTACCTGTGTTTCACTTACTGCCAATACAGCTGGTCTGTATTTACAGACGTGGACGTACGCAGAAAAATGATTACGTTTTAGCCTGCGAATATTTGCTATGTCCACTCTGAATATCTGAGCCATTACAAGACGATGCTAAGCGAAGCCGCGAAGTGAAAACCTTGTCGTTGGTTTACCGAAACTAATTATTGTAGGTGTTATGCCCTTACAACAATATAAGACAGTAAACCAACAAATTTTTCATTCGCAACCTGCCATCCACCGGTTGTTAAATACACTCAGTTATTGCCATTGCCGTATAACACAGTGACCGGGTAAGCAACAGCACTCCGACCGGGGCAGGATAAAGGATGCCTGCACTAAATATGTATGTATATATGTATATTTTTCTTTTCCACGACTGCACAGCACCAGGTTGTTTTTTTTTAAATTTGGTTTTTTGTTTTTTTTCACTATTTTCTTAGAGAGCACACGCGCACGGATTAGGTGGGAGTGGGAGGTAGTGATTTTTTTTTTTTTTTGTGTCGGAGGTCAACACGGTATATGCAGCAATTATGGGCGCAGCGTTTGAAACAAACTGGTATGCTGTGGAAACGGTGGCGCACCGAATACTTGCAACAACTTTGATCGTTTGAAATGATAGGATGACCAACACCACGGGTGGAGGAGTTGCTACTGGACAATTACAATTGGTAGTTTCAGACACTTGTATTTATACCGACAAGGACAAGAAAATCTTCGTTTTACTCTACATGGACGAGATTCCAATTTTTTCGAGCAATAGAGGAATGGTTCATCGTGGTAAAAGCAAATTTACTAGCTCATTTGACGTGCAAGATTCCGGACAAGCAAATTATTGCTTGGGTATCCAGATAGCGAGAGACAAAAGTGGAATTCAACTGTCGCAAAGTGGATACATCAAAGACTAAAAGGGTTTCATATAAAGAAGAGTAAGCCCGTAGTCACACCCATGGTGTCAAATTGTAAATTATCCAAGAAAAGTGGGGACTCAGAGGACCAAGGCTGTAACGTTCCCTACAGAGAATTAATAGGTGCTCTCATGTATCTTGCTGTTGGAACGCGTCCCGACATAGCATATGCCACAGTGCTCTTAGCTAATTTAACAATTGCTTCAAGCAGGAGCATTGGATTGCCGCTAAAAGGGTGCTTCGTTACCTGAATGAAATATCTCACTATGGACTTAAATTCAAGACCGATGGAGAAAACGCATTAACTTGTTTCGTAGATGCGGATTGGGATAATTGTACATTGGATCGCCGCTCTTATACCGGATCAATTTTTACCCTCAACGGTACTGCAATCTCCTGGGAGTAGCAAAAACAACCTACCGTCGCATTATCTTCAACGGTGGCTGAGTACATGGCAGTCAGCGATGCTAGTAGAGAAGCAGTATTTCTCCTTAAGTTCCTCGAAGAATTGGGTTTTGACAACATGTGCAACGTAAAGATGTACAACGACAATCAAAGAGCTCTAAAACTTGCTTAAAATCCTGTCTTCCACGCCCGATCGAAACACATCGACATTAGAATATCACTTCATTCGAGATGCACTGAAGAACCGGCCGATATTTCTAGAACATTTACCGACGGAAAAGTGAGTGCAAAGAAAAGACGTGAAAAGAAAAGTGCTTATTAGGACTTGGACTTCAAGACCTTTGGGCCACGAATTGAGATGGGGTATTGGACAAATACAGTTGGTGTCCCTCGCAGGGCCATCTACATCTCAGTTCATAATTCAACGTCTTGAACACTAACCCTTATAACCTGAAGTTTGTTTCGTTTCATAATCCATTTATTTTCATTTTGTATTGTTGACCTTTTTCATCTTGAAACATATTTCATTCAATTATTCGTTATTTTCGTTTCAAAGTAAACTGGTGTGTTTTTCCTTTTGTACTGCGGCAGCGCAACTCTGATAGTTGCGGTGTTCTGCAGTTCCTCACTTAAGTACAAAATACTAAGAAAATCTGAGGGTAGCGTTGTTGAATATCCCCTATTTGAAGTTAGTGACTGCAAATCAAAATGTTTGATTGGTGTTGCGTACAATCCAAACCAATGTCACTAACCAGAGCCACTGTATTCGGCAATCAGTGAGTTCACTGCTCTAAATGACCATATTTTTATCTGTGGCGATCTCAACGCCGACCTTCTTAAAAATAGCCAACTGTTTTTTAGCTCTGAATTTGACTTTGAAGTCGTATCAGTAGTTGATGTAGTAAATACAATTCGTTCTCTTAAGTCCACTGCTATAGGTGAGGATGGTGTACCCATTCGCTTTGTGAAGATGATATCACAATCTCTCTTACACATATAATCAATATTACGTGCTCTACCTTCCCTGATAGTTGGAAGTTGGCTAAAGTCATCATTCCAGATCCGAAAAAACTTCAGCCATCTGTAATTTCTGACTTTCGCCCAAGAAGTATATTGGCTTGTTTGCCACCTAAACCAACACTGCTTGCTACCTGTACAGTCTGGTTTTCGAACACGACATAGCTGTTCAACAGCTATGACTCAAATTCTCGACGATATAAGGGTCAAATATGATGCAGGCGAAATTGCGGTGCTTTGCTTGCTAGATTTTTTCAAGGCCTTTGACAGCGTAAATCACAAAGTACTATGTCACAAGCTTAGGCTATATTTTGGTTTTAGTGCAAGATCATTTGGCCTGATAAGTAATTATTTAAAAAATCGCTTTCAAATTTTAAAATCTTATCGACAGGAGTACCGCAGGGATCAATATTAGGACCACTTCTTTTCTGTATTTTAATAAATGACTTATACACAAGTATGCCTGAATGTTAACACTCATATTTACGCTGATGATGCCGAGATATACTTGTCATGACAGATTGGGCTCATTGATGATCTTTTTGTCAGAATAAACGAAGACCTGTTGGCAGTATACAACTGGTCACTATGCAATGGTCTCAATCTGAATCATAACAAATCCCAGCTTATTCTTATTTCTACGAAGTATTACGATACTGATCTGTTCCCGCCAGTAAGCTTGAACAATAAGAAACTCCGGTTGACACCAAGCTAAAGTTAATCAAAACGTTATTTATGCCTATTACTGGATTATTCCACTGTTGTTTACTGCAAGCTCGACAACCTTTTTCAGCACATGTTGTTTGTGGCGTTAAATGATATGGTTAGCTACGTGTATGGTCTTCGTCGGTATGAACACATTTCACACTGTCACAAGCTGGTTCTTGGTTGTTCGTTTCAGAAGTTCCAAAAAATTCGATGTCTTTTGTTTATGCACAAGATCATAAACGGCAGATCTCCCAAGTATCTATATGATAAACTTCATTTTGCTCAATCCTTCAAAACATTTAATATTATAACGCCCTCTTTCAACTATTTGAACTCGTCGCGTCTCTTATTTGTGTATGTCACCAGGCTCTGGAACCAACTTTTGACAACAACAAAGCAAACAATTGAAACTATTAAATTCAAAAGTGCCGTGTTGGAAGACATTGAATAAGCAACACATACCTACTCTCTTTAAATCTTTTATCTATTTTCTGCACTATTCTTTAAATCTTTTCACTATTTCTTCTCTCCACAACCCTTCCTTTTCCAATATTTTTATTTTTAAGTAACTACCACTAATGTTTATATTAAATTAAGTTTAACTAATAATTAATATTGTAATCTATAAGCTACTTTATGTACTATAGAAGACAAGGTCTTATTTGTGCAATTTTCTTATTATAGCCAAACGTCTACCCCATGAAATTGTTAAACAGGTGATATAAACAATTAAACTTTTTGAGAGCATTTTTATTTTTAAAAAATAAACTGCCAACTTTGTAGCTGGACTTGTAGTACTCCAACTGATGTTCTTATAGCAGCGCTGCGAACTTGTCCATCTGTTGCTCTGTTAGCGGCGACTACAATTCCCTTCGGCCACATACATCGTGGTAAATTTTCTTTCAGAGGCCTCGACGGACGAAACCATTTAGATCTTCGAGTCAAAGTCGGCAAGTATCCGTCCACCCATCTTTTCCAAAATATTTCCGCCAATTGTTGACATTTCCTCCAATTTTTCCGTAAAACTAAATCTTTATCATTAAATGAGCCGGGTGGCTTTGATCCACTAGAAGACCCTATAAGAAAATGATTAGGTGTTAGCACATCTTCATCATAGTGTTCCAGTTGCACATATGTCAGCGGTCGAGAACTGACTATTGCTTCAGCCTCTAACAGAAACGAGTGCAGTGATTCATCTTGAAGCCTTTGATTTCGGGTGACTTCCTTAAGTACTGTTTTAACAGACCCTATTAGTCTCTCCCAGGATCCTTCCATATCGGGTGAATTGATCTTCTCCGCTAATGCCATTTTATCCAAAAAATTTAACGCTTCCTTCAATTCACCCTTGAAATTTGTACCAATGTCAGAAAAGAACTCTCGTGGTGTGCCGCGCCGTGCCATAAAGTTGCGTATACAAACGATACATGAATCAGTGGACAAAGAATAGGCCATTTCCAAATGTAGTGCCCGTATAGTCATACAGGTAAAAAGGACACCCCAACGTTTCTCGGATCTTCTTCCCACAGTGACTGACATCGGCCCGCAATAGTCGACTCCAACGTTTGTAAATGGACGCTTATATGCTGCAAGCCTTGCGGCTGGTAAAGCTGCCATTTCCGGAATATCTGGTTGAGCATTTTTAATATAACATACCTTACAACGTTGTCTTACTGCTTTTAATTTGCTTCGAAGCCTTTGAATCCAATATCGTTGACGTATTTCATTAACCACTGTACCATGACAACAATGGTGGTATCTTTCATGCCAATATGCCAGCAACAAGTCGGTAACTCGATGATCTCTCGGCAACAGTATTAGTTTCCTCATGCACTCGTCCACACATGTAGCCCGATCGATGCGTCCCTTCATGCGAATAATCTCCTCATGATCAAAATAGGGTGAACAGCCGAATAAAGCGCTTGACTTCTTTAAAGGTTTTTTAGCTTTAAGAATCGCAATCTCATCTGTAAAATTCTGTTTCTGTGCCGTCCACACTAGAAGATACTCCGCTTGTTGTAACTCAGTCCCTGAGAGCACACCCGTTGATCTTCACACAGACCTCTGATATCTGCAATTCTTAAGAAAACGAAGCACGCAAGCTGTTGTTCGAAGCAGTCTCTTCCAAGATAAAAATCTTTTAAGATCCATTACTGGTTCCAAGTACACCCTGTACATACTTTGGTCTAAGCTCGGCTTGCTGCTCTCCTGAATCTCGGTTTATCTTCTCAGGCCATTTATCTTCTGGTTGATATAGGAATGATGCTCCCTTAAACCATCTTTCGTCCCTTGAAAGTGCTGATGTTTGATTCCACTTTGAAGCATCATCTGCAACGTTGTTCTTCGATGAAATCCTTCTCCATTCGTTTAGCTCCGTTTTCTCTAAAATTTCGCTGATTCTGTACATGACGAATTGATTATATCGTCTGGCATCTGATCCTAACCAACTAAGAACGGTTCGAGAGCCTGATCAAATCATTCTCCTGTCGATTTTGATCTTGTGAGATTTTGTTATGAATTCTGCAGGTCTTGCACCCATTAAAGCTGCATGTAATTCCATCCTCGGAATGGACCACGGAAGTTTAGGAGCCATTTTTGTTTTCGCCATGGTGATGTGTACAGTAACCAAGCTGCTATTACATATTCTTAATTAAGCCACTGTTGCCATTGCCTGCTCGATTGCGTCAACGAATATATGTAACTGGATCGAAGACTCAGCCGTAATCTTCCAAGCTGAGTAGCACCTTGGGATTTCGATATCTTGTACACGAGAAAGCATCTTGAGCCAGTCGTTCCATTGCTGATGAAGGTTCGCAGGTATGGTTTCATCCCAGTCCACAGACAGTCTCAATACTTCTTGTAGGAGTATCTTCAGCTTGACCATATGATGAGCAATGAAACCTAATGGATCAAAAATTGTCATTAAAAGCCTTAACAGTTCGCGCTAAGTTGGTATCCTTGTTCCAGTTAGGATTTCTTCTTGTAGCTCCGCTGAACGAAGAGAAAAGGTAAACACGTTTGGTTCAGTCTTCCACCAAATACCCAACAACTTTGCAATTGAAATCTCTTCCTCTGGAACTGTAATGGCTTTTTCGTCAATTGACGAAACTTAACCCAACTCCTTGATCACCTCTTTTGAATTTGACAACCAATTTCGAATGACGAAACCTCCTTGCGCATGAATGTGGCGTACGTCCTTCGCTAATTGAACCGCTTCCTCAACTGTGTCAATACTGTCCATCATACCATCCACACAATGATGTTCCTTTATCGATGTCACAGCTCTGGGATAGTTTTCCACAAACTCTTCAGCATTCAGATTTTTGACAAACTGTGCAATACTTGGCGAACACGAAGCTCCGAACGTCGAAACTTCCATCTCGAATATATCTGGTACTGACCTTGAGTGTCCATTGCGCCATAAAAACCTCTGTGCATGACGATCTTCTTCTCTAACCCGGACTTGGTGAAACATTTCTGCTATGTCTCTACAAATAGTAATTCTGTGAGACCGAAATGCAAACAAAACTTCCGGCAATGATGTTTGTTGATCAGGCCCCTTCATGAGCATGGTATTAAGTGAGATACCTTCTACTTTAGCTGCTGCATCCCATACCAAACGGAGTTTGTTCGGCTTATTAACATTCCTCACAATGAATGTTGGTAAGTACAATGTACGTAAATGAATTTTTCGGTGCTCCTCCAATGTAAGTTTTCTAGCGTAACCCCTAACTACCAGATTCTCATTTTGATCATTCAGGATTGACAAAAGTTCCTTTTATAGCTTTATCTTCCGCTCGAGACATTGCGAACGACTAAAGACCATCGAATAGCTATCAGGAAAACATACCTGGTCAAATTTGCATAGTAGTCCACTTTCAAAGCATTGTCCAACACGTTTCGTCATCAACCTCAAGATTTGCTTCGCTCTTCTTTCTTCCGCTGTTTCCAAATATGCCCCTCCGGCCCCTTGGTTCTCCAACGTAAAGAAATCGCGTACTTCTTGATGTAGTCGATGATCACACTCGCAGACTAATGTGGTGACCAACTGTGCGCAGCCCTATTCCTCCACAAGCTACCCATCCCAACCTGGTTCTCACTTCTACCGGTTCGTTTAATCCACCTTCTCGATGTTCCAATGATACAATTAGGTTCTCGTTCTTAAAGCCGATTAGTAGTCTTGGTTGTGGCTGGTAAAGTGAAGTCAATGGCAATCCTTGCAGATGATAATATTTTTGCTGAGCGACGTTAGCATCAAATGTCTGTCGTGGTAAACCCAAATGATCAACTGTGTGTACATCTACCAAACGGTATCGTTTTCCTTCATTGACGGCAGAAATTTCCATTGAAACCACCTCAGAATCTTTTTCCCACCGTGCGATATCAGCTTTCCAGCGCAGAAACAAGGGACTACTTTTTCCTCGAATATTAAGATAATCCATCAAACAACGTTAAGGAAGAGCCGCTGTCCAGAAATGCATACGTATTCACCGACCTGCCTTTCCCATATATGGTCACGGGAACAATCTTGAACAAAACATTTTCAAAGTCTTTGCTTTTTGCCTTGTTGCAATTTAATCCTTTTGAAACTTCGGATCTCTTGCTGATTTACCGAACATCCACCCACGCCGCATATCTTCTTCGAAAGGAATTTTGGCCTTTCGAAATGTTTAAGACAAAGTCCACACATATCATTTTTCTTCACTATTTCCCACTTCCGACACACAGAAAAATCTTTAAATATGTTGCAGTCCACAAGCTTGTGTTCACCATTGCATGCAAAGCAACATATCCTTTTATAGTTATTCTCTATCCTTTGTTCTATATGTGAATTTATGTGTCCCGTCTTTCGTCCAGGCTTCAAATCCACACCAGGTGTTATCAGAGTAGTTGCTGCTTTGGCCATGACGTTCATCCATACACTAAATTCCTTCAAACTTTTTTCCTGCAATGAAGATGCATGCACTGCCCAATTTAGTCGCATGTGTGGTGGAAGTTTGTCGACTAATTCCTGAAGCAAGGCTGGACTCTTTATTCCCCCTTCCATTGTTGAGTACAGCTCTTTAATTGAAAGTGCAAAACCCACGAGTGTTTCAAATTTCTCAGCCTTTGGTGCCCGTTCATTTCTAATTTTTTCTATCAGCGTTCGAATCACTAGCTCAGGACGACCATACAGTACCTTAAGCGTTCTTATGACCTCTGGAACCATTGATGGAAAGAGTAACAAACTGCTTACTGCTTTTAAAGCAACACCCTTCAAAGCTCTTTGTAGCCTACCATATTTTCTGCTTCAGTGTACCCACACAGTTCCGTAGTATAATTAAAATTGCTATAGAAAATCCCCAACTCCTCCGGTCTTCCGCTAAACGTTGGCAATTCTTTTGGAAGTGTTTGACGACAAGCGATGTTTTCAGTCGTCAATGAACGCTGCAGATTTTCTATTTGACACTTATTAGCTTTTTTAATTTTACCCGGTTTTTTATCTGTCGTTAAACACGGAGTGAATATTTCTTATCCAAGAAATCCAATTCAATCTGCTTCTATTCTTCCAGACGTTTCAGTTGGTCTTCTCCAGAAAGGACGCCATTCGTAAAAGCCAGACTTTTCCGAAGACGCCGCCGTAATGGCACCACTCGATGCCACCGATGTCTTGACATCAAACACTTGTGCTCCTTGTGTGTCCTCGCTAGTTCTGACTGCTGCAAAACTCCTCGTGCACTTCCTGCACCGCCAGGACATATTTGCCACCGTGCTGTCCACCCTAGCACATGAAAAATGTTCCCATTCCTCACAAGAATCACACTGCACCATGTCTTCTGCTCCATCTGGCAAACTACAGCTTTTGCATGCTCCTGGTGTAGCCATTTGCATTGAGGAATACAATTTTATTTTTGAAGAATTATTATAGCCAAACGTCTACCTCATGAAATTGTTAACCAGGTGATTTAAACAATTAAACTTTTTGAGAGCATTTTTCAAAGAGAGCTTCAAAAATAGTTAACTTCTTATGTCTACAAAATCAAAGAACAAAATAAAAAATAACGATTAAATTTGACCTTAAAAAAGTCTTCATTGTGAGCTGTCATTCATTCTTGATTTTTCTCAACAGCTGATAAATGCAAATGGGTCGAGGTTGAATTCAACCCCTTTATTTTCAACAGTTCTTTTTTATAAGAATAAATTGAATAGAAATTAAATTTACTTAAGCAAATTAAAACTGAGATCAAAAATCCATTGTACTAGTATTAGTGCAATAGAAAATACCTATAAAATGTTCGCTGATATTTTTAAGAAATGACCAAAATAAATAACAATATCGAATTAATCGTTATATACTCGTATAATTTCTTATTGATTGTACATACAATAATGGATTAAACTTACCTCTTCTCATAGAACGTGGAATGTCTCCATTGGTTTTTAACAAAATGAACGAGTTCACCCTCTCTCTTCAACGAAACCAGTACAACAAACTTCCCAAATGCAACAAGCATCTAAACGTCAATGTCAAACTGACGTGGCGGAATTTTAAAACACATGTCTGGGCTTAAATAGTTTCTACTAGTACTACAACAAGGGGTCATGGTTTCAAGAACGTGATTTTAAAAATTGGGTCTACACGAGATGATGATTTTGTCCTAATAATATCACGTGGTTAAGATGGTGTTCAACATTCAAAACCCAAGCATATTGCTATTTACTATCATTTCTCGCGTGAGGCACAGTTGAATAAAGAAATTGGAGTTAAATAATGCCAACTTGCGAAATGATTGCCGAACCAGCAACATAAAGTAGTTGTACAGGCGCATGAAGCTAAAGTGGAAAATCGCTTTGGCATGAAATGAAAGCTTATAGACAGAATGAAACATGGAGTCTCGTTAACCCACCGACGGATAGTAAGGTAGTTGGCAGTAAGTGGGTTTACAAGTTATCAGCTGACAACACAATCGATCGGAACAAAGCTCGGCTTGTTGCTAGGGTTTTAATCAACAAGGGGGTATTGATTACGGTCTAATGGGAAGGTTTACATCAGTTCACATCTTATTTGCCTTTGCAGCCAGCAGGTATTGAGATCTGACACAAAAACTGAATTCCTCAAAAGCGCTCTTAAAAAAAATTTTCATGGATCAACACATTAGTTGGTTGGATGGATTTGGTCAAATTTGCTAATTAAATAAAAGCTTATACGGCTTGAAAAGTATCCGAGTGTTGGAATTCTACTTTTACAAATTTGCTAACTCTTTTTAATTTTCAAGTTTGCAAGACTGTTGAAACATATTGTAAGAAAAGCTTGGAAAAGTAAAAATACCTTTTCTATTTACAGAGATGCTGACTGTGCAGGAGCGCTCAATAAGTAGTTATCTTTATCTTCTTGAAGAAAGTCCTATTTCCTTGTGGTATTAAAGACAGCGATAAACTAGATTAAGGACAGCAAAGGCAAAGCATTCCATAAAATTTAATACATTGCACGTGCATGCGACATCATATTCAATATGGGTGGCCGTGGCTCAAGTGGTAGTGAACTGGCGAACTTGGAAGGTTCGGTGTTCGAATCCCAGCCGTGACAGTAAGATTAAAAATTTTTCAGTCAACAAAAATCGAATAAGATGTGTAGTTGACTAGAATACAACAAGCCAGCTCTCATTAACAATTTAGTCTCTCCATTAAATGTTGGGTGCCACTCATGGAGCAAAATAACACTGAGGCCAAAAATCTTTCTTCTCTCTCTCCAATCTTCCAAAAAACTTAACATATGCTGAGGCATTATAAGTGTATTCATACCCACCTGAATGTTAAGTTCTTTAAAAAAAAACTGATTACTTATGGTTATTTAAATACTTATTTTTATTAATAAAACAGTTTCCGTATTTTAAATATCGTTATTTTTGAATATTTATTCTTTTAACGCCATTATGTATGGTATTAGTAGCTATTCAGACAGATATAGATTTGAATATTAACTTCAAAAGGATTAAGAATGTGTTCATTCATATATTTTGTATGCGCATGAGTAATTTTATAATTAAAATGTATGTATGCCATGTATACAGTTTCACAATGAGCTTGGATTCCAACCAATATTAATTGATACTCTAAATTTTTTTATATTCTATTCGCTCCACCTTAACTTCGTCCCCAATAAGTTGGTAAACATAAGTTACAACAGTTGAACTCTGTATGTCCATTAAAAGAAATGATGGTATAGTTGATCTAAGGAAAATAAATATTATTAGTGTAAAATTTAGAAATTTATTTTATTGTATATACATAAGTCAGGAAAGTAAGATTTTTGAGTAGACAAAATTTTCAGAAACAAAAAGTTTTAGTATTTTTTTCATCGTCGTTTTAAATACTAATTGAAAGTAATAACTCCTTTCTTAAGTCCAGTTTTGATATCTGTCCAAGATTCTCCTCTTACAAGGAGTCGATAATGAGACCAACGCGAAAGACACAACCCCACTTGAGAAACCAATATTCTCATTATATTTTAATAGTCTGTGCGCGTACATAGGTACGAATTAACGTTTTGGTAAACAAAAAAATGGGTTTAGTACATGCGTTCTATTGACAGTAAGACACCCAATATCAACGACTCGCATAGTCCATACCTGTGCTCTATTGTAACTTCTTAAAAACAACACATTTGTAGAGTTCAAATCTTCATAATCACGGCTAAATCCGCCCATTTCTGCCTTTTCACTCAAAAAAAAAGATGTTATTTAGGCTAGGCCACTAAAAGATACTTGGGTCCAGTCACTTTTATCATAAAACACTTTTTGCCTGCTTGACAGTTGCAGACATAACCTTAGCGGAGCGACGAAGTCGCGTAAGCGGCTGAACCCTGCGGAAAGGAAGTTGAAATCACTTTTTCCCGCGAAGCAGGCCAACCACTTCCTCTATTTCATTCAATAAAGAATAGCGGCAATTTGTTGACGTAGGCTGTGCAACTTAATTATGTCAAACAATCCTTACATTTTTCTAGGGAAATAAACTGTCCATATTAAGTATGTACTACGTTTCGAAAACTATTGCGTGTTTAGTATCGTAAAAAAGGTTTTAAAATGTAGTTTAATAACACAGTGAAAAATAAAAGCTTTTTCCCTAAAAATGTGAGCACATTTTCGATTATATCTTCAAAACTCATAAATGGATTGCAAAGATTTTTATTTCAATTTATGGTATCATTTATATATATACATACGTGTTATAATTTTGAAGATATTTGATATTTTTTTTTCCAGGATTTTTAAACTTTGCATGTCCTTTTCGTCCTTTCCAGTAGTTTGCGCCAAAAACCCCTTTGGATTTCAACTTGACATACTAGACTGTACGTACAAAAAATTTGAAGAAAATCGGAGGTGAGTACTATTCGGAACTTTATCCTGGAGATCAAATACATAAGCTTCATCAACGATCTTAATCAATTATGATTAAGTTTGTCTTGATTTACACTTCAATATATGTTTATCTACTATACATATAATGTTATCACAGCATAATGAATTATTCGACTTCTGTATTGGAAATATTAATTCCTTTATTGCCTCTTATTATAATTCATCTTTAAACGATTTGGTTGTCCTACATCTAAATATCAGAAGTTTTAGGGAATATGTTGATAGCTTTTGTTTGCATTTAAATAATTCCTTTGTGTTCAGAATCGCCAGACAGGAGCCAAGCAGCAAAGAAATATAGGTAATAAAAACATCCGATATAAGCAGATGATACGCAGGAGCAACAATCTGCACATATGTTTGTAAATATGTATATACATTTAGTGCAAATAAATATAATTTTTAGAATATTCTTTAAATTTAATCAAAAGTGTTTTATTTACGAGTTAGGCGTTTCCTAACATTTTAGGTCCATCGGAGCCGGATAAGTGCTTAACAACACTAACATTTAAATTAATTAATGCATACGAGTACATTCTTGTGCGTGATATTCCTTTGTGCGGATAAAATTCTCTGACTTATGCAACTTGTACGAATCTATCTCCTTTCAAGAAGTGCATAATAATAAATCCTGTGCAAATCGACCATTTTTATAACAAAATTAAAACTTTTACTTTCATTCTTGTTTGCTCTATTCCACTCGCGATCGAAGTTATTTCCGAAGGGTCGATCTGAATCTCTTCGATTAGTCTTTGGTCATACGAGATAAGTGAGCAGAAAAGGACATTGAGCGTTGGTCATTTAGTACAAATTCCTATCGTGCAGGTCAGTGCAATGACATCGGAGCGAGCGAAGCCAAGTATGTACTTCAGTGACAGTGAAGAAGCGGCCATCAGTATTGCAACTAATTTCAACATCAGTCCAATATGTTATCTCATTGCCTGATACTGAGTAGGTTACGAACAGGAAAAGAGCTAGTGAATTAGAGCGAGACGGTGCATTACTTTTTACAGCGCGTGTGAAGGTAAGGGCAGACATCATGACTCTGGATTAATGGCGCAAAACACCAAATTGGGCTGGATAATACTTGGTCAGATGCAACCATCACCAGGGCGAGATATGAAAGTTATGGTTGCATATAAGGAGTCAAATGAACGGGAGCTGAGCGATCTACTAAAGAGATTTTGGGAAATCGAGGAGCTAACCAGAAAACCGAAGATGTCGGACGAAGATGAATGGGTTGAACAAAACTTTAGGAGCACGCATCGCCGCCACCCATCCGGACGATATATGGTTACCATTCACGAAACTCCAAGTCCTGCAGCGATTATAACGAGGTTTAGAACTTTTGAATTTGCGATAACTGTCGACGTGAAAAAGATATTCCGGCAAGTATTGATCCATCCAGACCAATGGAATCTGTAAAGGATACATTGGAGAGAGAGAGACCAATACACCAGCTGCGAGAATACTGGCTAACCGTTGTGACCTACGGCATGGAATCCAGCACCTTCAATGCGCTAAGAGTTATGAAACAATGTGCGTTTGAAAGCCGAGCAGCGTATCCCAAAGCATACAAAGCAATATACGAGGGCGGGTCAATAAGTCCGTGACTTTTGGATTAAAACACAGATTTTTTGATAAAAAAATAATTTTATTTTTCAACGTAGTCTCCCTTGAGCTCTATACACTTTGTCCAACGCTTCTCCAATTTTTTTATCCCTTCCAAAAAAAATGATTTGTCGAGGTCCTCAAAATAGGCCTTTGTTTGCGAGATGACTTCATCATTGGAGTCAAATCTTTTTCCACCAACCCATTTCTTCAGGTTTGGGAACAAGAAGTAGTCGCTCGGAGCCAAATCTGGAGAATAGGGTGGATGAGGGAGCAATTCATAGCCCAATTCATGGATTTTTGCCATGGCAACTGCACATGTGTGTACCCTTGCATTGTCTTGGTGGAAAAGAACTTTTTTCTTGGCCAAATGAGGTCGTTTTTTTTTCAAATCGTCATTGAATCGGTCCAATAAGTTGGCATAATATTCCCCATTGATTGTTCTTCCCTTTTGAAGGTAGTCAATGTGGATTATGCCGCGTGCATCCCAAAAAACAGTCGCCATAACTTTATTGGCTGACAAACCCACCTTAGCCTTCTTTGGCGCCGATTCACCCTTAGAAACCCACTGTTTTGACTGTTGTTTGTTCTCTGGTGTGTTGTGATGGATCCATGTTTCGTCCACGGTTACAAAACGGCGCAAAAACTCCTCCATATTGCGATTAAACAACGCCAAACCTTCCTGTGAAGTTGTTACACGATTACGTTTGTGGTCGACTGTGAGCAAACGCGGCACCCATCTTGCGGAAAGCTTTCTCATGCCCAAGTGATCATTCAAAATTGAAACCACTGAGCCATGCGAGATCCCTACGGCTTCCACAATCTCTCGCACTTTCAATCTTCGGTCGGCCAACACCATATCGTGAATTTTTTCGATTGTTTCGGGTGTAGAGACCTCAACTGGGCGTCCAGGACGTTCGGCATCTTCAGTGCTTGTACGGCCACAACGAAATTCAGTAAACCACTTTTTTACCATTGAAATCGATGGTGCAGAGTCCCATAGTATTTATCAAGCTTAGCCTTGGTCTCGGTAATGGTTTTTTTTCGCAAGAAATAATGCTTAATAAGCACACGAAATTCACTTTTTTCCATTTTCTCCTCAAATTAGTGAGTAGTCTGATAAAAATAGCTGTCAAACACAAACTAACTGACGCAGCAAGTTTAAATTTTGACAGGAGTCAACTGACAGATGCCTGTTGACAGGAGCAGTGTTGCTGTTTCAGTAAAGAGGTCAGAAATTCAAAAAGTCACGGACTTATTGACCCGCCCTCGTATTATAACTTTTATGTCGACAATATGCTTACTGGAGCGGGCACTGAAGAGCAAGCAGAGGAGTTAGGCAGTGAAATAATTGCATTGCTAAGGGCTGGCGGTTTTGAGCTGGACAAATTCATGTCCTCGAATGAGCAGGTGCTGTTGAAGCTTTGCAGTATTATGAGCGGGCAAAGTCAGTTTGTCCTCTCTGAGGACGCTTCAACGTCCATACTGCTGGCATGGAATTTTATTACCGACGTTATCCAGTATAAGGTGTATTTAAATACAAGCAAATACAGAACTAGACCAAGAGAGCGGTAGAGGAACAGGAGGCTAGACCAGGGGAGTGGCCAAAACTCCCCTGGTAGAGCCAAATGCCACTCGAAAACTAACATTAAATCATGGACTTGATAACAGTTTTATCCGTACTGTGCCAATAATCAACCTGGCTGAGGGCCCATAAATAGCTCAGTCACTAGCGGTGGGTCCAGATACCGGGCGCCTTCTGGTACTAAAAAGCCTTACACCCGTATAGGAGCTCTGCGGGTGCAGACTTTTCTTTCTCGCTTTACAGGTGGGATTTACATGGACCAAATAAGAAAAAAAACAAAAACCAATAAAAAAGCTCTACTTCGTTCACCTGTGGAACATACAGAGATGGAGACTGAAGACACTAGCTCATCTCCAGACAAGCTACCAAACAACACACCCATAGTATTGGAAGAACAACTCGCTCAGACGCAAAACTAGAAAAGGCACAAGAAGCTAGAAGGCGCCAACGAGAAGCGCTCCTATTTTACCGGAGCCCAAAAAAGACAATTTGGAGCCCGTATCAGGGACGGCATGACGCCGGAGGAAGCAAGAAAATCAATGCAGGGGAGATCATGCTTAAAAAATCACAGAGCGAAGCTACAGACAGCTAAAAACCCTGCAAAAGATGCCGCTGTGCTGAAAACTCCCCACGGGACCGACAGTCCAAAAGCATACACCCCATCAAGAGCAACAAAAACACACAGATGGGGCCAAGACAAAAGGGGACCCAATAAAACAAACTACACCGAGACAAAGAGGTAAACACGCCTCTCAAACTAAGTCTCGCTCAGGCTCCAATAAAAGACCTAGTGAGAATGTTAGTAAGAGCAGGAACCCAAACAAACCCTTGACCAGCTACACGAGTGCAGGACCTTCAACAGCAGGGTTGTCATATAAGGGCGCTTTAATCCAATGCAATGTCGCAATAATGCAATAATGCCAGAAGCAAAACTCCGCACAATTCAGGGAAATTAAATAAGATGCCAGGATTCTGCTTGGCAATCCTTGACAGGAAGACTTCCTTGGGCATTGTTTTTTCGTAGGAAGGTAGGACAAGTGTACAACTGTACCAAGGAAGTCTTCCTGTCTAGGATTGCCAAGCAAAATCCCGGCATCTCCACAGCAGGATGGCGTGTTCTGAGGGTCTCCAAGGAAAGGAGTGGAGTTGACACTATGACTTTCTCCATAGACGAGAAGTCTAAAAAATACTTGATCGAACATAAATGCAAGCTATTTATTAACTTCTTGCAGATACAGATCCGTATCAAGGGCCTGTCACAAGTAGGTAAGCACACAACCACTTCGAAGAACATTACACCTCTATCTCCAATGAGCGTCCAACATAAACTGCTTGATGCAAGAACTACGAAATTATCTGAAGCACAAAATGCCCAGGCAGAATGCCAGCCTGCAACAAAAAGCGGCACAGACAGCTCTATGAATACAGACAAAATCTCTAATGCTGAAACATCAGAACACACAATCTCTTTGTCCTACAGTTCTTAGCCACAACCCATTTTATTCCAGATGCCCAAGAAAACACTCCCCAGAGAAGAGTAGCCAGACCACTCAAGGAGGACTGGAACAGAGCAAATTAAATTTTTCATGAAGGTAAAATAACTTGGGCAATTAACTTCTTTCAACCCTTCAAAGCCACTAATGAAGATGGAATATTTCCAGATTTACTACAAAAGGCCATCCCACAACTTCTACCTGTACTAATAAACCTATTCAGTGCCAGCTATGCGTGGGGTTACCTACCACAAAAATGGAAGGAGGTGCCTAAGGTAGGACGTCGACCGTATAGCCCTATCAGCCTCACTTCCTTTTTCCTTAAAACTATGGAAAAAAATAATTGATAGACATATCAGAGACGGAGCACTTCAAAAGAACCTCCTCCGCAAATATCAATATTTCTGTCAACCTGGAAAATCTACCACACATGCTCTACAGGATCTCACAAGAATTGAAAAATCTCTTAAAGACAAAGAGGTAGCGGTCGGTTGTTTCCTCGATATAGGAGCATTTGATAACACCGAATTCTCTCAGATATATAGAGGTACCCAGAAAATGGGAGTTGACATACTACATGTATGGCATACAGATGGATCCAAAACAAATGAAGGAGTTGGAGCCGGGGTATACGGTCCTCGCACAAAAACATCCATATATGCCAGTATGGATATCAGCAGCACCGTATTTCATCAGAAGTTCACGCAATGGAACTCAGCATCCTTGAGAATCTAAACAGAAATTTCAAAAACAATAACATTTAAATTCTCTTAGATAGCAAAGCAGCCCTACTTGCAATTAAAGCCTTGAAATGAAATCAAAACTAGTCTGGGAATGCCTACAAGTCCTACTACTACTGGCCACGACAAACAAAGTCCATCTGATTTGGGTGCCTGGACATAATGGTTATGAAGGCAACGAAAAAGCAGATGAATTAGCCAGGAAAGAATCCGCATCTGTGGGCTAACAACAAAAACCATAAAAGGTTATATTAAAACTTGGTTAGAAGAAAAATGTTACAATTCTGGAGGGAAACAGAAAAGCCAACAACTTTATGGCAAACAGCCGCCAAAAAAAAAAAAGAAAGAACTTCTACAATTCAGAAGAAGTCAGATTCGGTTAATCACCGCACCTGATGACCGGGCATAGCAAAAAACAACATATGCAGATTGTGCAACGAGGACGTGGAAACAGCAGAACACATATTATGTGACTGTAATGGTTTAGTTAAAACACGTCAATGTTATCTAGGTAAATTCTACCTCGAAGCGATGGACATCGCCGCCAGCGCACCTAAAGACGTTTTTCGAATAAACTCTGGCATCATAGATGAGCTTTAAATGGAGGACATCATAATAGGCTTATTTGCGGCCGCAGTGATCTGGGATACATTTCACCACCTCCCTTAACAATCTAATCTAATTTAAGAGAGCGGTAGTTAGTGCAAAAGCAAGGTTGCATTACAGCGCACCTATGATAATCACAGCAAAAAATCTTTATCCAGGCGGCTTGACGTGCTATGGGGCGAGATGATACCAATATCCATGAAACCTAACCGTGCTTATCATGTTTGTACCATGCAAGAGCTAATGAATAGTCATCCATGGAAGCATGTCGTATCGGCAGACAATCCAGCCGATATGGAATCCAGAGGACTTACAGCAGGGCAGCTTATTTGATCAAGACTTTTGTGGGAAGGACTAGATTGGTTACAAAATCCGAAGCAGGACTGGCCAAACCTGCAGCCAAAGTAAGCTCTCAGCAAGGAGCAAGAGCAAATTCAGCGCTGAAAGCAGTATCCATAACGAAGATTACCACGGAGCGAGCAATCGGGCTGACCGTTTGGAGCAGATTCTTCTAGAACGCAAGTCGACGCTGCAGAGCATGCTTAGGGTGACAGCCTGGGTAAAGAGTTTTGTCAAAAGGTGCAAAAAGGATGTTTGGGCGACGCATACTGGATCTGTAACACAGTTCGAAAGAGAGCAAGCGCTTGTATAATGGATTCGAGTTGCACAACAAGCGGCCTATCAACAAGAGCGAGACGAATTAGAAAAAAAAATAACCAGTAGACAAATCGAGCAGTATTTTAACATTGAACCCATTTATTGATTCCAGCGACGTTTTGAGGGAAGCAGGACGTTTAGAGCTATCAGCACTACCGTATGATAACATACATCCAATTATCCTGCCAACGAAGAGCAAGTTGAGTGAGCTGTTCCCAAGTTGAGGGTCGTTCTCAAAACTCATATTGGACGCTACGTACGAGGGCGGGTCAATAAGTCCGTGACTTTTGGATTAAAACACCGATTTTTTGATAAAAAAATAATTTTATTTTTCAACGTAGTCTCCCCTGAGCTCTATACACTTTGTCCAACGCTTCTCCAATTTTTTTATCCCTTCCAAAAAAAATGATTTGTCGAGGTCCTCAAAATAGGCCTTTGTTTGCGAGATGACTTCATCATTGGAGTCAAATCTTTTTCCACCAACCCATTTCTTCAGGTTTGGGAACAAGAAGTAGTCGCTCGGAGCCAAATCTGGAGAATAGGGTGGATGAGGGAGCAATTCATAGCCCAATTCATGGATTTTTGCCATGGCAACTGCACATGTGTGCACCCTTGCATTGTCTTGGTGGAAAAGAACTTTTTTCTTGGCCAAATGAGGTCGTTTTTTTTTCAAATCGTCATTGAATCGGTCCAATAAGTTGGCATAATATTCCCCATTGATTGTTCTTCCCTTTTGAAGGTAGTCAATGTGGATTATCCCGCGTGCATCCCAAAAAACAGTCGCCATAACTTTATTGGCTGACAAACCCACCTTGGCCTTCTTTGGCGCCGATTCACCCTTAGAAACCCATTGTTTTGACTGTTGTTTGTTCTCTGGTGTGTTGTGATGGATCCATGTTTCGTCCACGGTTACAAAACGGCGCAAAAACTCCTCCATATTGCGATTAAACAACGCCAAACCTTCCTGTGAAGTTGCTACACGATTGCGTTTGTGGTCGACTGTGAGCAAACGCGGCACCCATCTTGCGGAAAGCTTTCTCATGCCCAAGTGATCATTCAAAATTGAAACCACTGAGCCATGCGCACTTTCAATATTCGGTCGGCCAACACCAAATCGTGAATTTTTTCGATTGTTTCGGGTGTAGAGACCTCAACTGGGCGTCCAGGACGTTCGGCATCTTCAGTGCTTGTACGGCCACAACGAAATTCAGTAAACCACTTTTTTACCATTGAAATCGATGGTGCAGAGTCCCCATAGTATTTATGAAGCTTAGCCTTGGTCTCGGTAATGGTTTTTTTTCGCAAGAAATAATGCTTAATAAGCACACGAAATTCACTTTTTCCATTTTCTCCTCAAATTAGTGAGTAGTCTGATAAAAATAGCTGTCAAACACAAACTAACTGACGCAGCAAGTTTAAATTTTGACAGGAGTCAACTGACAGATGCCTGTTGACAGGAGCAGTGTTGCTGTTTCAGTAAAGAGGTCAGAAATTCAAAAAGTCACGGACTTATTGACCCGCCCTCGTAGCATGCTTTCGGCAGAAGCAGATGGTAGTCGAGCAACTGATGGGAAGTCTTCCTAAGGACCGTGTGAGAGTAGACTATGCAGGGCCAGTGCAGATCAAGGCCAGAGCCGGCCGATTGAAAATCATCGAGAAGGGCTATATCGCAGTCTTCGTCTGCATAGCGACGAGAGCCATTCATCTGAAGTTGGTGAGCAATCAGAGCACGGAAGCATTCCTTCCTGCATGAGCTCAGTGCTGCGGAGCGACAACGCAACAACCTTCGTCGTGGCAGACAGGCAGCTACAGAAGGGCGCAGCAGAACAATACAACAGACTTCCACTTGAGCAGATGAATGCGATGGGCATGGAATGGAGGTTTATAGTACCAGCCGCCCCTCATCAAGGAGGCATTTGAGAGGCAGGCGTTAAAGCACCATTTGCGCAGAGTAATGGGGAAGCACATTTTTACATTCGAGACTCTGGCAACAACGCTCGTGCTTATTGAAGCTTGTCTCAACTCAAAGCCGCTAACCGCACTGATGACCCGGACGATATTAGCGCTTTAACACCGAGGCATTTTCTCATCGACGAGCTGAAGTGGAACCTCTAACAGACGATGTTGGCGAAATACCACAAAATCGTCTTAAGTTGTGGACTATTTCTTGAAGAGATGGCGCGAGGAATATATCATGATAAGTTTTTCATTTGTGTAATTGCAACTCAGTCAGAAAAATCTGCGTTTGAAGGCATAACACTGGCATGTAGATTTGGTTGTTGTAGAGTTTTAAGCACAAAACAACCGTTAAAATTTACAACCTGAATCATTCCGAGTGAAGAAAAACTCGCCGTCCTATTCGGACTCCCCACCCCTGGAGAGTCAATATCGAAACCAAATATACCTGAGTTTCAAACCCATACATCACAACGATGCTTTCCTTTCTCCTCCTTCTATCTTTCCGCCCGCGCCCTGGCAACAGTAAAAGGGTATCATAACCCCCTTGAGGCGCGCGTAAATTAAAAAAAAAAAAAAATCAACGTGCTGCAGCAGAGGTTCAAGTGAAACCAGCGATGTCAGAACGTGCAAATCGGAGAACTGGTGTTACGGAGCTCAGAGATTAAATTAGTGCATACAACATTAGTTCGTCCAGTGCAAAAGATGTGTGTCCTACTTAAGGAAGACGATTCGAATACCCGGAATTGAAGATTAGTCTTCAATTGGGGAGGGAATGTTCAGAATCGCCAGATAGGAGCCAAGCAACAAAGAAATATCGGTAATTAAAACATCAGATATATGCAGATGATACGTTGGGGCAACAGAATACACATATGTATGTTGGTAAATATTTTTATACATTTATTGCAAATACAATACATTTATTGCATACAACACACGAAAACAACCCTTGCCTGGGGTACAATATGTGCATTAGCAAATAACATCGTTTTTTTGGGCATATGCAGAGGATCATTCAAGAACCAAATAAAAAAGCAACTTCAACAACCAAAGTACGAAAGTGATTTCAACCACCGAGCGGAGTGCATCTAGAACCAAAGTGATTACAACCACTGTGCGGATTTCATTTATCATTTTTAAAAATATTATTTAAATTTAATCAAAAGTGTTTTATTTACGAGTTAGGCATTCCCTAACACTTTGAAATATTTCCTGGTATAATAGTTCTATCCGAAATTTGGATTTTCGACCATGAATTATGTAACTATACGATTCCAGGTTATATACACTTGTATGCTGAATGCAATATTAGAAATTAGAAGAATGCACCTTTAGGTGGAATTGCAATCTTTGTTAGAAGAACTATTAAAATTGCGGACGTTAATACACTTGAATTAGAAAGTATTGATAGTATTATTGTTAAAATTAAACTTCATAGTGATGTTTTTATTGACATTCTTTGCATATACCGGCTACAGTTTGTTCACAAAAATGTATTTCCTAAAGATATTGAAGACCTTCTTTCAAGTATGACCCGTCACAATATTTATATAGTTGGGGAAATGAATATCGATATTTTGTTTGTGATCAATATTTACTCCTATTTTCTTCCCTGGGCTTTGAATCAATTATATATGTTCCAACGAGAGTTATTTATTAGTAATACTTGCATTGACCACACTTTCATTCTGGCTAAAAACACTGATACTGTCATATGGATACATATGTTTAGGAACCTTGAACGAAAAAACGAAAACTTAGAAACCCAGATTTTTAAAAAAACAACTACACGGTGCTACATGAGTGCCTTCCTATGGAAAGTTGGGTAAATGTATATAGTAGCACCTGCCCTTCAAAATCTTTTGGTAATTTCATTAATACTCTTTCTGATCATATTTCTAGTAGAAACTTGGATGATTGACTTTTTATGTGAGAAAATAAGTGAAAAAATATTTACTATGCCAGAAACAAGAATAAATACACTTACCATACATAAGAAATATTTGTAAAAAAAATGCGAAAAGATGTTTTAAAGCTAATAAGTGTATAAAAAATAAAATCTACTTACATCACTTTTATACGTGCTGCTCAACTCTCGGTTGAAGTATGGTATTTCTTGCTGTGGCAGACCTTATGTTAGCAACCTGCATCCTCTCAATATCGGTCAAAACAGATAACAAGAGTTATGCTATTTAAATTAAGATGGGCGCCATCTTTTCTACCATTTGAAATTATCAATATATTGCCACTTAGGCATTTATTCGTCTATAAAATATTGACACTGCTCTATCTACGAGGTGGTTATAACAATTTAATTGGGAATAACATAACTCATAAATTAAGATCAATAAATAATGCTCTAGTTCCAAGAGCTAAAACAGAACATTTAAGGCGTTCTAATACTGTTACAAGACCACATATATTTCACAAAATTCCTCCATATATATAAAATAAATAAACTCATTTTGGAGAAGTTAGCTAAGATTGAAAATAACTGCCACAACAAACGAACTAAATCAAAAACATGAATACGGAACGCATGCTCAAAATACGTACTTGGAATGCTAACGGACTTTTACAAAAACTGAACGCTTTACAAATATGAAACCTACAGAAGAATATTAACGTTTGCCTGCTCTCTGAAACCTATATGATAAGGAAATCGTATGCAAAAATAAGAGGCTTTAGGGACTCATCATCCATCTTCAAAAAGAATATTTAAATCACTTGCATCTAGTTTTATTACTGATAGTGACTTTAATACAAAACACACCTTTTGAGGGTCTAGATGCATCTTAGAGCAAGGTAAAATGCTCTATAAGTCTGGTATGGGGCGGAATTGTGACATTTGACGGGCAAATCGGCAGACATGATTAGTGATACCTTATCGAATTCTTCCTTGCTGGCAGAAATACTAATTGGGGAGGCTTCAAGAAAAAAATTAAAGAAAAAGTAAAACTCAACCTTTCACTTAAGACACTTTATAAACTAGAAGTCAAGGTTGATCACTTTGTTGAAATCGTTCAATATGCCGCGTGGCATAATACGCCCTATCAAAAAAGTAACTTACAAACTACGGTATAAATTATTCTCCGGATGTAAAGGAAATGGTAAGGGAAAAAAGAAAAGTCCGAAAGAAACGGCAACAAATTCGTGCCTCAAAGGATAAAACACGTTTGAATAATCTGTGTAAACTGCTGAGACAGCAAAAAGTGAATCGAATTATTCGCTTTGGAAAACATTAAAAGGTACTAAATGCCCTTAATCCTCCGCGCCACCAATTACAAAAAATAGAAACGAATGCGCGAAGGAAGATAAGGAGAAAGCAGAAAAATTCGTTCTTGTCTCGAAGAGACCTTTATGCCCTTCGATGGTCAAGCACTTATCCACAATATCAGTGAATCGGAAAGAGCGTCAGACAATCACACGATGACAACTGCAAAGCTAACTTAGCACTGAAATTCAAGAAAGCTCCCGGTTACGATTAAATAAGCGGAGAAGTCTTTAAAATGCTGCGTAGAAAAACATTAACTAAGTTTCTTTATACAAGGTGGTTCAAAAGTTGTCACCCAATGTTCTTTGGCTGTAATATTTTTTATGAATGAAAAATGTTGGTTCTGCTTTTGGATTATTTTTATTTGATGTCTAAAAATTCTGTTTATTAAGTAGAGAAAATGATAATTTTGCCATAATTTATGGCATTTTCCATAACTCTATGGATATTGTCATTGATGGCTTTAAGAATCTGAGATTTGTTGACATAGACTCGCGACTCCAAAAAACCCCACAAAAAGTCTGGAACGGTTAAATCAGGCGATCTTGCTGGCCAGTGCAAATCGCCAAAACAAGAGATTAGGCGATCCGGAAATGCAGCCCTCAGCCTCGGTTGTGGCTCGTGCAGTATGCACCGTCGCTTCATCCTGTTGGAACCACATGTTCTCCAGTCCCAATTCATCCAATTGCGAAAGGAGAAAGTCGCTGAGCATGGCTCTGTAACGCTCGCCATCCAGAGTAGTAGTGTAGCCTGCAGAGTTTTCGAAAAAATAAGGCCCGATGACGCTTCCATCAACACCACACCATGCAGTAACTTAGAGCCGGTGTAACGACTCTTCGTGGGTTATACGCGGATTTTCTGTGGCCCAGAAGCGATAATTTTCCTTATATATATATTCACGGAGATGGCAATGGGCCTCGTCGCTCCTGATGATTTTCGATGAAAAGTTGTCTCCCCCGTGAGAGTAGGTTTCACGCGCTTGGCGGTCAACAGCTAACAGCTAATACTCTGACTAATATGTCTAAGTAGAATTGACATTTGCAGCCATGTGCAAAAATTATAGCATTATAGGGTGATGACTTTACACCACCAAGTATAATTAACGCCGCACTGATGTTAGAAAACGTTCCGAGTCAATGGAGATTTGCTGAGATCATAAAAGTCTTAAAACCAGGAAAACCTCCGAATGACAAGAAGTCTTATAGACCGATTTCTATTCTCTCAATTTTATCGAAAATCTTTGAGAGGTTAACTCTGAGACGTACATATACTGTCAATTATTGACAAAAAAAGTTGTATCCCTAATCACCCGTATCAGAAGTTAAAATTTCTCTATTCATCAGGTGCATAGAATCAGCGACGTATTTGAAAAAGGAAAACATGATTTGCTCCGGCGTATTCCTTGCTTTCTCGCAATCCTTTGATAAGGTATGGCATGATGGCTAAAAGATCGATTTACGAAAGGTCTTTCTGCTGAGCTTTTTATTATATTTTGACAAGGTATTTCGAAAATAAAAGTTTCCGTGTCAGATTCAGAAACGAAGTATCGAAACTTAAAGAGATCGTAGCCGGCGTATCAGATACTTATGTATCTGGTATATACTCTAGGCATACCACATGCGACACTGCAAAACGTTCTCGATAAATCATATGAATGGACAAGGACTTGTCGAATAGCCCTCAATGAGAAAAAAAAAGAGTGGTAGTGAAGTGGCTTCCAAACCGGAATGTTCGAATCCCCATGCCTGAAAGACTTACATTTTTTCAGTCAACAAAAATCAAGTAAGATGTATAGTTGACTATAATACAACAACGAGCCAGCTCTCACTAAGAATTTAGTCTGCCTATTAAATGTTGGATGCCACCCATAAAGCAAAATAGCCAATGAGCCCAAACATCTTTTTTTCTCTCACATGCTCAGGCATTATAAGTTTATTCATAATGGAGTTGCGCAAAATAGTTCCAACCGTGGAACGAACATGGAACGTTTCTTGTCCCTATCGGAACTAGTTCCTTTAACGATGAACTCGGAACTATGAACATGATAAGAGAGAAACCCATATCCATGCATACATATTTCGTTCACGCAGCACGAAAAAAATTGCCTGTACGCGGTGCGGACATTATTTTTTCATCACTTTTCTTTCCGTTCCAGTCCCAGTGTGCACAAACTGTTCGAGCTTATCGCTACATCTATGTACATGTATATTCATTCACATTTTGTTTTTGGTTTTCTTTCAAAACTACGGGGTATGGGGTATGTTCGGTTACATTTATTTTTTTTTGTTTTGTCTGTGATGAGTTGCAAGGTTAAAGAGAACTATGGACATGTTTTCGTTGAGTTTGCGGAACGAAAGGAAATGTCTCCGACTGTGACATATGTAGTTCCTTGAACTATACATGTCCGGAACGACCCAACTCTATTTCAAACTGAAATGTCCATACATATAATGTTTCTTTTCATTCATACACATCTCTGCGAACTGGGAACCATTTAGATGAAATGAACATGTTTAGTCGAAGTATGCAGAACGATAGGAAATAGTTCCCGGAACTATACAGGTCCGGAACGACTCAACTCTAATTCATACCCACTTGAGTATTAGGTTTTTTAAAAAAAATATATATTAATGTTACGTGCAGAAAAATGAGTCGGTTGCCTATCATTAAAAACCCAGTTTATATTCCATTTGCAAACGAGGCTAAATATGCAAAGCTAAAATGAAAATCGCACTTTTAAAAAAAAAACCCAAAGAACTTGAAAACAAATACGGAGAAAAGTATTGGTTGCTTGGAAAACATTTGAAGCTGAATATCGATAACAAGCTGCTCTTATACAAGCAAGTGCTGTAGCAGGTGTAGATTTATGGTATACAGCTTAAGGGTTCTACCAATAAAACAAGCACCAATATTTTACAAACTTTTAAAAGTGAAGTGTTAAGAGAAATTGTCCATGCACTGTTGTACAGAGATATTACAATCAAATCCACATAATAAGCTATCTTTTGAGAAGTTATAGCTGAGTAAAGGAGCTAACGGGTGACTCACATTGGCTTGAAAGAAAAGAAAGAATGAATGAAAGAAATCATTCAATTTCATCATCTACCTATATGCGAATTCCTAGTAAATGAGTTCATTTATACTTACGTATCTAATGGATTAAATGCACCGGTGGCAGAACCTGGGTTGATGTAAAACTTATTACCATGTTCATATGCCTCGAACTTATGCGTGTGGCCCGATATCAGAATATCTACATCTAGTTGACGCTGTATTAACGCCAACGATTCAGGATCTCCACGTGGAACTACCTTTTTGTCAAAAAGATGATAAATAATTAATTGCTGAAATAATAATACATTTTCCCATTCCAACCTGATGACCATGTGACAATCCAATTCGAAACTGTCCCACCGTAACTATTTTTTGTTCCGGATAGTTAAGATTCTTTAAAAATAACCATTGTTAAACTTATTACTACATAAAGAAAAAAATATTGAATGTATGTGATGCAAGTACCTCATCAAAATCTCCTCGAACAATATGCACGTCGTTTGCTAAGGTCTTTAAATAGTCAAACGATTCCTTGGTGCACAAATTACCAGTACACAAAATATGATGAATTCTTCCCGGAACAAGGAGCTTTTTGAATTTTGCGGGCAGACTACTGCAACGATGAGGAATATGTAAATCCCCTAAAACTAGGACCAACTGCAAAGGAAAAAAAAATCCAAAGTATTCTTTTGTCCTTACCGTAATTTTCGAAAAGGTAACTTACCATTGTGAAAATAATTTCACTTTTAAATTAAGGGGCGGAAATATTAAAAAACAAAACAAAGAACAGTGACTCAATTTATCAAGTTAACGTACACCCATCAACAAACTTTCTTACGATGGGTATTTATTGCACACACAATAGCAAAACTATTTACAAAAATGTTCGATATCGATATTAGTTCTATAGCCGAATATTGTAAATTCCGTGTTCTGCAATCATTTAAAATAGTTTTGAACCTTTAAATTATGTCTTTAGAACCTTTTACGGATTTTTTTAATCTTAAATATAAATACGTCAGATCGCTTACTGTCGAAAACTGTCAAAATATCGTCTCGTAGTGTTGTGTTTCCTAATCTTAGAAAGTAGGCAAGCAGATCTGATAAAAAGATGTCGGTAAGAACGTTCAGGGAGCTGTTCGACGTATGTTCAGTTGCTTTCATATAATCTCGACAACGAAAATTTACGAAAAACTGTTCAAAACCTTTTCGTAGTCAAATTGTTCGTAGTTTTTCGCAGAAGAGAACGAAATTCGAGAAAAATTCATTTTACCTTCTTTTGTTCATTTTAATCCAAGATATTTCTATACACAATTTTGTGAAATTTTTCAATTATATTATTTAAGCTGTCATCGACTTCGTTTCTATTTCAAAATGGGAAATTTTGTTTACTCCATTTACCAAAAATACATAAGTGCAATTTGAATAAAAACTTGATCAACGTAAATTATATTAAAGTGCTTCGCAAACACTTTCTGACATCTATAAATGATATTCAGATTGACAATATATAATTGGTTTATCGGAATAACTTATCTTAAGTCATTCATACATACGAGGGCGGGTCAATAAGTCCGTGACTTTTGGATTAAAACACAGATTTTTTGATAAAAAAATAATTTTATTTTTCAACGTAGTCTCCCTTGAGCTCTATACACTTTGTCATACGCTTCTCCAATTTTTTTATCCCTTCCAAAAAAAATGATTTGTCGAGGTCCTCAAAATAGGCCTTTGTTTGCGAGATGACTTCATCATTGGAGTCAAATCTTTTTCCACCAACCCATTTCTTCAGGTTTGGGAACAAGAAGTAGTCGCTCGGAGCCAAATCTGGAGAATAGGGTGGATGAGGGAGCAATTCATAGCCCAATTCATGGATTTTTGCCATTTTTGCCACGATTGCGTTTGTGGTCGACTGTGAGCAAACGCGGCACCCATCTTGCGGAAAGCTTTCTCATGCCCAAGTGATCATTCAAAATTGAAACCACTGAGCCATGCGAGATCCTTACGGCTTCCACAATCTCTCGCACTTTCAATCTTCGGTCGGCCAACACCATATCGTGAATTTTTTCGATTGTTTCGGGTGTAGAGACCTCAACTGGGCGTCCAGGACGTTCGGCATCTTCAGTGCTTGTACGGCCACAACGAAATTCAGTAAACCACTTTTTTACCATTGAAATCGATGGTGCAGAGTCCCTATAGTATTTATCAAGCTTAGCCTTGGTCTCGGTAATGGTTTTTTTTCGCAAGAAATAATGCTTAATAAGCACACGAAATTCACTTTTTTCCATTTTCTCCTCAAATTAGTGAATAGTCTGATAAAAATAGCTGTCAAACACAAACTAACTGACGCAGCAAGTTTAAATTTTGACAGGAGTCAACTGACAGATGCCTGTTGACAGGAGCAGTGTTGCTGTTTCAGTAAAGAGGTCAGAAATTCAAAAAGTCACGGACTTATTGACCCGCCCTCGTATATAGGCTTAAATAATCCTTGTCTTAAGCTTGAAGATTTTAGATTAAAATGTGCTAACTTTATATAAACTTACTTTTGCAATTATTTGGAGAGATAAACAATTAAAATAAGGACTGTTAATATTATCTACGAGTATATAAAACTTTCCACATTCTAGTGCTAGTAAAATGATTTTAATTGGTCGAGAGCCCAAAAATTGACTGCAAAACTAAATAGCATTTCGTGAGGTAGTTGACTCGACCTAAGGAATAAAAATTCTCTCGGAAATTTCAGTCAGATGAAGAAACATAAAAAAAAATAAGCTGATTTTCCGGTTGTGATTTTAGTAAAAGTTGTGCTTCATAATTAATTCGTTTTTTTTATGAAAATAATAATGTTGTTTAACGTAAGTTTTGAAAGAGTGAATTATGAACTGGATGAACTGAAGGAAGTCATGCAACAAATGTTTCCGTTTATTTATTTCCTTTTTTTTTGTAATTTAAATAGATTTTAGGTATTTTTCAAATAAAAATAAGGAAAGCACAGCGTTTCGCTTCCTGATACCGTGTTGTCCATCTCGTTTGCTAGCTACGCCAATGTTTCGCCCCGCCGCAAAGTCGATTAGCCTGAATCCGTTATCGGAGGTGGTGTCGTGCAGGCTATATTTTCCGATCGTTCCACCAAAGATCCCCTTTCTTCCTAGCTTTGAATTCAAATCACAGAGGACAATTTTAATGTCATAGCTAGGGCATTGCTCGTAGGTCTTGTTAAGGAGCTCATAGAAGGCATCCTTGGTGTTATCATCTTTCTCCTCTGTGGGGCATGCGCACATATAAGGCTAGTGTTGGCGAATTTAGCCTTGACGCGGATTGCTACGAGGCGCTCGCTCACATGCCGGAAGCTCAGGACTTCTTTCCTTAGCCTTCCTCCGACAACAAATCCGCATCCAAATAAGCGCTGCCCATCCCATCGCATTTCTTTAATGGCGGTTATATCTGCTTTGCAGCAGTCTAGGGCCTCAACTAGTTGCTCGGCTGTACGTGGTCTATTAAGGGATCTAATATTCCACGTGCATATCCGAAGCTCATTGTCCTTAAATCATTTGCGTGGGTTGTCAACAGTAGATCCGTCCATACAAGAGGCTTGTTGATGCTTCGTAATTTATTGTTTTTTTAAATGGCCGGGCAGTTACCCCGGCGGCACAACCCCCAACCTGGAGGACCAGTTCCATTTTAAATGTCTCTAGGACAAGGGGTCGGTTAGACCGAAGCCAGTAACCCGTTCCGGTATGTGAGCGCTGCCGTTGGCCTTTATAGGGCTCGTCCGCGACCATCTCTTTTCCAAGACCCTGACTAAGTCCTGGAAATCTTTACCGGCCTGAGCTCCAAATATGTCGGAGTAGCCCGGATAAGGTCTTGTTTTGTTTTTCCGCCACTTATTCTGATTTATAGCAGAGGAAACTCGCCATTTGTCCCCTACACTTCGCAATCTCTAGTGAGATTCCCAGATGGCGCCACGGGGAGGCGTGAAGTAGGGCTTATTAGCAGAGTTGCAAGATGTTAGGCTGCTGAGGCTCATTCTCGTTATTTAAAAAACCAGCACCTGGCGGAAGGTGCTACTTCTACGAGGCCTTATACTAATCGTTGCCATCCATAGCACGTTTACATCGACCCGAAATTCAATTTCAACATTTCAGCCGAAATGCTATACATATATTGTACAATATCCAACATTTCGAAATGTTGAATTTCAGCGAAATGCTGCGTTTCGTCTCTGCAGTAAGAAGGTTGTCAAATCGAACAAACCTTTTTAATTATTCCGCACGTCATTCAGCGCACTTTATTTCGCTTACAAAAACAATTTTGAAAGAAGTCAACCAAAAAAAGTATAAAAAAAGAGGAAGTGGGAGACAGCAGCTGTCATATACATGTTTTTCGTTCAATGTAAACGGTGAAATGAAATTCCGAAATTTCATTTCGGAATGTTAAATTTTGGGTCGGTGTAAACGTACTATAACTAATATACATACAACAATTTTGAATTTTCAAATTTGAAAAATTAGAGTGCTGTAGTATTCTATTCAATTCGAGGGAGTGGTAATTTTGGAGTGAAACCAATGGAAAACGCCATAAAATGTTAGTGCCTAGAACCTGAAAGGCGCCCAATCAATCATATTGACTTTGCTGGAGCGTCATGAGTCACTTCGATGACAGCAGCAGCAGATGCAAACGCAGATTCACTTGTATTGAATTCGATGAACCGGAGGAAAGTTTTAGTTTTAATATTTCAATTAAATAAATAAGTAAAATTATAATATACTAGTCTCTCCCGAAATTCGACGATTCACAATAGCAACAATTGTCGTGTACACAACAAAAGTGTCGTCACTCGTCACTATGTTTCTCTTTTTTTCATTTTGTTTAGTCTATATCCCACTTAGAGTAGGAAAACTCTTTTGCAATCGTAGTAGTGACTTTCATAGTCACAAACTTAAATAAAAAACAAAACAATACATTTCATAAGTCAAGGCAGTCAAACAAATTCCTTATGTAGAACCACATGCACAAAAACGATTCGACTGTACGCTTATCCCTAGCATCTTTCCCATTCCTTACTATTGACTTTCAAAGGTAAGCAGACTTCAAAATGTTTGCTTTTCTCTCACTAAAGCTGGCCATACACGACGAACATGTTCGTGCGATCTGTTCATGTTCATGGTCTTATTCGCCGTTTGTGGTGCTCTTGACGAACCGATCCAATTTTTATGAAAAATTGCAAAATTTGTGGATTTGTTCGCAAGCATGTTCGCCATTTCTGGCGTTGTTCGAAAACATTTTCTTTTTTAAATAAATTTTTTTGCGTGCACATCAGCGGAAGATAAAAAATGGCAAGTTATAGCAAAACGTTTCTTTTGGAATTTATCGAAATTCTTAGAAATATTAAAACTTTAGTAAAGTTGCGAGGAGTCTTAAAGTTGCTGACAGTCTCTCGTTTGCATTAATTGCTTCTGAATTCATTCATTCATTCTAAAAATTTTTAAAAATCTGCTGATGCAGACGTTTCTAATTTTCTCACAAATTTAATATGAGTGCGATCGTTTCTACCATACAGCCACTCTTTCATCCTCTCTCGCCTTTTTTGTATATTATTTTTTTCTTGTTTTCGCTTTTTGCATATATACATTGTTAATAATGCAACTGCATCATTCGCGTGTGCGTTCTCCATATTTTCTTGTTGCAAGTCACAGCAAAAGTGATGTTCCGCAAATCGGTTCGTCATGTGTGGCCAAATGTCAACGAACAAATTGCACGAACATGTTCGTCGTGTATGGCCAGCTTAAGCTACAAAAAATTGTAAATTTTGTAATATTTCGGCTAGGGTTCGAAATGATAAAACGTTATTATATTTCAAAACACTGAATTCATTATTATTTAAAATAACTTCCAAGTAATTCACAACCGATTTAACTACTATCTCACAATTTAAATCTCTTATCGTTCACTTTTAAGACTTAAGGGCTGAACCGAATGTGAATCTGAAGCTTGAATCTATATCTGTGTCTCGAAGTTGAATAGCACCCTACTACAGATACAGATTTAAGATACAGATTATACATGTATTGAACTTTTCAAAGCTCGATATCAGATACAGATTCAAGCTTCAGATTCACATTTTGTTCGGCCCTTAAGCTCTTTTTCTGTCGCTTTCCAAAAATCAACTTAACTCACACTGTTTCTCATCCTGTATTTATACCACATTTGTAGGGTTCTAGTTCTTTCTCGTATCTTCTGGTTTGAAACTGGGGTAATAAATGAACTCACCAGAGAGAGAGAGAGAGAGAGAGAGAGCGAGAGTTTATTAATGATGTATGATCCTAAGGTTATGCAACACTGGATTCCTGATTTTACAACATCTATATCTATAGATATGTGTAAAATAACCAAATATTTTACATGTTTTACCAAGGTTTGGTAAGACCGTTTGGCACATCTACGCGAAATTTCCTTTCCAAAGGTGTAAGTATCATGCCATTCGGTTCAGTAGGACGGTGTATAAGTGTACGACAAAAATAGGCAGCACGTTTTTATATATAGATTCCCACCAAAACTAAATTCGGATTTGGTGAAAAAAGATTTAGATTAACGTCAAGATGATAGGTACAACCGGAATGTTTATTTTTTATAAGATAATATATATATTTATATTGTTACAGCTGGTAAAAATTTTATAAAGATCGAGAAACGGATGCAACCGATATAAAACAAATTTTGCTAATTCATCGGAAAAATTCATCAGAAACGAAGAAAATATGATCTGGGGGCATAATTTTATATCCGCTTATAGGTAGTGGGGATAAATTGACTTAGCGTTGATCGCTATGTTATTGTTGTAATTAAAATGCAAATTGCTTTTTAAGCGGATAGCGGATTTGCAAAAAAACACGACTATTATTAGATATTAAGAGAAAAATAACTAAAAGGCCATCTAATACATCGGCGAAAAACTTGCTCCACTTAGGTCGGCAGTTACTCAATAACGAATTTGATGAAGAAATGTTGAGTCTCTTAAAAATAATTTTCCTGAAACATTGCAAACAATAATTTAGTGAAGCATTTAAAATAATATTAGAAACATGTAGCATTTAGGACCTAATAAACAGCCTTATTCAAGAACACCGAAAATGCAATTTTATAATTCATCTAAAAAAACAAATTACAGCGAAATTTTCACACGAACAGTGGAAATCGGAGATGACAACTTGGAGGTACGAGTATTTATAAATTACAATAAAGCGAACAGAAATGTCCAAAATACATCCCAAATCGAAATCAGAATGCTCAACGTAATCAAACGCGACAGATAAGAAATAGTAACAATTCCAGTTGATAATCAAGATAAAGTAATAGAAGATATTTAGTTGATAATGGCAAAAGGCAGCAAAGAAATGACAAAGAACCAATGGATACAACTCCAGAAGCAGATTTTCACGAGAAGATCTGAGCAACACTCCCTATGTATATAATAATAAATAGCCCAGTTAAGGCTATGCCATTTCTATTAGACTCAGTAGCAGAGTACAGCCTTATAAATCCTGGGATATATCATGACAGATAGAAGAGTAAAGTAAATTTTCTCTACGCGCTCTTAATAAAAGATCTAAAATGGATACAATCTGTCGCTTTTCAATATTTGCAGAAATTAATCTGAGTGAGATTAACATATCCACCTGTTCTTATTTTTGTATACATGTATATATATTATACTTTTTTTTGCAACAGAAAATGGAGCAGAAAAAATTCTTACCTACACATACATCTCACATCTGAAAACAGGTCACCATTTTGAGCTTCCGAAATAAATTTAAATAAATAAAGTTCTGTGTTTGTCTAATCACAGTTGGTAGCTTATTGAAACATCTAGGAGCAGTAACGGTAATAAAGTGAGAAAATTTAGACAATTACCAAGGCTTGATTATTAACCTTACCACTACATTTAAAGAATTCCCTAAGGACTTTGAAGATGTAGAGATGTCTTAAAGGAAGAATATGTAGCTCCTTAAATAATGGCCAACAATGAGTGTATCGATCCTTACCACAAATAATACGAACTAAGCATTTTTGAGACTTAAATATTCACTAGAAAACAAGTTAGCATTATAATTTTATATTATTTTGTTAATAAATAATAATAATAATAATAATAATGAGACTTAAATAGTGGATCAAAAGTGTTGTTATAAGCACCTCCCCAACTCTCAATACCATATTGTATTCTAGAATTTGCAAGTGCATAATAAATCATAGTCAAAACTTGCTTAGAACAATAGGGTCGTAAAAGATACATTTTTCGAATTACCTGCATCATATATTTAATAGTTTGTATATGGGCTTTCCAATTCAAGTTGGAATCAATTATTACACCCAAATATTTGTATTCGCTAATAGAATCAATTTTAAAACACATGTTTGAACAAGGAACAAGGTTATCATTATAGTTAGCAAAATCACAGCTATGAACTGGTAAAGAGAATCTCTTACAATTATGTGAATGAAAAACAATGTTGAAATCGAAACTATCACTAGCCTTCATATTTAAAGCCATTACCTTGGTCTTATCGCCGACATCTAACTTGTGCAAACAAAACCACTGCCGTCGCTTGTGAGCATCTTCATTTATACTGGCAATGCAGTTAAATGCATTAAACTCTTGATACGCGAAAGCTATATCATCTGCAAAGGCTGTGGGTTGGCCATTAAAAGATTGGTAGAGCACGGAGTTTATAAAAATCAAAAACAACAGAGGACCAAAGACAGATCCTTGTGGGACTTCGTTCTTCATAGTACGACAATTGCTCAGATTCCCATTTAATTTGACTCTCTGCTTCCTATCTTTGAGATAAGAACTAAACCAGTCCAGTATAACTCCTCTAAGACCTGAATTAAACAATTTGTCCAAAAGCAAATTGTGGTCTACTAGATCGAAAGCTTTCGACATGTCGGTTAAAAGTGCCATAGAAAATTTCGAACGATTATATCCTTCATACAATTGAGAGCATAACATAAGAATCGCATCTTCCGTGGATTTACCTGATCTGCAACCAAACTGATCTTTCGAGGATTATTTATGATTCTCCAAAAAAGAAATCATGCGAGACTTTACTAGTTTCTCTAAGACTTTGGAAGTAGAGATATGGGCCGATAGTTTCCCATATCTTTGCGATTTCCTTTTTTAAAAGAGGTACAACCTCAGCATACTCCAATGACTGCGGAATACAACCTTTATCAACACTCTGATTAAATAAATAGCAAAGAATGTCAGCTACGATGTACGAAGTACGGTGGTAATACCGTCGTTTGTACACTAGTTTTTATATTTTTGCGACATTATAAGCTTAAATATTTCTTCAGAAATGAACGGTATTAGAAGAAAGCTAATAAGTTGAACCTTATCAGCAATCACTGAATATGAATTACCGTCACACATATTATTTGGTTTTGTGGAAGGTATTAGATTATCAGAAGTTTCTAAACTCATTAAAAGCCTTTGCTATGCTACCAGGCTCGGATAAAGTAGATTCATTTATTTCTATAACGTCGATTGATTTCGACTGCTGACTTTTGCCTAAGATATCATCGACAATTTTCCATTCCTCTTTACTATCGCCTTTCGCATTAAGCATCCTTTAAGTATAGTGTTTATTACGCGAGTCGATTATCTCTTTATCAATATGCCTACATAATTCATCTTAATAATTCTTAAGTCTTAATTTATTTGGATGTTTTTTGCATTTTTATGAGTATATCCTCTTTTTCTTTATTTTATTCAAAATTTCTATTCCAACAAGTCAATTGTCATCCAAGGTTTTATAGGCTTGAAATTTCTATCTCTAGAACTAAGCGAAACCTGAGATGTGCAGTTATTTGTATGGCTTTTTAAAATCGTATGCAAAATGTCGTATGCAGCAGAAGGATTTTCTTCCAAAAGGACTGATTCCTTGAATTCATATTTTAGGCATTCATTAAGCATAGCATAGTTCGTCCTTGGAATTTGAATTCATTGGTGCATAAAGTTAGCATATGATGATCCGTAATTTTGTAGTCATAAGCATTCTAATAAAACATACACCTATTATTCTTATGCAGTCGTATGAACATATGGTCTATACAAGTTTTAGATATATTTAATACATGAGTTGGTTCATTAACAACACTCTTGAGACCATAAGAAACTATTAAGAACAAGTTGTTTTCGGTGTCATTATCCGACTTATCTAAGATATCAATATTCATATCTCCTATTACAATAAGATTTTTAGCTCTGACACTACTTAAATATGATTTAATTCTTCAATAAAGACATCTCTACGGAATTCATGTAGCCTATATATACACAGTAACAGATACTTTTCATTGACATATGTGAGTGATAACTTTACTACATCTGCATTTGGAACATTGACTAATGTGAAATCACACATAAAACTACATTTGACATAAACTGCAACACCACCAACTGCGTAAGAGTTATTACACTTTGCATGGAGAGAATTATCTAGAATATTGTATAAATCTAGTTCACGGTCATAAATCCAAATCTCACTTAGAACAATAACTGCCGGTAAATTCGCGAGAGATTCGATGTGTGCTACTAATGCATGTAAATTTTTCCTTAGGCTCCGAATATTTTGATGTATACAAAAACAACGAAAGTCATTGGCAGAAGTGGAAGGGGTACTTATATTGTACGAGTATCTTCTTCTTCTCCTTCATCACACTTATTTATTTTCAGATACTCTGCAAAAAGTTCCATGTTGAATTTAATATTTGAATGAATGCCTAAGAACCTTTTTAAATTTTCTAGCTTTATATATTTTGTTAATTACCCTTATCGTAAGACGCTCACAAATTTTTATTTGCTGCTTTTATGCGTAACATAACTTTCAATGCTTTATTTAAAATAAGATGTTCGAATTTACGGGTTTTTTTACTTTATTTTTATAAATTGGTTTGTTTACAAATAAATTTTATTGACATATGTTATCCAGTTTTACTGTAAATTTATAGAAGAACACAAATGGACTTTTTCTTTTGTTTTTGTTTCTTCTCGGGAGATTTTTTATTAATTTGCCGTACTAAATCATAGAAAATCCGCAAAAAAAAAAACAAAAAGCAATCAAGTTTTTTTTATTTTTAATACAAAATGTACAAACAAAAAACCAAATAATAAAAATAAGATCAGATTAAGCAACATACAAATTAAGTGAGATAGATTCATACTGAAAATCATTTCAAAATCAGATTATATATATACATATCAGTGAATTAATAATGAAGAAATGATGCGCTTGCTACACTTTGAACTACATACAGCCAACCAAACAAAGTGTCTCCTTTTCTATTCAAAACTATTGATATAATTCACACAATTATCCCTCCTGTATTGTTAAAACATCTTAACCAACCCAAAGCCCAATGCAAAAATTAACAATTGCCAAAAATTGCATTATACGAGGGCGGGTCAATAAGTCCGTGACTTTTTGAATTTCTGACCTCTTTACTGAAACAGCAACACTACTCCTGTCAACAGGCATCTGTCAGTTGACTCCTGTCAAAATTTAAACTTGCTGCGTCAGTTAGTTTGTGTTTGACAGCTATTTTTATCAGACTACTCACTAATTTGAGGAGAAAATGGAAAAAAGTGAATTTCGTGTGCTTATTAAGCATTATTTCTTGCGAAAAAAAACCATTACCGAGACCAAGGCTAAGCTTGATAAATACTATGGGGACTCTGCACCATCGATTTCAATGGTAAAAAAGTGGTTTACTGAATTTCGTTGTGGCCGTACAAGCACTGAAGATGCCGAACGTCCTGGACGCCCAGTTGAGGTCTCTACACCCGAAACAATTGAAAAAAATTCACGATATGGTGTTGGCCGACCGAAGATTGAAAGTGCGAGAGATTGTGGAAGCCGTAGGGATCTCGCATGGCTCAGTGGTTTCAATTTTGAATGATCACTTGGGCATGAGAAAGATTTCCGCAAGATGGGTGCCGCGTTTGCTCACAGTCGACCACAAACGCAATCGTGTAACAACTTCACAGGAAGGTTTGACGTTGTTTAATCGCAATATGGAGGAGTTTTTGCGCCGTTTTGTAACCGTGGACGAAACATGGATCCATCACAACACACCAGAGAACAAACAACAGTCAAAACAGTAGGTTTCTAAGGGTGAATCGGCTCCAAAGAAGGCCAAGGTGGGTTTGTCAGCCAATAAAGTTATGGCGACTGTTTTTTGGGATGCACGCGGGATAATCCACATTGACTACCTTCAAAAGGGAAGAACAATCAATGGGGAATATTATGCCAACTTATTGGACCGATTCAATGACGATTTGAAAACAAAACGACCTCATTTGGCCAAGAAAAAAAATGTTTTCCACCAAGACAATGCAAGGGTGCACACATGTGCAGTAGCCATGGCAAAAATCCATGAATTGGGCTATGAATTGCTCCCTCATCCACCCTATTCTCCAGATTTGGCTCCGAGCGACTACTTCTTGTTCCCAAACCTGAAGAAATGGCTTGGTGGAAAAAGATTTGACTCCAATGATGAAGTCATCTCGCAAACAAAGGCCTATTTTGAGGACCTCGACAAATCATTTTTTTTGGAAGGGATAAAAAAATTGGAGAAGCGTTGGACAAAGTGTATAGAGCTCAAGGGAGACTACGTTGAAAAATAAAATTATTTTTTTATCAAAAAAATCTGTGTTTTAATCCAAAAGTCACGGACTTATTGATCCGCCCTCGTATATGCTTCGGGGGGAAGAAATAGAACTATTAAACTTATCAGACATTATACTCTAATTTATCCAAATCACCAATGCATTTAATTTTAATAAAATATCACCTTCCTTTTATTCGCATATAAACTGACCCATTTCTGGTCCATAAATATTTTGTTTGATTGTTTGATTACAGTGGCAGCCTTTATCAGCTGTCGAGTGTAATGAGATCTGCTTTCATTGATATACATCCTCTGTGATACAGCTTTCTTTTTGATTAAGGTTGTCATCAATTCTGCTTTGTGCACATTTTTCGCCTTCAGAATGCGCTCTTTGCAAGAGCGCGAGACAAGTTTCACTTTTAGTATGTTGATTTCCTTCGTGTCCCTTCGATGTCTCTTTCATTTACATTAACATGCAAGCACAGGTGATTAACTGTGTTCTCCAACGATGCAATTTTCTCTTCATACTCTTTATTTTTACTTAGAAGAGCATCCAATTGTTTTTTCTGTATTTCTTTGAAAAGCGAAAATTTGTATTATTATCTCTCATGAATGAGAGATGGCAATGGCACGATAGTTAGCTCATTCGACTATCACGCAGAGAGTCTGGGTTCGATTCCTGGCTGGGTCACCAACAATTTTTCCAATCTTCGTCACCCATTCGGCGGGCAATGGCAATCTCCCGAAAGTAAAATTGCCTACGAAAAAGCTTCTAAGGAGTGCCGTTCCGACTCAGCGATAAACCGTAGGCCCGGCTCAGATGTGACAAAAATGACAACATGAGCAACACAAATGAGTGTCAGGAAGCTAGGCCATGGCCCATACCGGGCTGCCAGCGCCACAGTGTTTTTTTTTATAAGGGGTTTAAAGGATTACAACGTGTATCACTCATCGGGAAATGCTAGAGGCGGATCCTCCCTACATATCAAAGGGACGATCGAGCATAGCGAAGATATAAAAATAGAGCTCGAGCCTATGCAACTAATTGCAGTACGCGTAAAAATCGAACCATTTCCGCCATTTACTTCCCTCCGCGATCCAAGGTCGCAAAATATATTATCAAGCATACATTTATTTGGCTTGGATCTGCTTTTATAATTGGCGGTGACTTTAATGCTAAACACACTTTTTGGGGCTAAAGATGTGTTTCCCAAAAAGGTAAATTGGCCCATGAAGCTGTTATGGAACACAACTGTGACTTCCATTCGACGGGTAAGCCGACTTATTGGCCGACAGATACAATGAAAATACCCGATCTTGTCGATTTTTTCGTTTTTAAAGGAATCCGTAACCATTATATAAAAGCTGATGAAAGCTTCGATATTTTATCCGATCATTCTCCAGTCATACTGACAGTGAGTGACACGCTCATAAAAAGACAAGTACCGCTTCGACTAACTGGAAAAAATACCAATTGGGAAGGATTCAGGAGAGAAATCAAAGGTAACGTGAACTCCTTAGTGGGAATTGTTCAACGTGATGCGTGGAACAAAACACCTCATCAACGATAAAAAAAACGGCGAAAAATAGCACAAACTACCCGCCAGAGATAAAAGAAATGGTAAGGGAAAAGAGGAAAGTACGCAAGAGCACCACAGGATAAAAGATGTCTAAATAAACTTTGAAATCTGCTTAAGGAGACTCTAAAAAACCACAAAAATTGAGTATTAAATACAAATTTCGAAAACTTAACGGCAGGAAAAGAAACCAATTACTCGCATTGAAAAGCATTTAAAGGCTTCAAAAGGCTCAAAACCCCAGCGCCACCAATTAAAATGGATAACAACGAATGGGTAAAGGAGGATACGGAGAAAGAGGAGCTTTTCGCGGATTATCTAGAAGAAACTTTTAAGCCATTTGATGGAGAAACACTAGTACACTATACTAGTAGTATATCAGAAAGGGTATCTGAATACTGAATTAGGGAATATTATAATGAACTTACAACCGAAAAAAACTCCCGGATGCCACCGGATAACCGGAGAAGTTCTTAAGATGCTGCCATTAAGAGCATTCACTAAGCTTTTACATTTTGTATTATTAAGGTGACTTTTAGGCTAGAATACGTTTCGTGCCAATGAAAAGTTGCAAAAGTAATTATGGTGCTATAACCAGGTAAACCTCCGATTGAAAAAAAATCGTATAGACCGATTTCGGTCAAAATCTTTTGCTCAAACGTTTAATGCCAATTATTGAAGACAAAAATCTTATCCCCAACCATCAGTTTGGATTTCGAATTAGACATTCAACTATTGACCAGATGCATGGAAATACCGACATAATTGGAAAAGCTCTGGAAGGGAAAAAGATTTGCTCAAGCGTATTTCTTGACGTCTCACAAGCCTTTGACAAGGTTTGGCACGAAGGTTTAAAGTTAAAATTAGGGAAACAATTTTGCCATCGAAACTTTGCAACATATTGAGTTAGTAGCTTGAAAATAGAATTTTTCGTGTTAGATACGGAAATGACGTACCGCAATTTAAAGATATATTAGCCGGTGTACCGCAGGGAAGTGTGCTCGGTCCACTCCTGTATCTCTTATATACTAGAGATATACTACAAGTCGAGGGGACTGTTCTTGCCACCTTTGCCGACGACACTGCCATTTAAGCTGTCGGAAAAACAATAGAAAAATCAACGGCGAAACTGCAGAGCGCTCTAAATAAGGTATATGAATAGACAAAGATCTTGCGAATCGCTCTCAACGAGACCAAGTAAATCTTAGACCAAGTAAATAAGTCACCTGCCCATCCACATAAACTCGGTCTGTATTCTGTTGCTAATGAGGCTAAATATTTGGGCATGACACTCGATGCGAAGCTCAAATGGAAGACGCACGTGAAAAAGAAACGTAAAGAACTATGTAGAAACTAAATACAGAGAAATGTCCTGGCTACTTGGTAAATATACCAAGCTTAGCGCAGAAAACAAGCTGCTTTTATATAAGCAGGTGCTAAAACCAGTGTATACTTATGGTATACAACTCTGGGGTTGTACCAAAACAAATATTAGTGTTTAAGGAACTTTTGAAAATAAAGTCCTACGAGAGATTGTATATGCACCGTGGTTTATAAGAAATAATGAACTGCATCGTGACTTTGGAGTTACTTCTGTCGAAGATAAAGCAAGATCCGATTAAACGGGCATATTAATAATACGTTGCTAGAAATCCTGGACGAACAACATTTATTGCGCCGTGTTTTAAGAACTAAGCCTCTGTACCTGACACGATAAATTCAAACCGCGTTAAAAAAGCGGAACATGTAGGATCTTTTAATATAAAGTCACCCAAACGGGTTTATATTGTGATAAAAAAGCAGCTTGATAAGTTTTACTTAGTTGCGGTTTCAAACATAATTATCGAAGGGAGGTGTTTTAGTGAGTAAGGATCTCACTCTAATATGAGCACGCATCCGCGATCCTCATAGTGTCTGATCGAAGATTTTCAAGAGTGAAGACAAGGTCGAATTGTCTGTTCATTGTATTAGGTATTCCACTAATCTGATATAGACTTGAGTTGGTTAGGCAGTCCACCATCAATATTTCTATTTCAGATGACGAATTAGTAGAGACGAAATGAGACGAATCGTCTGAAGGCGCCCACTTCAGGTGAGGAAGGTTGGAATCCCCTACTAGAATTATTATTCTTCAGATTGTGCACCATGGATCCAATAGTCCACTGCGTGAACTACAGATCCGTAAGACTCAATTGGTTGAGATGGGTGAATGTAAGAACAAAGTACGTAAGGGCAGCGTTTGGTGAGTGTAATGCTGACACATACTTACTCAAAATTGTCAGTGTGAGGAATGTCAACAAGAGTTGTGTGAAAACAGTTCCGGATTGCTAGTACAGGTATAACAACTCGGCTATAGGCATTATGGGCTCTTTCAAATCCATCTTTTCGGAAAACGTTAAAGAAAGGAGGAAACAGCTCACGATTTTTTATATCAGAAATTAAATTTGTCTCAGTAAAAACAATTAGGTCATGAGGAAGACAATTGAGATTAAAGGGTTTTAAGGGATTTTAAAGCTCTAACCTCTTACATTTTGGTAGTAAATGGACAGGCATTTTGGGCTGGAGGATACAGAATTCAGTTTATTAATAACTGTAAGAGTTTTTAAAGTTTGAACGAGTTCTTTGTAGGTGGGAAAGACGTTTAGACTTGACATGCGAAGACAGCGTAGAAAGATCTTTTTGAACTTCGTCGGAGGAGATGTCGAAGATCTGATGGTAGCGAACGAAAATTAGCATCAATTCCTAATTCCTTCTCGTTCAATCGAAGCCATAATATTAGTCTTGGTAATACCATCAATGCAAACAGAGTTGGGTTTGTCGTGCAAACAGGCACGGTGGAGCCGATCGTTTTCATAAATGCGCCGGTCTCTCAAACGAGATATTACATAACGACTGTCATCATTCATAACTGAAAATTGTTCAGTGAGTTTGGCAGTGGGTGGAAGGAGTGGGTCAAGGTATTTCGGGTGAGAATTGGGGGCAGACGAATTAAGAAAATGAGGGAATGAAGACTAGTATAGGGTGTTGGGTCAGGGGGATTGGTTGATGAAGATGAGGAAGAGGTGGCTAAGTTTAGTATATTGGAGCTAATAAAATTAGGATAATTGTCCAGCTTAGCTTAGCGTTGGTGTTGGGACTCTGGTGTTCTTTGTAGAGGAAGTAAAAGGGGGAAGGTGTGAAGAAAATCTTCGTAAGATTTGGGTCTTAAGTGACCAGTTTGGTGGGGATGTTGGTGTGACAGAGTTGTGAGTTCTAACTTTTGCTTTATTAATAAACTTATTATCTGCTTTATAATTCCGTTGGGTGAAGACCATCTTTTCCCAGATGTGTATGTCGCCCGATGATATGAACATCCAATCATACTTAGTGGGTACACGTATTTTGAAACACTGGCCGTATTTGCTCTTGGTTTTGCTAACTAGTTTGTATTTGACGTTTTTATACAAAATTGTTTCTTAAAGAGATCTTTGATCCATGATGAGCTTGCGTGACGTGAGGCAGCTTGAAGGAAGAAAGTAGACAGTTCCAGTTTGCTGGTGGCTTCAAGATTGATTTTATTTAATTTTTGTAATCTGTTGCCCAAGGTCCGGGATGTCCCAAAAGCCCTAATTATTGGCAATGGTCTTGGGACGGGATTGGCGATTGAAGTTGCATTGGTCTCAGAGAGTTGAACTGGTGCTTTGATGGCAGCGGCTGTTGGATGAGTTGGTGCTAAAGTGGTTAAGATACAACTCGTCCTGTAAGGATTTGTTACACGGGCTCACTACAGATGGTGGTGCATCCGGTTTACTAGAGATGTCCTTTAATTCCTCCAATATCTGCATTGTGGTTGGAGTTCACTCAATCGCTGGTAACGTGTTTCAGCAGTGATAACTGTCAAAAACCCCTAATTTGGTAATTTTTGATACAGGGATTGAACAACCGATTTTATAGTGGTTACGCTGTTGTCGATTGAGCAGTTTAAAGTGTCATAGCTCTCGGCAATGAGTTTGGTTATATTTTTTCTAGTATATTGTACCGTCAAACGAAACCTATTCGTATTCGGTTTGAATGGTCTTGTAAGCTTATTATCGAAAGCTCCTTTTGGAACACCTGCTTGTATTAATTTAAGTTCAGAGGCCAAGTTCTGTAACTCTCGCATCAAGAATATTTTCGACCGAATTTGGACGAAAATGCACTTTCTATTATTCATCTGTTTCTCTTTTGATGTCGCATGAAACGTTTTGAAAAGAAATGACCGGAAGGATGTGATAAAACAGCAACAAAAAAAATAGTGAGTTATAAGTTTCGATGCGAGAGTTACAGAACATGGCTGCTGATCACAGAATAACGTAGCAACAAATAGTTTAACTCTTTAAATCAGCGGGAACAGTTGAAATAAAAGCACATTATCCATTGGCCTAAAATTATCTTTATCGTAGCATAACACCGTAGCATTGTTTCTGTTAAACACCCCAGGAAGGATCCTAGATCAAAATAGAAGACAATAACTCACCTTTAAAGAAAACCGCACTGCAGGAGGTAGTAGTTGACATAGAAAAGACTATCTTCTACTAAAAGTACAGTATGGCCTCTTTCCTAGATATCTAAAGAGCATTTAATAATGTAAATACCGGATCTAAAATATGCCTTTGATCAAGTTCCATGAAGGGACAATGATATAACAATGGATTGAGAACATATTAAAGATCAGATTTATTAATTGAGGAATTAGGAGAAACACAGTCAGAAAAACAGTTACCAGAAGAATTCTACAAAGTGACTTCTTGTTTTGAACGACATGTTTCGAACAGAAGTGTATTAATGCAGTGGCCTGGCTGACGATATAGTCTTCCTGGAGGATAACATCACCAACGAATGATGATAGTGAAGATGCTTTGCAGTTTGCAGATTAGCAGTTTGATCACCAAATCAAACAGCGGCATCAGCATCATTAAGAATAAATTATTTCCTGTTTTTCATACAATAATTTCACAATTCTACTTTGTCAATCCACTATTGCCCGATGTTTGCAAATTTTTATTTCGGGTTAAGGGAAATGTAATAAAATTTCTAAGATAAGTGATGAAATAGGTGCTACGAGTATTAGAACATGGTAAATATTATATTACAATATAAATTTATTATTTAAATCTTGTGTCCACCAAGAATTTAGCATCAAAGAAACAATCGGAGCGATTAATTGCTGAAATACATTTGAACTTTGATTGCCCAAGATGTTGTATCAGATGTTTGCTGAGTGATCGAGTATTGCATTGCTCTCATGATATGACAGCAAACTGGGTATACCTATAGAAGTGATTACTAAGTAATATGTGAAATAAAGTGCTATCACAATTCTTGAATACGAGCGTCTTAAAAAGATCGCAAAGAAAGTCCTGGCTCGAACTCGAGCGGCAGAAGCGGAAAACCTGTACCAGGAGTTGGAACAAATATCCTCACGATCGGCGGATAGAAGACAAGCTATCCAAGAAGTTCAAACGTCGTACAGTACTAAAATGCCAAATATTTTTAAGCTCGCTGCACAGAGGAGAAAAAATTCAATGGAAATAACCTCGCCGAAATACATCAAAAACGCAGACGGTCGCCTATTAACAAATGAAAAGGAAATTTGTGACCGGTGGCTTGAATACTGCAAGGAGTTGCTTAACAAACAGTTTCCACGTGATATCGTGCCGACAGCTGGTCTATTCGAGGAGGAAGTTTCGGACTTTTCAATCGAAGAAATAAGTATAGCAATTGTAAAAATGAAGCGAGGGAAAGCGGCGGGACCAGACAGCATTCCATCAGAGTTTTGGTCGAAGATGGAGGGGATCGGCAGCGTTTGGCTATCGAAACTTTTAAATAAATTAAAATGTGGACAACCTATGCCGAATCAATGGAGAAGTAGCTTCTTGGTTCCATTATACAAAGGAAAAGGCGACACTCGAGAATGCAACAACTACCTACAACTTGACGTAATCAAGCTTATGTCACACACAATGAAAATCGTCGAAAGAGTCTTAAACGAACGTCTTCGGCAAATAATAAAGCTCGATAATAGCCAGTGTGGATTTGTTGAAGGAAGATCGACGGTGGACGCTATCCAAAGCCTACGAATAATAATGGAAAAGCACCGAGATTCGTCTAAGGATTTACACATGATATTTATCGACCTCGAGAAAGCATTCAATCGAGTGCCTAGGGATCTCATATGGGCCGCGCTGAGGTCTCAAAACGTACCGGAAACGAATGTTAGAATAATACAAGACATGTACGGAAACGTGAAAACTGCGGTTAAAAGCTCTGCTGGACTAACGAAAGAATTTCCAGTTAATGTCGGAGTGCATCAAGGAAGCGTACTTAGCCCTTTCCTCTTTAACGTAGTATTCGACTATCTTTTAAAAGACTGCATGCGCGAAGCAAATGTAACGCCAATTCTCTTCGCTGACGACGCAGTTATACTTAGCAATAACGTCGAAGATTTACAGAACGCCTTAGATTCATGGAGAAATGCGCTAGAGAGAAACGGGTTTAAAATAAGTCGTTCAAAGACGGAGCATTTGACGTGCCCATTTGCGCATCCGTTGCGACCTGTTCCGGATATAATGTTAGACGGAATAGTTCTTCCGAAAAGCACTATCTTTAAGTACTTAGGATCGATCGTTAACATGGAAGCGAAATGTGACGACGACGTAAACCACAGAGTGAGTGTGGGATGGATGAAATGGCGGGAAAATTCGGGAATATTTTGCGACCGAAAATTTCCACTTAAATTAAAGGGGAAACTCTACACCACGGTTGTTAGACCAGCTCTTATATACGGTTCACAGTGCTGGACAATGTACGAAGCGTTTAAAAACAAAATGACGGCAGCGGAAATGAAAATGTTAAGGATGTCTAGTGGAGTCACAACACGCGATTGTATTAGATCTACGCGTATAAGAGGAAGTCTACATATAAAGAATTCGGTAACCGAACAGCTTGAGGCGAATAGAATAAGTTGGTATTGCCACGTTCAAAGAAGATCTGCAGAAAATCCGGTTAAAAAGGCACTATCAACTACGGTCACTCCAACTGTAAGAAAACGAGGTCGGAAAAAGAATTCCTGGATTTCTCAGATGGCAAATGCGCAACAACATCTGGGGTTAACCACTGAAGCGATCCAGGACCGAGCTTTATGTAGACGCGTTCTGCGGTCTTCGACATTAGCCAACCCCATAAGCGGAGCAGCAGCGATGCAGTAAAAATGGGAAACTCGTTACGCATAAGTTCGTATAACGAGGAAAGGGTTAATAAAAGGATAAGAAGAAGAAGAAAGTGCTATCACAATTCATCTTTATGTATTTTTTTCACTAGCATCGTCGAACTCGAAAAACTTTCCATTCTCGGTATGCATGTCAAAGACAAATTACGATGGTATGACCACATATTCGAAGTCGCCAAAAATGCTGCGAAATGTCTAGGTTTCCTCAATCGATGTAAGAAATATTTTTTACTCTGTGTTCTGGCCGAAATATATAAGGAAGTTATTCGCCCAAAATTGGAGTATAATACCCCCACCTGGTAACGTGACCCTAAGAGAATCCTTGTACCTATCGGAAGGTGTTATAATTTTTGCAAATGCCGTCGTACGTCAATCACATTTGACATTTGTGAACTAAACAGCTGCAGAATACAAACAGAAAAGCAATGGAGCGCTATACTCCGCTGTCAAGTCATCCCCAATCTCAACAACAAAGAGGATAATTTTGTGTCGAAAATCATCATGAGAAAAGAAACCGCTTGTGACGCTGTACTCTTTTGAGTACCAATACTACCAAACGAAAATCTAAAAAGCCTATTCAACCATCTCTGTCACATACTTAATTGCAAGCCCCCTTCTTCAGTTTTGCTTTCTGTGCTCACACGAAAAATCAACACAACAATGATACCACACCATCACCAATTATGCTAAAATTCGGCAGCCCGCAAGAAAGGAATTCTGTGCTTGCCTCTGCTGCAATTTATCGAAAGCACAATGCATCACAATTATGTTTCAACGATCTTGGCATAGAATCCAATGCTAGCTGCTATCTCAATGAAAGCCTAACAAAACGTACTCGCTTTCTGTTAAACAGTGCCATCGAATTCTGGCGAAAAAATTAGCTGTTTGCGGTACACACAAAGCGTGGGTGTGTCTACGTGAAAAAGTCGGCGAATTCCAAAAGCTTTCTTATCGAAAGCTCTGATGACCTGCTTGCTGCTGCTGAGACAACTTAATAACAATACATCTATTCTATGTAATTATTTGGTATTCTTTTTAGTTTTCTTTTTTTCCTTCAACTCTCAATTTAGTTACGAGTATTCAAATAACGTTTGTAAATACTTTCTGGCTAACGAATTTCTCTAATTTTTTTGTGACTTGCTGTTTCTGTTTCTGACTCGTTCTGTTTTGATAAATGAACAACCATATAGATAACACTAATGGGAGTGTCATGGGTGTGGGTAGGAATGAGAACTTCCATAGTATGATCCGTGTGCTCTGTGCACAGAAGAATGGGTTAAAAATTTGTCATCTGAATGCACAAATTTGCACAATGCATTTAAACTAGAGGAGTTCAAATATCTATTTGTAGGATCTCAGGTTGATGTCATTTGTGTGTCTGAGACTTGGTTTCATTCGGATGTCGAAAACAAACTGTATGAAGTGTCTGGTCCTAATGTTTTCCGTGGTAATCGAGTTGGTCGAGTAGGTGGAGGATTTGTTATTTATGTGCACGAAGGGTTGCAGTGTACACCTGTTTGTAATTCTATGCAGGACACAGGGCTGGAATATTGCTTCGTCAAAATTGTATGTGAGAGTCAAACAATTCTATTAGGTACTGCTTACAGGTCAAATCAATCTGTAGACTATATGCCGTTAGTAACCATCCTATAGTAGCTTCCATGTTGTTCTATGCGGTAACCTTAACTGCAATTTGTTGGATCTGAATGTCTCTTCTCATCTGCTAAATAACTTTAAAGACCTGAACTTATTCCCTGTAAATATAGAAAGTCCTACTCGCTTCCAAGGTGATTCAAGTACTCTGATTGGCCAATTTTTTGTTAGTGATGTAAGTAAGATCCTACTTTATAGTCAGCTTCAAGCTTCTGGTTTCTCGAGACATGATCTCATTTATTTAACCTTAGATTTTAAAAACAGGCCAAAAGAGATTATCTTCCAGTTTCGAGACTTTAAGAATGCGAACTACAGTGAGTTGCTGTATGACATTCAGTGTACTGATGGGAATAGTATGAGGTGCATGCAGTCTGTTAACGATAAAGTTGCGTTTTCTCAAGAGCAGATCAGATACCTATTTAATAAAGATATCCCACTAAAAGCAAAAGTTATCGGTAGAACGTCGCCAGTCTGGCTCAGCAGCGAAATTAAGAAGCCGATGCTGCAACGTAATACAGCCTATAGTCTATGGAGACAATATAGAGTCGAACCGCTATATCGGGAATACTGCCGTTTGCGGAACAAAGTGGTGCTAGACATAAGGTCCGGAAAGACGCTTTACTATGAAAATAGGTTAAGCCAATGTTGTTCTTCAAAAAATAAATGGAAAACTGTTGAGGAACTTGGTATTGGAAAAGAGATTCCAAAAATAGCCGATAACATTGACTTTGAACTCTTAAACGCTAAATTCGTCACAAAACCATCCTCTTTCACAAATGAAAACGAGTGTAATACATTTAATCCTTCAGACAACTCCATCTCCAATGAATCTTTCGGTTTCGTATGTATCAGTGATCAAGAGGTTGTCGAGACGGTTCTATCAATTAAGTCAAACGCAACCGGCATCGATGGTGTTGATCCCCGGTTCGTAAAAATTCTCCTTCCTTACATTCTTCCTTCCATTACCCACATTTTTAACAGTATCATAACAGCTTCTGACTATCCACGTGAATGGAAGAGGGCAAAAGTTATTCCAAGCCCCAAAAAAGGTAATGACGGTTATAGACCCATAGCGATTCTCCCGTTTTTAAGTAAAGTGTTGGAAAAAGTAATTTTGAAGCAAATGCAAGCATATTTGTCTATACATAAGCTAGTAAGCAGTTGTCAGTCCGGTTTTCGTCTCAAACACAGTAGCAAAACAGCATTATTGTCAGTAGTCGATGACATTTGGAAGTCGTTGAACAAAAAATATGTTACTTTTCTAATTCTCTCAGACTTTTCAAAAGCGTTCGATACTGTTAACCATGTTTTTCTTTGCCAAAAACTTCAGACCATGTATAATTTTTCCAAAGAATCGGCAAAGCTTATTTATTCCTACCTAGTAGATAGGCAGCAATGTGTTGTGGTCAACAATGAAACTTCGAGCTTTCTTAGGGTATCGAATGGAGTTCCTCAAGGATCAATACTTGGACCTGTCCTTTTTTCTATGTACATCAATGACTTGTCACAAATTGTCCAACGGTGTCTGATCCACATGTATGCCGATGATGTCCAATTGGCTTTGAGTGGAAATATCAATGTCTTAGATCAAGTTGTGGCTTTGATGAATGAAGAATTGGACAATATTTTTCTCTTGGCTCAACGTAACTTTCTATGTTTGAATCCGGCAAAATCGAAAGCTCTCGTGATTCATAGGAAAACACAGAACATATCTACCTTTCCACTGATAAAACTTGGCGAAGAAATCGTCCCCTTTGTTCACACTGTAAGAAATCTCGGACTTATTTTGAACGACTCCCTAACATGGACTGACCATATAAACTCTGCTATTGGCAAGGTTTATGGAGGGCTTCTTATGCATTGGTCGACTCAGATGTTTACACCTACAGCAGAACTATGCTGGTGAAAACGCTCATAATGCCAATTTTGCTGTATGGGTGTGAGGTCTATGGCAGAGTTAACTCAATTTCTAAAAGGAAGCTTAATGTTGTATATAACAATATAGCTCGGTATATCTATGGACTCCGAAATTATAATCACGTGTCAATTTACTCAAAGTGTATTGTCGGCTGCTCGTTCGATAACCTGCTTCGATCCTTAACTTGCCTGCATGACATCATACAGACACATCAACCTGAGTATCTCTATACCAGATTAGTTTTTCCTCGGTCGCAAAGGACTCTGACCTTAATGCAAACTCCACATTCTTATCTGACATCGGAGCGGCAATTCTTCGTTCATGCCACTCGCCTATGGAACTCCCTGCCCCGTGAACTAAGAGTCGGAAACACAAAAAGATTTAGGAATTTACTTTTGAGGTACTTGGCCAGTGATTATAATTAATTAGCATATTCAAATTAAATTGTTGGTATTTATTTATTATTTGTTTTGTTTCGATTAAATTCTGCATTAATGATCTATGTTTATGTTGAATTATTTAAATAATTCTTGTTGTTCAACCAATTTCGTTTGTTATCCCTATGTTTATTTTATTATGTTCAATTGGTAAGCTTAATTTTAAGGCTTTCACTATTTTATAAGATTTATCTTACTGTGATAAGCAATTTCATTTTCAATAAATACAAATACAAATACGAGGCGATGCACGAAGAGCCATTACATCCTCTCAAAGCCACTGTGTGATGCGGTGTTCACGCGGGAGGAGTGATTGGGCCGGGGCTTGGTGAACATGCGGTTTCAACAAGATGGTGCAACCGCACACACAGCCTGAGCCACAATGGATATTGTGAAGAAAGCGTTTCCTGGTCGCGTAATCTTCCATTTTGGCGATTTGACATGGGTAGCAAAATCGCCCGATTTAACCATACCCGGTTTCATTCTTTGGATCTACTTGAAGTCGCGCGCTTATGCCAACAAGCCTCAGACAATCGACAGAAATGCGAACAGTTGTCACCGGAAATTTTGCGGAGTCATGAAAAATGTTATAAAACGGGCACAAATGTGTTTCAACACTGGCGGTAGCCGTTTGGGGTTATCATCTTGTCCACGTAAATTGTAAAGGTCCAAATAAATATTACCATCACTCAAAATCATTCTTTTTTATCGGACGTTCTCTAAAATATCGTGATTCATTTCTGCGCCAAACAACTCGCACTTTATTTTCAAGTTTTTATTATTTTTTCTTTTTATTTTCAGTAAATTTTCATCGCTATCATTTTTAGAGTGCTAATAACCGCTTGAGCGTTCGCTTATTATAAGAAAAATATTACCATTTTTCGACATTATCTGTTTTTTGTATATTTTTAATTAATGTGAAATAATGATTAAGCTTTTTACCGACTAAATTTCGTCAGCAATGATTTGAACCAAAAAAAAATGTTTGACCTAACAATGAATTCACCACGCTGTGGAGACTATTTTGGAGTTTTATTTGAGGGGTGTATTGAATACCGAACAGCTGATTGCTCACAAGAAACCTGACAACTTTCAGATCACCGACTTTTTCGAATTTCGAGCACATCACGACGAGAATACGGGAATTTATTCCCTTATTCCTTTAATCTTCCTCGCACTTCACTCTTTGACTTCCGCATACATTTTTACACACCGACAATCAGAAAAAAAACTATAAAACTTTATGGAGGGAAACGCTTTGGACACTCATGTCTTGATAGAGAAATTTTGTCGGAAACGAAGGTTGTACAGAGTTATGTTGTATATATTGCAATTGTTTTTGAAAATCAAACTGATCACCATATAATCTTTATATAAGTTTTTAACGCTTAGAGCAGTGATTCCCAAACTATTTTGGGCAAGAGACCCCTTTTCGAAAATGAACTGAGACCTCAGACCCCCATAGCCAAATTACTTTAAAAATCCTATCTCTAGTTTTTTTCCTATTGATATAAAATACCATTTTAAAAACTTAACTAATCTTAAGTTTCCTATCATTCAATCATCTAAAGAAGTCATTAAGTACAAAAATAAGCACCAACATATTAAGAGTTTTAAAACTTGTGTCGGTCTACACAGAACTCTATAATTCTCAGTCAACGGTATGTAATCAAAAGAACCACATAATAATATTTCTTTGAATTTCACATATTTCTAATACTTGTATTTTGCAATTAATTTTAATTTTTTAGATAAGAACAGTAATTCATACTTGAGTCCAAATGCTTCTGTCAGGCTTATTGAAAAGAGGGTTTCTTCACATGTAAACGTGGTGGTACTAATTTATTGGTTATCCAATTGAATACAACTTCACAGCGTTTGTCAGCACGATTTTTGTTGAAAATTTACTCTACCCCATTTTATTTCAGAAGTAATTGTGTGATTGTGGAGTGTACTGTATAATATCTTTTGTTAGTAAAAAAGTATTATATTTTTCCGTTTAGTTATTCTTGGTCAAGTAAGTGTTAAAGCTCATTCTTTCTCCCAATAGTTTATAAAGTGAGTATTGGTTTTAGTTTTTATGCATAGTCATGTAAAGTTACTTTTTTTTCTTGTATTATTCGTTGATAATAGTTGTACAGCCAGTTTATTTTATTTAAGTTTATTATTACTAGATTATTAATATTTTTAGTTGGAAAGCACTTCCATTTTTCATTTTTCATTTTGCATTTTTCTTTTCAATACGAATATATGTGAAGACTTAACAAATCTGCAACACTAATGTAAAACGACAACTGGGAATCATAAAATACAAAAATGTCTCTGATTCAGAATATTTTAAAGGTTATTGTAAGCAAGGTTGTGGAATAAAAACAATCGTTAGTTTTGTTCACTAGGTTGTTTCGTAGTGCGAAAGTTTACAAAAATCAACAACTAAACCGAAAAATCATCTTCATAACACAAAATAAAATATTCTCACGCAAATTATTTTTTTTATTGTTTAAGAACCCAAATACATTAAAGAGAAAAAAAGAAAAAAGTTGAAGCAAACAAACTTACAGTTACAAGGGGTTGCAGTCATCCCTCATGGCGTGGACATTGTCCAAATAAAGTAAAGGTCGTGTTTTGAGCCGACTTTAATTTAAAACAGATCACATGAAATTTCATTAATCAGCCATTTATTTGTGTTCAATCGATGCCATACATACAATTTATTTCGGGCATATGCCAGCTACGGCTGGATTGGGTGAATATCATCAAAGAGCCAAAGTTGTCGGCCGTTTTTCAATAACACGAATAATGTTAGCTTCCAATGCGTCGATTGGTGTTGGTTTGTCAGCATAGAATAGCGTACCCCCAACTAAAGTCATCAAGAGGGGCCAAATCACAAGACCTTGAATGCCAAGTTATAGATCCATTGATACCGGTTTGTCAGAACTGTGTTTAATTTAGATCGGGTTGGCGCATTTTTGAATGGTGCGTAGTTCAAAAACACTAGAACTCTTACCCATAGCAATTGATATGTTAGTATTTGGTCCCTGTGTTTCAGCTTCCACTTCCGCTTTTATTTTAGAACCATCCGTATACCACTTTATGTCGTTTTGGCTATTTGGTGGGTTGTTGCTGGCCGATGCTTCTTTGCTGGGAATCTCCGTGCAGAACTCTTTGTCGAAGCATAAAGTTTTTTGAAGGCGGTCTGTGAACGCGCAGATCATGTCAAGTTCTGGTATTTCAGAGAGTAGGATTTTTAGGTCTGGGTGGTCTTGAAGATCTATTTTTTTTGGCTTGTACAATACTTGCTGAGCTGCGTATAGCCATTTTGCTAATGAACAAGTGTAGGGGCGTTAGTTCTATTATTGCTTCTACAGCAGCTGTCGGCAGGTCCGAAAGGCTCCGGAAATGTTCAGACATGCAAGACGTTGCTCTCTTTTGAGCCTTTAAATGGCGGTCTTTTGTGGGATTTTAGTCCCCCATATTACAGAAGCATATGTTTAGATAGGCCATCATTGCGTAGATTCAATGAGTGATCTTTGGATATATCGCTCATTTACTTGGAGACTGCTGGTTGTTTATACAGCAAATGTTGTGAGGGACAGCTGTTGTAAAAATAATGCTCTGTACTGTAGTTATTTTCACTTCTATTCCTGTTAATAATATAGGAAATCTTCTCTTCCGTATGTCATAAGAGCGTTCAATACAGTTTCGTGTTCGAATTTTAGATTTATTGTACAATGTTTCTTGTGGATTGTTGCAACTACGTAAAGGAGTCATCACGTCTGCATTGGTATCCACTGTCCGCTACTATGGCATTGATTTTCAAATTCTCCATTTTCAAACCTAGAACAGATTCTTGAATTGTTGAAAATCGTGGAATCATGACTTGACCCAGGTCACTCTGCAACTATGTCCATTATTTTGAGCTTTGGATCACACGTGGACTGCACGTTTAGGGAAAAATACCTTTGTCGGTTTCGAAATATTTCACCATTTAAACCTCCTAATAAATTCTATGTTACATATGTATGTGAGACCATTTTTTATAAATTTGGTAATTATTTATATTACCTGGGGACTGAATCCGTACATGGGTACAATTTAAAGCAGCAACAACTCGAGAAAATTTTGCAAATTGGTAAAATCCGTTTACAACTTCCAACTTTTTCTTATCTGTCGTCGGGAACTAAATGTATTTTTCTCGAAGTAGAGCAATGTGATGAGAGACTATTTCACAAATTCCACTGGCGGACGATCTCGATACATCAGAAAAGTCTCCCGCAGTTATAAGAAAGGATCGACTTGCATATAAGCGCAAGGTTAACAACAGTTGGGTTTCGGCAGATATTGAATGGTTCCTGAAAAATATTGTTTTTTATCACTATATAGATTGATATATATTATGTTGTACCAATTAGTTGGATTTTCAAATTGGGATCGAATTTGCTCCAAAATAATGTAGGCCGAGTCCTTTGATCGTCATAATAATTGAAGTGATCTAGTCTCCATTGAATGCGCCTTTCTCTAATACTCGGAATCAATATACAATTTTCCTCGTCGCTATATCTTCAAAGTAACTTTCATAAATTGATAACGTCTTAAAAACAATTTTTTTTTCAGTAAATAATATTTTCAGAAAAAAGAACTAATATTTCACGACATTGTAAAAATACCTTCTTCACAAACACAATTCTATGGAATGGCAGCTGTTAAATTGAAATGTCACCCTGGGAAGTGGTTCCAAATGCTAAACTGGGGTTTAAGCGGCAGAATACTGTCGTTTAACTTAAACTGCAAATTAGGTTTTTTTTTGAGTGCCAATCATTTAAAAAAAGGCTTAGTTTTTTTTTTTATAATTTTGACCTATCACCCGTTTCCTGCTTGATTTTGATTTTTGGGACACCCTGTATATATATGTACATGTGCGTTTAACACTAGTCAACCGTCATAAAGTAAACTTATTAGGTGTTCTATTTATATAAATAATAACTCATTAGTATTTTTTTTAAATCAATTAAAATACATGAAACACAACTAACCAAGCAAGTCATAACACAACACAACACGAAACGCGTTGTATTTGTGCGTTGTCAGCTGATTGTATGGCTATAGGATAGTAAAAACAAAAACGTAGTAGTCATACTTCATAGTTCCTAATCGGTATACAGTATCCAGTATCTGCAAGGGATTCATTCGGGTAATCATGAGTAGAAAGTATTCGTTACTTTTGGGTGATTAATTAAGCAAAAGTACCGAGTAGATATGAATACCCGAATGTAACGAGTATTTACACCACTAGTTGTAAGGGTCTCAAATATATTTTTTTTATAATTTTAAAATAAATAGTTTTAAAATTATTTAAGAAAATAGATGAAAATTGGCCATCATTTGGACATCATTTCATACATTATGGCGACCTTGCATTGGGTTAATGCGCCTCTTTAGGGCAACCCTGATGTCGACGGTCCTGAATTTATGTGGCTAGCCAAGTGTTCGTTTGGATTCTTGCTAGTACTAACCTCCTCTCTCTGTCCCTTATTAGAACCTGAGTGAGGTTAAGTTTGAGAGGTGTATTTCCCACTTTTCCTTGGTGCACTTTGTTTATCTTGTTTAAGCCCCCTCTGTGCGCTGTAGCCCCAGATGAGGTCTGTGTTTCTTGCGCTGTTGATCCTTAAGGTTGTTATCGGCAGATCGGGAACTTTTGGGTATGCAGGATTTATCGCTATCTTTAGTTTGAGTCTGTGCTCTTCCAACATGATCTCTTCCCGCATTGTTCTTCTACCTTCCTCCGGTGTCATGCCGTCCCGGATCCGAGCTCCAATACGTCTTCTTTAGTCTTTGGTAAAATAGAAGTGCTTTTCTTTGCTGTCTTCTAATTTTTTACGCCTTTCCAATCAAGCATCGCTTGGTATAATGGTAACCTGAGCGTTTTGCCCATCCATCAGTGTGGATGTGTTATTTTTGTTTATGTAATGGAGATGAAATGGTATCTTCAGTCTCCATCTCTGTATGTATAACAGGGGTACGGAGTAGAGCTCCTTCATCTGACTCCGTAATTGTGTTTTTATTTTTTATTTACTTGGTCCATATATGTACATTTCACGATAGCTCTCACGAGTTCTTATACGTAAGTAAGGCTATTTAGTGCCAGAGGGCGCCCGATATCTGGAAATACCGTTGGTGACTGAGCTATTTCTGGGCCCTCAGATAGGTTGATTATTGGCAGACAATCATCCAGCCCATGATTGAATCTTAGTTTACAAGTAGCAATTGGCAATAGCCTTCTTGTTTTTGTTTTGTTTTTTTAATTAGCGCGCGCTCTAGGGGTTGTTAGTACCCTTAAAACGATTGCACACAACGCGGGCGATGGAAAGTTAGGGAGCAAAGAAAGAGAGGTACCGATGTACGTTGGAGGAAAATCATGTCGCGGAAATCGTTTTGCATAAGTGTGGAAAAAATTCGAACCAAATTTTCGAAATTCTCAAACCACTTGGTATATCGCAAATGTTTGTTTATCGGGCTATAAAACGTTTTAATGAACGTTCAGAAGTAGAGGACAGACCAAGAAGTGGTCGTCCACGCGTCGCTCGAAAGAGTGCGAATGTTAAAGCTGTGCGTGGACGAATTCGCAGAAATCCTCTTCGGAAACAAAAGATAATGTCCAGAGAATTGGATATACCGCTAGATCCATGTCAAGGCTTATTCGAGATGATCTCCATATGAAAGCCTGTCGTCGAGCAACGGAACATCTCTTAATTCCCAACCTGAAAAAAAGACTCGAAAGAAGCAAAAAATTGTCACAGTGTCACGCGGTTAATGGAAATATATTTATTTACTGATGAAAAATTTTTTACCATAGAAGAAGTTTATAACAAGCAGAATAACAAAGTTTATGCAACGTCATCTAAAGAAGCAAAAGAAAATGTTCCGAGAGTTCAGCGCGGACACCATCCCGCTTCTGTAATGGTGTAGTGGGGGGGTGTCGCATCTAGGTGTCACATCACTGCATTTTTGCGAAAAAGGGGTGATAACGGGCAAAAGTGTAACAGGAGAATGTTCTCGAAGGTGTTGTCAAGAGCTTAACAAATACCGTTTTTAACGGGAAAAATGAGTCTTCCAACAAGACTCTGATCCGGCACACAAAGCCAAAACGACGCAACAGTGGCTTAGATGCAATATTCTGGATTTTGTCGCTGCTACAGATTGGCCATCAGGAAGTCTAGATTTAAATCACCTGGAACACAGTTTGTGGGCAGAGCTGGAGAGCATGACTTGTTAGACACCCTATCGAAATTTGGACTTAAGGCAGCATTAATAACAGCAGCGTCGTCGATTCCCATCGAGACAGTGCGTGCCGCTATAGAACAATGGCCATAACATTTAAAAGCTTGCGTCCAAGTTAAAGGCGCCGATTTTAAGTAAAACTTGTTTTTCTTCAAACTTATATATTGTGAACTAATGTAAGAAATAAATTTCATGGTAAAAGACTTACTATATTTTTTTTTTATTGCGCTTTTAAAATGTGACGGAACTTATGGCTGGACTAGGTATTGACCGATCCTTTTACCCTAGTTTTTTTTAAACTTCCTGATAGAGAAGTTTCTCCTCGAAAAACGAAAATGAAAATTTTGTGATATCTTTACGCTTTAAGGTGTTCATAGTGTTTTTAGACGTTTTTTTTAAGAAAATGTATCCGCGTGTTTGCGAGAGTATGTGTGTCCATATGTGCCAGTGTTTTTGGCCCACGATAACACTTGAACGAATGGTGCCATCGATTTGAATTTTTGTCAGATGATTGGGTCCTCATGTAGAATAGCGGCCATTAGATCCGTCCATGGCTACTTAAATTTTTAAGAAAAAAAAAAGGAGTACTCTCCAATCGGAGTAAGAAATTGATGAAAAGATATTGGGAGGATTTCAAAAACAGGTGTTATTTTAAACATAACATACATTCCGCGAATATCTGGAACAAATCGGTCCAGAATCATCTGAGTTTTGCAAGGAATAGCAACAATGTAGAATTGCTTTGCTCTTTACAAAATTGAATTATTTTTTTTTTTAAATAAAACGAACTTCATAAAAGGAGATTAATCATTGAAACATCCAGGCTAACTGTTCTTTTATTTTAAAGACTGAAACCATCATTAGCAAGAAATTACAAGTCTTACAATCTCTGATACATTGCTATTATTAAAAGAAGACTTAAAAAAATTTCCAAAATGATTACCGGTCAGTTTTAATCTGTTTTTATTTTACCATTTTTTGGATTAATTTGTCCTAGGTGTTGGAAAATAGTACTACAAGTTCTCTTTATCAGGAGGTTCTAAGTGTGACCCACCCACTTTGGCTAGTTCAAAGAGTTTTGAAGAGGGAGTAAAAATAAAAAGGCTTTAAAGAAAAGTGTAATCATCCTTCCGACTAAATATTGGATATTATTTCATTCAAATGACTGCCTCGGTTGGCTTAGCAGTAGCCCATCCTATCAATCCAGTTTTTCAATACACTCAATGGTTTCGGGTCCTATTTCAAGTAAAGATTGATCGATTCTGTTCTTGAATCGTTTCCATATCATAGAATGGCTTACTTACTTACGAGGGCGGGTCAATAAGTCCGTGACTTGGATTAAAACACAGATTTTTTGATAAAAAAATAATTTTATTTTTCAACGTAGTCTCCCTTGAGCTCTATACACTTTGTCCAACGCTTCTCCAATTTTTTTATCCCTTCCAAAAAAAATGATTTGTCGAGGTCCTCAAAATAGGCCTTTGTTTGCGAGATGACTTCATCATTGGAGTCAAATCTTTTTCCACCAAGCCATTTCTTCAGGTTTGGGAACAAGAAGTAGTCGCTCGGAGCCAAATCTGGAGAATAGGGTGGATGAGGGAGCAATTCATAGCCCAATTCATGGATTTTTGCCATGGCAACTGCACATGTGTGTACCCTTGCATTGACTTGGTGGAAAAGAACTTTTTTCTTGGCCAAATGAGGTCGTTTTTTTTTCAAATCGTCATTGAATCGGTCCAATAAGTTGGCATAATATTCCCCATTGATTGTTCTTCCCTTTTGAAGGTAGTCAATGTGGATTATCCCGCGTGCATCCCAAAAAACAGTCGCCATAACTTTATTGGCTGACAAACCCACCTTGGCCTTCTTTGGCGCCGATTCACCCTTAGAAACCCACTGTTTTGACTGTTGTTTGTTCTCTGGTGTGTTGTGATGGATCCATGTTTCGTCCACGGTTACAAAACGGCGCAAAAACTCCTCCATATTGCGATTAAACAACGCCAAACCTTCCTGTGAAGTTGTTACACGATTGCGTTTGTGGTCGACTGTGAGCAAACGCGGCACCCATCTTGCGGAAAGCTTTCTCATGCCCAAGTGATCATTCAAAATTGAAACCACTGAGCCATGCGAGATCCCTACGGCTTCCACAATCTCTCGCACTTTCAATCTTCGGTCGGCCAACACCATATCGTGAATTTTTTCGATTGTTTCGGGTGTAGAGACCTCAACTGGGCGTCCAGTACGTTCGGCATCTTCAGTGCTTGTACGGCCACAACGAAATTCAGTAAACCACTTTTTTACCATTGAAATCGATGGTGCAGAGTCCCCATAGTATTTATCAAGCTTAGCCTTGGTCTCGGTAATGGTTTTTTTCGCAAGAAATAATGCTTAATAAGCACACGAAATTCACTTTTTTCCATTTTCTCCTCAAATTAGTGAGTAGTCTGATAAAAATAGCTGTCAAACACAAACTAACTGACGCAGCAAGTTTAAATTTTGATAGGAGTCAACTGACAGATGCCTGTTGACAGGAGCAGTGTTGCTGTTTCAGTAAAGAGGTCAGAAATTCAAAAAGTCACGGACTTATTGACCCGCCCTCGTACTTAAGGTGGCGCTTGAGTCCGGGGTGGACCTGGGCCTCAACCAACAAGTGTCTCTACCTAGCTCGATTTTGTGGTAGCTGGCTCCAGTTTCGCACGCTAAGTTGGCTGAGGCCCCCTTCCACTTGCGTGTGCCATCTGAGTCTCGGTCTTCCTCTTCTACACTGTCCCTTGGGGGCGGATTCGAAGACTTTTCGGACCGGAGCATTGATGTTCATCCGCTCTACATGACCCAGCCATCTTAGTCGTCGGATCTTCACTCTTCTGACTAGGTCCATGTCGCTGTACAGTCCATACAGTTCGTCGTTGTATCGCCTCCTCCACTCACCGTCAATGCAGACGGGACCGAAGATCGCCCGAAGAATTTTTCTCTCGAAGCAACCAAGAACACCCTCATCCATTTTTGATAATGTCCATGCCTCTGCGCCATAGAGCAGGACCGGGATTATTAAAGTCTTATAAAGGGTGACTTTTGTTGTCCGAGAGAGGGCTTTGCTACTCAATTGCCTTCTTAAACCAAAGAAACAGCGGTTGGCAAGAGTTATTCTTCGCTTGATCTCAGCGCTGGTGTCGTTGTCTGTATTTATAGCGGAGCCTAGGTAGACAAAGTCCTTAACTACCTCAAAGTTATATCTGTCGAGGGTGACGTTCTGTCCGAGACGTCGGTGTTGGTTGTCCTTTTTGCTTGACAGCATATAGTTGGTCTTGCCCTCATTGACCGCTAAACCCATTTTCGCCGCTTCCGTCTCAATACTCGCGAAAGCGCCACTGACATCACGCTGCTTTCTCCCGATTATGTCAGTATCGTCGGCGTATGCGGGTAGTTGGACGGACTTTTGAAAGATAGTGCCTCTTGTGTTTGCTCGTGAGTCTTGCACTATTCTTTCAAGTGCGATGTTGAAAAAATCGCATGACAGCGCATCGCCTTGTCTAAATCCTTTCTGGACATCAAAGGTCTCGGTGAGATCTTTACCGACCTTGATGGAGCAGCGTGCATTCTCCATCGTCATCCTGCACAGACGGACGAGTTTGGCAGGGATGCCAAAACTAGACATTGCTCTATATAGCTCGTCTCTATAGATGCTGTCATACGCGGCCTTAAAATCGATGAATAGGTGGTGGGTATCGATCTGAAGCTCATGGGTCTTCTCCAAGATCTGCCGTAGTGTGAATATCTGGTCGATGGTGGACTTTCCTGGCCTGAAGCCACACTGATATGGACCTATCAGGTTGTTGACAAACGGCTTTAGGCGTTCACACAATACGGCGGATAAGATCTTATATGCGATGTTAAGGAGACTGATGCCTCTGTAGTTGGCGCAGTTCAGAGGGTCTCCTTTCTTGAGAATTGGACAAACAATGCTGAGGTTCCATTCATCGGGCATACTTTCGTCCGACCATATTTTACAGATGAGTTGGTGTATGCTCCTTACCAAGTCATCGCCTGCCGCTTTGAAGAGCTCGGCAGTCAGGCCATCCGCTCCAGCAGCTTTGTTGGACTTAAGCTTCGATATGGCTATCTTCACTTCATCCAGGTCGGGTGGACGAAATTGTTGGTCATCATCGTCCAGGTTGAAAGGTTGATTCTGCCTGACAGCGGTATTTGGTCCGTCATCGCCGTTATACAGTCTGCAGAAATGATCTTTCCAAATCCTCAGCATCGACTGCGATTCTACTACGATTTTCCCTTGTTCATCTCTACAGGCTTCGGTTCGGGGTTTGTTTCCGCGGCATGTTATTTTTACCTTTTGGTAAAACTTCCGAACCTCATTCCTGGAGTAGCATCTCTCAATTTCCTCGATCGCGCGCTTCTCATTATTAAACATAGTGAGCGATAAATCGATTGTTTGACTTGTTGGACGGCTTGTGTAGCCTCATCTTGCTGGAACCATAGCTCGCGAAGTTCAAGTCCTCAATTTCTGCCAATATAAGATCGTTTTTTTTCGTCTTGAGATGAATATGGGACAATAATTATCCACCCCAAAAACCACAGAAGTCACACATCCGGAATTCATAAGCTTCTCTACTCCGAGCCTCAAATACGGCAATTCAGCTTGTTTACGTTTTACGTAGCTGCAGAGATGAAAATGTGCCTCACTGAGAAGATTTTTTAAGCACAATTGTCGTCAATTTCGAGCTGCTCTAAAGCCCAAACAGAAGCGATAATGAAGTGGGTAATGATTTTGCGTCAATTGAACCTTGTAGGCTAATAATCCAAGATCTTTATGCAAAATTCTGTTCAATTGCTGATTATCTTTGGTGCATTGAGGTTCTTGGGATTAGGCGCAAATAGACGAATACTGGAATATATTTGGTTATCATTCAGCAAACTAGTCTCACGAATTTTCTGAACACACTTGCGTACACTAGCTGGAGTTGGTACATTATTACGACCGACATTTCTATTCGAAATTATATCACCTAGTGAAATAGTGTCAAAAATAAAAGAACCATGCATATTCTTTGATTTATAAAAATTAAGAAAATATTGAATATTTCTGTAAATAGAATATTGATTGTTTTCCAGAATCAAATAAAATAAAAAACAATGGACAATTATATGTTCGATGGAGGTCGAATTACCAAAATGGAAGTTGACTATACTCCAATTTGTGACGAGAAAATTCCGAAACTAATAGAATCGGCAAAGACTAATTCAGAAGAATTCCACGAAGCTATTGAAACCCTTCTCCAGTTGGAAAAGCAAACACGATTGGTATATTCAAAACTTTAATTTTAAAATATTATTTTCAAATATTTACTTATTTCAGGGTGCAGATATGGTTTCTTGTGCTAGGGTTCTTGTAGCTATTTGTCAAATTTGTTTCAATGCAGGAAATTGGAATGCTTTAAATGAATTTATTACACTTTTGGCTCGTAGGAGGTCACAGTTAAAACAAGCAGTGAGCAAAATGATACAAGAATGTTGTAGTTATGTGGAAAAAACACCAACTAAGGCTATCAAGCTGAAACTGATAAATACACTACGTACTGTAACTGAGGGAAAAATTTACGTTGAAATCGAGAGAGCTAGGTTAACAAAAATTCTTGCTGATATTAAGGAAGCAGACGGTGATATAGCGGGCGCAGCTGCAGTTATGGAGGAATTGCAAGTTGAAACTTATGGTTCTATGGACAAAAGAGAAAAGGTAAAATAACCTTAAATAAAGTATATTGAAATTGTTTCTTAGAAACTACATATGCTATTGTTGTTTTAATATTTTGATCCATTTTATTTTTTTTTAAATTCTTTTTTAGGTCGAGCTGATCCTAGAGCAAATGCGTTTGTGCCTTTTGAAAGAAGATTACGTTTCAACACAAATTATTGCCAAAAAAATAAGCACAAAATTTTTTGATGATCCTCGTCAACAAGATTTGAAGTTCAAATTTTACGATTTAATGATACGCCTTGATCGTGACTCATCTTTTTTGAAAACTTCTCGTCATTACCAAGCGATTGTGGAATCAAAACAAACTGCTGTAGAATCAGAAAAAGAAGTTAATACCCCTGCTAATAGTTCTGATTTTGAAAAAGGGATAGAAAACAAAGCGATTGAAGTTTCTGTACCATATTTCAAAGGAGATACATTACAAGACCAAGGGCAGAGGTTAAAGTATGCTGTTTTATACTGCATTTTAGCGCCGTATGACAATGAACAAAATGATATGATGGAGCATTTGGCGAAAAATAAAAAACTAGAAGGAATTCCTGCATACAAGTATATTTTGCAATATTTTCATATTCTATAACAGCGCCTCATAGCCTCGTATTTGTTTAGGGAAATTCTTCGCTTATTTATGTGTAAAGAACTAATTAATTTTGATGTTTTTGACTCTGAGTTTGGATGTATTCTAACAGAAAATTCTATGTTCCAAGAGAGTTCTGGACATGGTAAAAAATGTTGCGCTGAATTGAAACACCGCCTTATTGAGCATGTAAGTTTAAAACATTTGAACCTTTGAAGCGAACAATTATCTACTTTTTTTCTTTTTAAGAATATACGCATTATTTCTAATTATTACTCCCGAATTTACTTGAAACGTATGAGTGAGCTGCTAAATTTGTCTCCAGATAAATGTGAGGAATATTTATCTAAACTAGCCAACGCCGATACGATTCGAGTCAAAATAGATCGACCAGCAGAAATCGTATATTTTACAACCAAGAAAACTTCTTCCGATATACTTAATAATTGGGCACAGGATACCAACAGATTAATGTCCCTAGTAAACAAAACATGTCATCTTATTAACAAGGAAGAGTGCATCAATTCTGTACTTGGCATAGCTGTAGAAGATTAAATTTATTATATTTTCTCGTTACATTTTTTTTTACGTATTCGAAATGTCAAACATTGAATAAAATTTAAAAGTAAAATAATGAAATTTTATGATATAAAAAAAATTAATGCACATACATACATATTTTACTATTACAAAAAACATGGATTGTTAAGCCAATGATACTATAAAAATTGTGGCACTCAGCTTGCGCTGGGCTAAAAAACCGATGTACACTGATCTCAAATGTTTATTTAATATAATCAGTCAATCTCTCTTAAAAGCTGGAGAAACGCCGCCCGTGTAACTCTTTTTTTTTTTCTTTTCCTACGTTGACTCAAAGTTGACATTTCCAATATCAGAGGGCAAATTGCTGCCCAGGTTTCCGAGTGAGTAGATTTTATCCATAAGCGATGGTCCGGTCATGGGATCATTGTATGCGATGGCTGACGTATCAACGTAATCAACAGGAACAGCGATTGGCAAGAGTGAAATTTTGACAGTTGACAGTATAAAAATGGTGAGTCTCTAAAAGGTACTTTTTTTCATCGTCATCGATTGGAATCATAAGTTTTTTGAAATCGGTATTCTGACGTTCGATTTGTCTCGATACCTTTTGAAAGTTGACCGTATTCCGACTTTCAAATGAAATGAAACAAATGTCACATATTTTTCGAACGGAAAATTCTCTCGAAAGAGAAGCAACATGTAAGTAAACCATTGTTTGGTTTCAAAAATTGTTTTTAATAATTAAAAAAATTTGTCTTTCCAAATTGGACTTCGTACATCTGCGACCAGTTAGTAGATAGGATTACCAATCCAGGCTCACAGGGGTCAGGGGGACATCTATATGTGTTAAGACATATTGCTTGGTTTTGGGAGAATGACTTGTGGCATTGTATATGAAACTAATAGCACAGATAATGAATCTATACAGATGTCTCATGCCTGTAGAAAAAAATAGTTCACTTTTCGTCGGCTGGCCGACACGAGCTTTCGGAGTAATGTAAAGCTTTTTTATTTTCTCTCTTTTTTGCTTTGTTTGCTGAAAGATTTTTTTCTCTCACCACAAGTTGTGGGCAGTGGCACAGGGAATATGAAAATCATTTGCAAGGGACTTGCGGGAAGGGGTATGAAGACTTGGCTGTTTGTTTACATTCAACTGCAACAGGAAATTACATAATTTTCATATATTTGGTATTTTGTTTGAGTGTATGGGTATGTATGTAAGAAAGAACAATTAAAAGACGAGAAATTCCACTTTTCGTTACATTTTGTAATTGAAGTTTGACAAGCAAAATATTAGTCGTGTTATTACTCTGCAGTGCATATAAATAATAATAAGTATGTACATAATTGAATAGTAATTGAATTGAATTGCTGTGCAACCGAAAATGAGTTTTCGAATAGTAAATTATTTCGTTTCCCTAAAAAAGGCACTGTTAAATATGATGAATGGTTAGCTTTGACGGACGAGTCTCGTGAACATATAAAATGCCTTAAAAAACCTTACATTTGCAGCAAACATTTTGAAAATGGCTTGTTGGGAAAAAAATATTCAGAAACAAATGCTTATCCCTCTCTCTTTTTAAAATGAAGCGAGAGTGTTCTGAACTCTGAAGACGATTCTGTTTGCTTTGATCCAGTCAAAGCTATGAAAATTACAAAGATTTAAAACTGAGTTCGAATGAAGCTACAATAGGAGAACCAAACTTTGCTTCTAAAAATTTATTAAGGACAAAATTCAATGATCACATTGAATTTGCTTGCGCCAATTGTGAGGCTCATGTAAAAAGGCAATCTTTTTACATTAGGAGAATTGAAAAGCTCAAGAAATTGAACAATGTCTTGAGAATAACTATTTACGAAAATAGAAAATCGAAAGTAAATATATTAAAGAAAATTCGTCGTTTAAAAGAGGACAAGAAAAGGCTACAGGCGCTTGAAAAACAAAACATTCAAGAGAAAATCGATTCATTGCTTGATATTCATCAAAATTCTATGACATTTTCGAAGCTCATCTTATCACAGGGTAAAAATGAATACACCAAAGAGGAGAAATGGATTTCGCAGTGCATCTTTTTTCGTTCAGCTGCCGGATACAACTTTTTGCGGGATCAACTTGAGATGCACTTGCCGCACCCATCTTCACTGCACAGATGGATTAAAATTAAAAGTCTGTCACCTGGCTTAAATAGAAATGTTATGCAAGAAATTAAGGAAATAACCGCGAAATTACCACCAAAAGAAAAAGAAGTTGTGGTTATATTTGACGAGATGAGCCTTCAGACCTATAATATATTTAAAGATGAACGTGAAGCTGGCCGCACAGGTTCTAAGCAGATCTGTATCCTGTGGAACTGAAGCTTTAATAAAACTGAACAAATTCCCAGGCCATATAGCCCAATTTGCGAAATCGACAGTTGAATTTATCAAAAAAAATAGAAATGAAGGATTATACGAGGGCGGGTCAATAAGTCCGTGACTTTTGGATTAAAACACAGATTTTTTGATAAAAAAATAATTTTATTTTTCAACGTAGTCTCCCTTGAGCTCTATACACTTTGTCCAACGCTTCTCCAATTTTTTTATCCCTTCCAAAAAAAATGATTTGTCGAGGTCCTCAAAATAGGCCTTTGTTTGCGAGATGACTTCATCATTGGAGTCAAATCTTTTTCCACCAAGCCATTTCCTCAGGTTTGGGAACAAGAAGTAGTCGCTCGGAGCCAAATCTGGAGAATAGGGTGGATGAGGGAGCAATTCATAGCCCAATTCATGGATTTTTGCCATGGCAACTGCACATGTGTTTGTGGTCGACTGTGAGCAAACGCGGCACCCCCATCTTGCGGAAAGCTTTCTCATGCCCAAGTGATCATTCAAAATTGAAACCACTGAGCCATGCGAGATCCTTACGGCTTCCACAATCTCTCGCACTTTCAATCTTCGGTCGGCCAACACCATATCGTGAATTTTTTCGATTGTTTCGGGTGTAGAGACCTCAACTGGGCGTCCAGGACGTTCGGCATCTTCAGTGCTTGTACGGCCACAACGAAATTCAGTAAACCACTTTTTTACCATTGAAATCGATGGTGCAGAGTCCCCATAGTATTTATCAAGCTTAGCCTTGGTCTCGGTAATGGTTTTTTTTCGCAAGAAATAATGCTTAATAAGCACACGAAATTCACTTTTTTCCATTTTCTCCTCAAATTAGTGAGTAGTCTGATAAAAATAGCTGTCAAACACAAACTAACTGACGCAGCAAGTTTAAATTTTGACAGGAGTCAACTGACAGATGCCTGTTGACAGGAGCAGTGTTGCTGTTTCAGTAAAGAGGTCAGAAATTCAAAAAGTCACGGACTTATTGACCCGCCCTCGTATTAAACCCATTAACACAACAAATAGATCATTCTGTTTCAAAGGTTTGGCTCTAACTATAGGGAGCGTTTTAAGACTAAGGGAAACGTTATTCATTAATCATGATGATTTATATAACATTTATGTTAATAAATTTTATCAAGATCCATTAGAAAACTTATTTGGGAAAATAAGAGCGCGGAACATAAATAAAAGTATAGCCAAAGTTATATCGATTAAATTTCTATTTAAATCGGAATGATCCAATTGCGAGGAAGACAATTCGGAATACTTGCAGGTGGATTGGAATGCCGTTTTGCAGAATGATACAGAGGAGCAAACTGTGCTTAAAGAGAATATTCTTCAGAATGAAAACTGTTTTGAAAATAACATGAATACTAACAATATAATTAACCAATGAGATGAAAACGCAGTATCATTTAAAGTACCACAAGTCAACGACCTTGCTATTAGATATTTTGTAGGATACTGCTATTTCAAAACAATAAAAAAGATGAATAAAATCTATGAAAATTGTGCGGGAGAAATGTTAAAAGACAAGCACGATTTCAATCTAACAGAAATACTGATAAAATTAAAAGAATATGAGAATTCGAAAGAAAATACAGTTCTCTGGTGGCCGCCCGAAAAATATTTTCAGGTATGCCGTCTTCGTACACAAATATTCTCTGAATACTTTGAAAAACTGCCTTTTGCATTTAATTTAAGAGAAAACATAATCGAAGAATGTATAAAGGCAATAAATATTTTTCGAAATGGTTTGATACTTCTAGTGCATGTTATGAGCATAAGATTAATTTAATAAATTTCCTAATAATTGTATTGCTCTGGAAAAATTGTAAATGGGTCCTTGATAAGAACAGAAATAAAAACACGATTCCCAGAAATTAAAAATTATTGGGGGGTTTGGGAGGGTGGGGGTCGATGTCCTGCCACTTCCTCGCTCGTGTCCTCTGGAAACTACTTGGGTAAGGGTGCTTTAACTACAATATAATTTGTCAAAACATGTGATTTCTTAGAATTAGTTTTTAAATTTTGTACTTAAGCCGCCTTTACTTAAGTAGGCCAAGAGCAGTGATCAATTATTATACAGGTATATATACAGATAATACTATGTACATATATTAGAATATATACGTGGTACGAGGGCGGGTCAATAAGTCCGTGACTTTTTGAATTTCTGACCTCTTTATTGAAACAGCAACACTGCTCCTGTCAACAGGCATCTGTCAGTTGACTCCTGTCAAAATTTAAACTTGTTGCGTCAGTTAGTTTGTGTTTGACACCTATTTTTATCAGACTACTCACTAATTTGAGGAGAAAATGGAAAAAAGTGAATTTCGTGTGCTTATTAAGCATTATTTCTTGCGAAAAAAAACCATTACCGAGACCAAGGCTAAGCTTGATAAATACTATGGGGACTCTGCACCATCGATTTCAATGGTAAAAAAGTGGTTTACTGAATTTCGTTGTGGCCGTACAAGCACTGAAGATACCGAACGTCCTGAACGCCCAGTTGAGGTCCCTACACCCGAAACAATCGAAAAAATTCACGATATGGTGTTGGCCGACCGAAGATTGAAAGTGCGAGAGATTGTGGAAGCCGTAGGGATCTCGCATGGCTCAGTGGTTTCAATTTTGAATGATCACTTGGGCATGAGAAAGCTTTCCGCAAGATGGGTGCCGCGTTTGCTCACAGTCGACCACAAACGCAATCGTGTAACAAATGGCAAAAATCCATGAATTGGGCTATGAATTGCTCCCTCATCCACCCTATTCTCCAGATTTGGCTCCGAGCGACTACTTCTTGTTCCCAAACCTGAAGAAATGGCTTGGTGGAAAAAGATTTGACTCCAATGATGAAGTCATCTCGCAAACAAAGGCCTATTTTGAGGACCTCGACAAATCATTTTTTTTGGAAGGGATAAAAAAATTGGAGAAGCGTTGGACAAAGTGTATAGAGCTCAAGGGAGACTACGTTGAAAAATAAAATTATTTTTTTATCAAAAAATCTGTGTTTTAATCCAAAAGTCACGGACTTATTGACCCGCCCTCGTATGTCCCAAAATTTTCTACCGTGCCGAACCCTTCTCTTAAGGTACGTTTTGAGTTTGGGCAATAAAAAAAGTCGCACGGGGCCAAGCCCGGAGTCATTGCCAAAACCACTGATAAAAACATGTTTCTTCTGGGATTGATTTGATTGAACCCGCCGTAAACAACCTGATTGGAACCTCTCAGTGCGGTTTCACGCCAGGAAAGTCCACAATCGATCAGATTTCCACACTCCGGCAGATCTTGGAGAAAACCCAAGAAGTCAAGATCGATACCCACCACCTGCTTATCGATTTTAAGGCTGCCTATGGCAGCATTTATAGAGACGAGCTATATAGAGCGATGTTTAGTCTTGACATCCCTGCCAAACTCCCAAACTCCAAAACTCCAAACATCAAATCGCCAACACCCTTCGGCGGGCAATGCCAAACTCCCGAAAGTAAAATTGCCTACGAAAAAGCTTCTAAGGAGTGCCGTTCGGACTCGGCGATAAATCGTAGGTCCCGCTCAGATGTGACAAAAATGACAACATGAGCAACACAAATGAATGTCAAGAAGCTAGGCCATGGCCCACACGGGGCTGCCAGCGCCACAGTGTTTTTTTTTTTGTTTTTGTTTCGCCAGCTGTTTCCAGCAGTGCTGTACTCCAAGTTGTTTTAGATCCCATTCCACTTGTTCGACCTCCATACTATATTCGGCCGTCCAAATACTTTGCGTATAGTTTTGAAAACTCGATCTTGCTCAATGCTTGGACATTTATCAAATTTTGTAGTCCTGAGCACAAAATTTGGAAAAATCCTGTAATGTATCATAAAATATACAATACCCCCATTTAATTTACATTGCATAACAAGTTACAAACAAAATAACAAGCACACGTACATAAACCCAAGCAAACCGGTTATACTGGGCAACGTCAGCGGATGATGCCTTTGCAAATCGCAGTCCATTCAAGTACAGATGGGCGAATGGTTTTTTTTTATTTATTTCTTTCGTTACGTATTGTTTTTGCATATGAGGTAAACGACTTTGCATGTGTGGGTGACAAGTGGCAAGAGCAAAAAGAGAACATGCAGCTTTTTAAAAAGCTTTTTTTTTGGCTTGATTTCATTTTCATAGGACACAACTTCCCATATGAATGAGACATCTGTATAGATTTATTATCTGTGCTAAAAGCTTATTACTTCGTTTATGGTTCACACCTTAGTATTGCGTGGGATAAACATAAATCCGAAATGGATGACGTTGAAACTACACTCAGGTTTGGCATCTCACAAACGACAGGTCGGGTTTGTCCACTAGTCTTGGAAGGTGCCACACTCGCGTGAGAAAATCCTGCGGTGATTTGAAAACTGCAAATTTTGAGTTTGAGTGCTCTAACAGTCGGGTCATTTCCACTGCTTTAAGCACGCACACTCAAAGACCCTTTTTAATTTTATGTCGCTGTACAGTTCGTCGTTAATGCAGACGGGACCGAAGAATTTTTCTTTCGAAGCAACCAAGAACACCCTCATCCATTTTTGATCATGTTCATGCCTCTGCGCCATAGAACAGGACTGGGATTATTAAGGTATTATAAAGGGTGACTTTTGTTGTTCGAGAGAGGGCTGCTACTCAATTGCCTTCTTAGCCCAAAGAAACAGCGGTTGGCAAGAGTTATTCTTCGCTTGATCTCAGGGCTTGCGTCGTTGTCTGTATTTATAGCAGAGCCTAGGTAGACAGAGTCCTTAACTACCTCAAAGTTATACTGTCGAGGGTGACGTTCTGCCCGAGACGTCGGTGTTGGTTGTCCTTTTTGCTTGACAGTTTTACTTGGTCTTGCCCTCATTGACCGCTAGACCCATTTTCGCCGATTCCGTCTCAATACTCGCGAAAGCGCCACTGACATCACGCTGCTTTCTACTGATTGATTATGTCAATATCGTCGGCGTATGCGAGGAGTTGAACGCACTTTTGAAAGATAGTGCCTCTTGTGTTCGCTCGTGAGTTTTGCACTTTTCTTTCAAATACGATGTTAAAAAAATCACATGACACCGCATTGCCTTATCTAAATCCTTTCTGGACATCAAAGGTCTCGGTGATGGAGTAGAGTGCATTCTCCATCGTTATCCTGCACAGACGGACGAGTATAGCAGGGATGCCGAAACTAGACATTGCTCTGTATAGCTCGTCTCCATAGATGCTGTCATACGCGGCCTTATGCTGGCGGTATTGGACCTCTTAAGGGACTAAGAGACACTCGATCGGAAAAGGACTTGGCTATCTCTTGCGATTGCAGCCGTCTGACGTCGAATTTCCTCACAGCATTAGTTTGTCTTGGCGTAGTTTGGGATATCCGCAACCGTACCTTGGCTACAACAAGGTAATGGTCCGAGTCGATGTTAGCTCCTCGGAGTGTACGGACATCCAAAATACTGGAGGAGAGTGTTGCGTTGATCGCAATGTGATCAATCTGGTTTACTGTTGATTGATCAGGAGTTCTAAAAGTCCCGTTGTGTATTTCGAGATGTGGGAAACGCGTTCTGGCTACGACAATGTTTCGCCCCACCGCAAAGTCAATTAGCCTGAATCCGTTATCGGAGGTGGTGTCGTGCAGTCTATATTTTCCGATCGTTCCACCAAAGATACCCTCTCTTCCTAGCTTTGCATTAAAATCACCGAGGACAATTTTAATGTCATAGCTAGGGCATTGCTCGTAGGTCTTGTTAATGAGCTCATAGGAGGCATCTTTGGTGTCGTCATCTTGGCGAATTTAGCCTTGATGCGGATTGCTACGAGGTGCTCGCTCACATGCCAGAAGCGATACACGATAACACGAGCTAGTAAACACATCGCCGCAAGACAAAAAGGTGATACGAAGATGATATAATTCATTAAAGCAATGAGAACGTCAACAACTATTAAAGGTAGTTTTAGTCACTGCACGGCCAAATTCAAGGGCGAACGAGATGCTGCCATCGTTGAAGGCTTCATAGCTACGATCAACGTGTACAAAGACGTAGAACGCATAAGTGACGAAGATGCCATAAAAGGGTTTCCCTTACTCTTGGAAAAAGGTGCGAGCAACTGGTGCCAAGGAGTAAAAGATGAAATCAAAACCTGGTCTGATATGATCTCTCGACTCCGTTTAGCACACGCTCCGGCCAAACCCGCGTATAGAATATATATGGATATCATTGATAGGAAGCAAAGAGCTCACGAGAAAACGGACATCTTTTTGTGTGAAAAAAGGGCACTTCTTGCAAAACTGGTAGATCGAAAACCATGTGTGAAAATGATGCTCGATATGATCTACGGTCTGCCACATATCCGAATCCGTGACGTTGTTCCACGAGATAGTTTCTTGAAGTTTTATGAGCTCTTTTCAAAAGCCAGCGCCGTGGAGTTATCCATAGAAGAGAAGAATGGAATAAGAAACCATTGGCCCGAATCTGTTTAAATTAAAAACCGATGTAACTTCTGTAAACATTCGGGCCATGCAACAGATAAATGTAGGAAAAACGAAAGGTACAACGTTATGAAGAATGCGTCCACTCAACAAGTGGAAACCAAGATTTTCTGCTATTTATGCAAACTCCCTGGGGTAATACGTTCCACATTCCCTAAGGACCGTCTACCATATCCTTTAATTGCATAAAAAAATCACTTGGGGCCGATTTGCCAACCATCCCAATCGGAGTTCATGGTAAGTCAGGCATTGCATGTTTGGACACAGCAGCACGTACAAGCGTTGCGGGAAGAGAATTTCTTATTCAGTTGTTGAAGAATGGAATCAAATTCCCGAAGGTCAAAGCTGACGTCACACTTGCTGACGGCGAAACCAACGGACATGAAATCCTTTTAGGAGAAACTCATATCATAATCGGTAACCGCCTGAGACCCATCCAATTTATCGCTTTACCGAAAGCAACAGATAATCGTACCCTCATTGGCATTTGACTTCCTAGAAGAAAACGGGATAGTCCCTGACATAGGTCAACGATTATGGTACTTCGCCGACCAACCCGAAAAGAAATTTGATTTTTATGACAGCTCACATACACAATTAAAGCGCAAAAGTGTTCAAATAGACGCACTTTCGGGTTTGTAAAAGCTCTAAAGCACCCCTACCCGAGAGACCAATGTTTTCCTCAACTTTTTCAAAGCAATAGATATCTCCCCTAGCTTCAACACCCAAGCCATACTTTGAGTTTAACATCCAAACACCACCACGTAGTTCGATTGTAACATCAACCAGAGACAACGACTATTCGCCACACTTGATCCAAAGAATTTTCAGCGGGAGCCTCAGAAATGAGCATACACCAGACCGAGAACAGAAGCGACAAAAGATATTCCCTGCAATGGTGCGGTCAGAAGAGGAAGTGTTTCTCGAACCATTCTTTACAGAAATTTTAGCGTTCGACATCGCACTACGTCAAGATGTGGCAGTAGAATTAAATGTGTACGAGAGTGACAAGTTGAACCAATTGCTAACAGAAAACGAAGCACTGTTCGGAATGGCAATAGAACCAACCCCATATGCAGAACACAAGATTAACACCGGTAACCACGAACCAATAGCTACAACACCTTATAGGCTATCACCCATTCGAAAAGAACACCTCAAAGAAGAACTAAAGAAAATGCTTGAATTGAACATAATTGAGAAAGCGAATCTCCTTGGGCAGCTCCAGTAGTGCTGGTACCAATAAAGACTCAGGAATATGAGTATGTATAGATTACAGAAAAATAAATAATGTGATCAGACAAATATCCGCTACCTAGAATAGATGAACTTTTGTACTCAACACGAAGAACTAAATTCGAAACCTCCCTGGACCTTCAAACTGGATACTACCAGATAAAAGTGACATCGAAAAAACTGCCTTCATAACCCCTTTTGGCCTGTACCAATTCACACGCATGCCATTTGGTCTACGCGCCAGCGACGTTTCAAAGGTTAATGGACAAATTCCGAAAGGGGATCCCTGAATCATATTGGTTTATCTAGATGATATAATTATATCACTATCAGGACTTGAAGAAAGTCTTCCAGCACCTCAAAGCAAATCGATCAAAGTCCAATTTCTGTTCCGCAAATATTAGATACCTCGGTCAAAAATTAACAGAAAAGGGTATACAAGTTGACCCGGAGAAAATTTCAGCCACCACCAATCGACCGAAGTCAAATAATGTCAAACAAGTGTTCTTAATTCTTCAAACCTGTCATGGTATCGCCGATTTATAAATAACTTTGCACAAGTTGGAAAACCTATGAGTAATCTAACCAAGAAAAATTCTGTGTGGAAATGGGAAGATGAAGAGAAAACCGCATTTGAAAGTTTTAAAACCATGTTAACAACAGCGCCAATATTACAACAGGTAGAGGAAGAGAAGCCTTTCATATTAAAAACACATGCCAGCAATTACGCTCTCGGGGCAGTTCTAGTTCAGGGGGAGAAAGAGAAAGAACATGTTATAGAATATGCGACGAGACTACTCACAGCCCCAGAACGGAACTATTCAACCACGGAACGCGAAGCCCTTGCCATTGTATGGGCCATCAATAAATTTCGATGTTACATTGAAGGTGGTGAAATATACTCGTAATAAAATAAAATAACTTTTAAGACAGACCATCAACCCCTGAAATGGCTAATGAGTATAAAATCCCCAACAGGAAGACTAGCACGCTGGGCTCTGCAACTGCAACCCTATAATATCAAAACAGACTATACGCCTGGTAGAATGAACTGCGTAGCTGATATGTTATCAAGACCTCCAGATGATACAAAACCTGAATATAATGTCAATAGCTTCCAAATCGATATAACTAATAAGGGGACGAAAGAAATCCGTGAGGCCCAGCTCGAAGATGCATGGGTAAAAGGAATCATCGACTCTTTCGAAAACAACGACGAAAACGTTACATGGTGGACATCTCGCGGATACCTGCCTGATGGAATATTATATACTCCCCAGATTCCGATACTGAAACTGCGCAGCCCGATATTATTGGCCCGGGCTGAGAACTAGTGTAACAAAACACATTGAAAACTGTTTGGCTTGTCTGCGATATAAACCAACAAATACGAAACCTTACGGATTACTACAAACCGTATCATGCAGTCAACGATTTGAAGTAGTAGCAGCTGACTTGTTTGGCCCATTACCAATAACTAAAGAAGGATTCCAGTGGATATTGATAGCTGAGGACATATCAAGAGAAACTCGTTTATTCTTACAAAAAAAATAAATAAATAAATAAATAAATAACTTTGTAAATAATTGAAAAGGAAATTTGGCAACGCCATAAAAGAAATTTGGCGATTGGTTGCCAGTTAATATTAAAACCCAAGAGCTTTCTAAATAATAATCTTTTATTTTATCTTTAATATCAGACAGGTATATAGATTGATACCAGTTTCTGCAACGCACTAAACCGAGTTGAGTTGGTATTTTTCCGTAAAAGGATTTGTAGACACGCAGTTGCTTTTGAAAACGGCAGATGGTGGAAGTTCCCTTTTGTTGTCTACGTTGCCATCTGTTATCAGATGCTGATACTAAATCTTGTGCTGAAGTTGCCACAGTACTCCCCCTCTAGTAACGAAGTTACGATTGGTTTCGAATGTCAAATCTGACTTTTCGCTGTGGATGAGTTTTGTTTTTATTTGTTGCGAGATGGTTATTAATTGGAGTTGAAAACTTTTCAGGATTGTTTATTGCTTCGATGGCTTCCGAATGAATGTATGCTGGTTTGAGTCGGTCTATTGATATGTTGGTTAATTTTTCGTGTATGTTGATTGTTAAAAGCTGATTGATAATTCTTTTAATTACATGATGTGGTCCAGTGTACGGCTGTTGGAGTGGTTTTTTAACTGCGTCGCATCGAAGGAAGACGTGTGTGCACTTCAAGAGGTCGGGTGAAACAAATAGTTTCTGTTTGGCGTGATTCGACGTCCCTCTTGGTCCAAGTTTTCGCATTATCTCACGATGTCTCTCGATGAAAATCTGTGGATTGGATGCTGCATTTTCATTTGAGAAAAACTCACCAGGAACTCTGAGATTCTTCACATAGACCATCTCTGCTGCAGAAGCTTTGATGTCCTCTTTGTACGCTGTTCTCAATCCCAATAAGAATGTTGGGAGAGACTCGACCCAGTTGGTTTTTTTTGTGACACATAGGGGCGGCTTTAAGTGAACGATGCCAGGGTCCACTAGTCCATTTGATGCTGGGTGGTATGATGATGTACGAATGCGTATTGTTCCCAATAAGTTCACGTTGATCAAACTGAAATGGCATCTGTTTAAACCCCAGTTTTATTTAATAAGTATTTTTCTTGTAAGCCTCACTATAAATTTCCCATTTCCTTTCTTTTCATACATACTGTATGTATAGATGGCTTTTGTCCCTATAATCCGTTCCCACACTCCATTCTGCTAAATAATCAATTTTACCAACCAAAATTTATATTCCCACCGAATATTCTGCTGACGTATGGGTTTTGTTCGCACCTGCAATATCAAATACAGTATTAGGTCGCAATGCCCAGACGTAATAGAATACTCCTATAGTATTACATTTTTGTTTGTAAAGTAGTATTTAAGGAACTAAAATTTTTAATAAACTTCACTCGCAATCCAAACGTGTGTTTGACTTTAGATCAAAAGAGATCTAACATTTTGGTGACCCCGACGTGATTCCGCTGAAGAAATTTAAAAATAATGGAAGCCCTCATCAAGGAACAGGCAGTCGCAGCTGAGAAAATAACAAAGTTATTCTCCAACTTTAAGAAGGACGGACCAAGCAGGCGGACTAAACCATACTTGGAATCCCGGCTGGAGCGGCTTGACTTCGAATGGAGTGAATTCGAGAGCAGGGATATCAAGTTACAAGCATACCGTGCAGAGCGGCCAGAAAGCAGCTACTTCGAAAGGAAGTACTACGCACAAGTTGAGGCTGTGTATACTGAGTACAAGACAGCTATATTGCAAGCATAAACCGATCTTGAGAAGTCCACTTACACCAGTACTAATATCGAAAGCGGGAACACCACTAAGAAGCTGATAAGGCAGCAAAAGGCCTCAGTCAGCGCAATGGAGCATTTGCTTGCTTCCACCGATGACAACATGAAAGACCGTTCAACTGCATACTACAAACAAAAACTAGCGAGTCTTACGCAGCAATGGTCAATTATCTCTGGTCTACATCTTCAAATCGTGGCAGAAGAAGAGACCTTAGATTACTCGATTGATAACATTCAGAAACTAGAAGAACAATATCAATCGCGACTTATCGAACTACAGGAACACTTGGATCAACAGTTGGGCAAGACGTCACCAGCTGTGACTTCAGAGTCCAAGCGGTTCAACAAGCTTAAGCTACCAGAGATAACGCTGCCCGTATTTAGCGGGAACTATCTCCAATGGAAGGAGTTTCACGATCTCTACCTTCAGCTTATACATCAACAATCGATGAGTAAGGCAGAGAAAATGTTCTATCTGAAGGCTAATTTGTCTGGAGAAGCGGCCAAGCTAATTCAACACCTTCAGGTATCAGAAGACAACTACAATTCGGCGTGGTCAATCCTGGTACATCGCTACAACAATAAGCGATTACTACTTGCAGCATTACTCAATAAGCTGTTAGGCCAACCAGTCATTATCGGCGACTCGGCCACGGCAATCAAACGACTACACGATACCTCGAAGGAGTGCCTCTTCGGAATCAGAAACCTGGGCATTCCTATCCAGGATTAGGACCCATTACTTATTCATCCGATTCTTCCGAAAATCGACAAGGAAACTCATAGACTTTATGAGCAATCGCTGGACAACCCACGTGAGCTTCAAACAGTAACGGGACTACTTGCGTTCTTAGAGAATCGTTTTCAAATGTTGGAGGCACTAGGAACAAAAGAAAAGGGTGAATGTAAACGATCAAGCAGAGTCACTCTGACTACCACGCAAGAAAATGGCAAGTGTTTTTTCTGCGAGCAACCGAACCATCCCATTTACAAATGCCCAACCTTTTTACAGCTTTCAGTCACGGATAGGGTTAAAAAGGTTAAAGCATTTAAAAGATGTTTAAACTGCTTACGATTTGGGCATACAGTTTCAAATTGTAAGGCAGGGCATTGCATCAAATGCAACAAGTTTCACCATACTTTGCTTCACATAGCCGAGTTCAAACCGAAGCCTGAAACTCAGACTCTACAGATTGATAACAAGACTAGTCTATCAGCAATCAACGGAGACAATGCTGGTACTAACTATGTGCTTCTAGGAACAGCTATGGTCAACGTTCTTAATAAAACCAATAGCCCAATTAAGGCGAGGGCACTACTAGACTCAGGCTCTCAGATGAGCTTCATAACCAGTAAATTAGCTAGCAAATTAAAGCTAAGACCAAAGAAAGAACTACTGGAGATCTCCGGTGTAGGAGACAACCAACTTAAAATCGACAAGAAGGTGAATCTATGCCTTCAATCCCGAATTACTGGGCTTAGCACGGATCTAGAAGTATACATTCTCGATACTATAACGTCACGTCAACCCAGTCAATTTATTAATACGAGCAAATGGAATTTACCAAAGAATATCCTGCTTGCAGACAACGCATTTAACCAGCCTCAGGAGATTGACCTACTAATTGGAGCAGAGTTATTCCCCGAGCTTATTTCGATTGGACAGATCAGAATTCAGCGGTACTTGCCGGCACTTCAAAACACTTTACTTGGATGGGTTGTAATGGGAAAAGCTACACTTCAAAAACCGACTTCAAAACTGTTTTGCGGTATAACCTCTGAAACAAGTACGTTAGAGGAGATAGTAGAAAGGTTCTGGACAATAGAGGAAGTACAATCTACGAAATCCCCTGAAGAAATACATTTGACTCCGCAATATATATTCACCTTAACCACATGACAGAAATAAACAGCAGAGCAGAATTAGTCAGCGGACCACATTATTTTTTGCCACACCACTGCGTTTTGCGACCGGAGAGCAGTTCAACCAAACTACGGGTGGTTTTCGATGGATCTGCAAAAACATCTACGAATATTTCGCTAAACGATGTATTACACGCTGGCCCGTCATTGCAAAACGATTTGTTTTCAATTCTATTACGATTTAGAATTCCTACTTACGTATTTACCGCCGATATTTCTAAAATGTATCGCCAAATACTTGTTGACAACGACAGCAAGAAGTTCCAGCTCATCCTTTGGAGGGAGTCCCGCAGCCAACCTATTAGAATATATCAATTAAACACAGTTACTTATGGTACAAAATCGGCACCATACTTAGCCATCAAGTGTCTTCAAGATTTGGCTCTAAGTGCAACGAGTCAATATCCATTAGGTGCTGCCATTATTAGACGCGATATACGAGTATATATGGATGACGTTTTAACTGGAAGCGACGACTTACAAGAAGCATGCCAAATGAAGACAGGGTTAATTAATTTGCTCAAACAGGGGCAATTCCCATTGCGAAAATGGTGCGCAAACACACCAGCACTACTAAAGGGAAAAGCTAAAGAAGACTGTGAAGTGGAAACGATACTATCCGATCAATCCGAAGCGGCAGTTAAGACTCTTGGACTAACCTGGCTTCCAACATCGGATCAATTCATTATCAAAACTAAATGGATAGGTGCCATAAACGTTACTAAACGGACAATTCTTGCGGATATCGCTCACATCTTTGACCCCTTAGGAGTTGTTAGTCCGGTAATCATTCTGGCAAAAATCTTTTTACAAGAATTGCAGCGATCTAAACTGGATTGGGATGCTGCAGTTCCAATGGAAATACACACCAAATGGCTACACTTCAGGACAGAACTTCAACATCTAAACAGCCTGAAAATACCTAGACATGTATTTTTGCCATCCGCAACTGATATCCAGCTTCATTGTTTTTCGGAAACAACTGACGATCCCACGATTAGAACTTTGTGCCGCAAAATTAATGGTACAACTGGCCAGCGTTGTTAAAACAAGTATACCACTCGAAATCCACAAAACAACTTTTTGGACTGACTCTCAAATCGTCCTAGCTTGGATAAACACCCAATCACCATTACAAGCCTTTGTCGCTAACCGTATATCTTTTATAAACGAAGAAACCAAAAAGGGACAATGGAAGTACATCAATACGGAAATAAATCCAGCTGATTTATTGTCTCGGGGAGTATTTCCCGACCAATTTCTGAAAACCGTTTCTTGGTTCAAAGGACCTACATTCCTTTACCAATCTAAATCAACATGGCCAGTGCAATCAAAACTTATCAAAAGCGAACATCTTCCAGAAGTAAAAGCAATAAAAACAGTCTTAGTAGCCACAAGCAAGAAGACCCACTTTCTTGAAGAGATTAATCATCGAAACTCGTTTGCCACTCTAAGGCGAATAACAGCATACATCATACGTTTCATCAGCAATTTAAGAAGAGCGAAGGCCTTTCGGATAAAGGGGAAGGTTATCTCCGCACCAGAATTAAAGACAGCCAATATAATCATAGCCAAGTACATTCAGGAAACAACATTCTCAGACGATATTAAAGCACTCAAAAAATTTGGACAAGTACCTGAGAAAAGCCGATTAAGTCCATTGTCTCCATTTATCGACAATAGAGGTGTTGTACGTGTAGGTGGTCGATTGGAGGCTTCTAACTTGCCATATGAAACAAAACACCAGATCATCTTGCCCAACTCACATGTATTTTCGAAATTATTGATGACACATCTGCACTATACAAACCTCCACGCAGCGCCACAAGCATTACTAGCTTTCGCAAGGCAAGACTATTGGATAGTGAGAGGAAAACAACTCGCTCAAACAATCGTACACAACTGCATACGTTGTTTTAAGGCAAAGCCAAGAAGTATTGAGCAAATTATGGGAAATCTACCGCCAGAGCGAGTACAACCTTCAAAACCATTCACCAACGTAGGAGTCGACTTATTGGGTCCAGTGTATATCCACTACATGATCAGAGGAAAACAGCCAACAAAGGCCTATGTATCGGTTTTCGTATGCTTTGCAACGAAGGCTGTGCATCTGGAGTTAGTTTCAGATCTAACAACGCAAGCGTTTATTGGTGCCCTAAAAAGGTTCGTGGCTCGCCGTGGATTACCCGCCAAAATTTTCTCGGACAACGCTACAAACTTCATGGGAGCTCGGAACGAACGCAATGAACTGCATGCGAAAATATATGATGAAGAAGGTCACAATATTATATCCGCTTACTGTACAGAAAAAGGTATTGAATGGAAACCCATACCTCCACAATCACCCCATTTTGGAGGTCTATGGGAAGCTGCAGTAAAGTCCGCAAAATATCATATGAAACGCATATTTTCGGGAATCGCATTAACTCAAGAGGAACTTTCCATGGCGTTGGCTCAAATTGAAGCTGTACTTAATTCGCGACCGCTAACACCGATGTCATCGAACCCGAATGACTTAGAAGCTATTTCACCGGGACATTTTTTAACCGGCGCACCATTAACAGCAATAAATGATCCTGATTCAAAGCCAACAAACCTGTCAATTGGATCAAGATGGAATTTAGTAACATCCATACATCGAGAATTCTGGCGTAGATGGAGCAAGGAATATTTACAAGAAATCCAAAACCGATATAAATGGAAACACCCTCAAGAAGATGTTAAGCCAGGATCTCTAGTGTTGATTAAAGATGATAACTTACCTCCACTCAGATGGCGAATGGGAAGGGTATTGCAAACAATACCAGGACAGGACAAGCTGACTAGAGTTGTGGACATGCAATGGAGTGATCAGGCGATCTATCTTCAAGATATGTCCACTACCATCCGAAGCACAGCAGACTCCAACGATTACGGAACCCTTAAAATTACCAAGTCGGCCAGAAAAGAGGAAGGCCTTCAACTCTTCACAACCAAAGCGAAAAATAAAAATTAATCCTATCTCCTCTTTTATGATCGGGTTGATAATCCTTGGCACAGCATTTCAACAAGGAGGAACTCAAAGTTTGGTAGAAGTTGAAAAATTCACAAATAATCCGGGGATGTACTTTGAAGATTTGGGTCAACTTAATTTAATAACGGACGAATGGAATCTCTTTGTATACTTCAATATGTCAACTTACTGGAATGAGTATCAAGGATTAAAGGAAGGCATTCAGGGGCTAAGGAAAAAGTGTGAGACGATGAGACAAAACCGAAGCAACTTCGAACACCAACTCTTGGAAACAGAAAGGCTGAATGAAATTCTAAAGCATAGAAATGGAATTGCAATACGAAGAAAGAGATCTACTTTTGATATCATTGGGACCATTGCAAACAAACTTTTTGGTATTCTCGATCAAGACTACGCACAATACATCGAAAACACAATCGAAGAAGTCAACAGAAACGAAGAATATCTACTTCAACTAAATAAAAATCAAACATCGACAGTGGAATCAACCGATAACGTTCTTAACAAATCAATGTCCTCAATTAAGGAGCAATTCGTTTCGGTAAATAATCAATTAACAAAAGTCTATCAGTCCGTCAAAGAGCTTAACTACGCAGCAATCGAGGCAGAAACATTTAACTGCATTGCAATATATGTATCTCAAATAATGGGTAGTTTTCAGCGGACTCAACTAGCTATACTTGAGACCATTACTGATACCCATCAAGGAAGAATTAGCTCCCTACTTCTATCACCAAGACAACTACTGAAAGAAATTGACAACATACATAAGCACATACCACCCGCCTTAACTCTCCCGGGAAATGACGAGCACAATCTACCTAAACTTTATGAGTTACTTAGAGTTAAAACGCGAGTAACCACATCCGCGATTCTATTTCTCGTCAAACTACCACTATTAAATAGTCAAGTGTTCCAGATCTTCAAGCTTATTCCACTGCCAGTCCAACATAGTGATGCCTTCATATTCATTTAGCCATCAACAGCATTTCTAGCCATAAGCCCGTATCGAGACCAATATTTTCCATTATCCCACGATGAGTATAAATAATGCTTGCAAACCGATAATGGTAAATACCTGTGTAGGCAACGACATCCTATCTTCAACACTCACTCGACGGAACATCAGTGTGAGATTCATCTACTTAACCACGAGAAGCAGTTATCAGCGTGATGCCTGCTGAAAACATCAAGACCAGGGAAAATGTGGATCCAATTATATAACCCAAACCACTGGATTTTTGCGTTAAAGGAAGAAGAAATGCTTTCCATAGTCTGTGGCGCTAATATTTCGAATACCAAACTTAATGGAGTTGGACTACTAAAATTAGCTTCGAATTGCGTCATAAAACAACCGACAATGACGATTAATGCCCATAATTTTTACTTGACGAATTCTACTTCATCGTTTGTGCCAGCCTTCAATTTAACTCAGTTTTTGAGGAACTCTATACCAGAAATATCTCATGAAACATATGAGACCACGGACTTCCTGATCCGCGCCGACGAAGACCTGGCATCAATTCGAAAGGAAATTGCAGACCTAAAATCTAAACAAATACTATCGAAACCTATCACTTATCATGATGTGCACCAATATTCCATTAGCTACCTGTCACTGTTTGCCATACTTATCCTGATCATCATCTTCGTCATCCACAAAAAAAGAGTGACGAAACAACGATGTCTAAATCAAGAAGATGTCTTTGAGCTTCAGGATCTCAAGGCCGGGGAGGATGTTTAAACCCTAGTTTTATTTAATAAGTATTTTTCTTGTAAGCCTCACTATAATTTTCCCATTTCCTTTCTTTTCATACATACTGTATGTATAGATGGCTTTTGTCCCTATAATCCGTTCCCACACTCCATTCTGCTAAATAATCAATTTTGCCAACCAAAATTTATATTCCCACCGAATATTCTGCTGACGTATGGGTTTTGTTCGCACCTGCAATATCAAATACAGTATTAGGTCGCAATGCCCAGACGTAATAGAATACTCCTATAGTATTACATTTTTGTTTGTAAAGTAGTATTTAAGGAACTAAAATTTTTAATAAACTTCACTCGCAATCCAAACGTGTGTTTGACTTTAGATCAAAAGAGATCTAACAGCATCGATATAGCGTTGATTCTCGACAATGCGTTAGCTACTACATTCTCTTCGCCAGGTAGGTATGTTATGTCGGCTGTGTATTGAGATATGAAATCTAGTTGTCTCAACCGATGCTGGGGAGCCTTATCGGAAAGTTGCTGAAATGCGTACATCAATGGTTTGTGATTTGTCTGAACTGTAAAACGTTGACCATCCAGAATGTGTTTGAAGAATTGGATAGCAAGATAAACTGCCAGTAGCTCACGATCATAAGTTGTGTACCGAATCTGTGTTTTTGAAAGTTTGCAGGAAAATAGGCCAATTGGTTTCTTTTGATCGGATTCTACTTGCTCCAACTTGGCTCCAACTGCAACATCCGAAGCATCTGTTGTTAGAATTAATGATGCTTTTGGGTCGATGTGAAACAGCAATGTTGTTTGTTTTATGCTTATCTTACAATTTTCGAAAGCTGTATCAGCCAAGTGTGTCCACGGTACACTTGATAAGATCGTTCGACGGAGCTTGGATGTATGCACTGTAAGGGATATATCTTCTGTAGTTGCGCGCTATGACACTTAGCAAATTAAAAACAAAACTCTGCCTTTTCTTTGCAGATGATATTTTTTGGTTTTCTAAGTTAAGTTCGCGGTGAAATTCAAAAAACTATTCTCAGAGAATGCACTATCCCGAAACGATATGCAATGAAAAACAAGATTTATTTATTAAGAAGATCACTTTATTTGATTACCACTTTCCAAGTGGGTGAGAAAATTGGGAACTACCATCGTTTGTTTACTTTGCCCAAACGAAACCTTCCTTCAAACAGCTGTTTCAGGTTGTTTCCTATTGTCGGGTCATTGAACCTAGACTATCGGCTCTTCCAATTGAATATACAGCTAATTCTTGCTTCCTTCTTTTGCACTCATCTTCCTCCAATACATCTGCATTGATTTCCACTGACTCGCATGCAGATCAGTGGGTGGTGCCAATTACCAAGAACATGGCATTTTTTACGAACGCAACGTTGCAATGTGGCAGCTATGACACCAAAAATGAGCCTGTGACACTTTAACACCTTAAAACTTTCCCACAAGTTTGTATGCAATCAGTGGATTCCCGCGTCTGGAGACTACCGGTGGGGTAAAAGAACAGTCAATCAATTCGAAATGAGCACACAAGTGTCAAACCACTCAAATTTAAGATACACTTCATGGAAATGTTCGCATTAATAGCGATTGCAATGCACTCGGGTGATCCCAGAGCAAGCAGAAGTTGGAACCTCGGATCGATGACCTCAAAAAGTTTAGAACTGGAAGCGATTATGCGTCGCAGAACTCTTCAAACCCTGCGCGTACAGGATACGAAGTGGTGTAATATAGGAAATAAAGCGCGTTTTCTTGATTTAAAAACTAAGGCATTTAAGATGTTCTACCATGGAACGGTCGATGGACGAAACGGTGTTGGTATCATTGTTGTTGTTGCAGCACTAAGCAATATCGTTGATATTCTGAAAATAAGCGACCGCTTAATGAGTGTAAAATTCGTCATACACAATGAAACGTGGAACAAAATGGATGCGACCAATCGGAAAAAGATAGATTTTGGTCAGAGTTCGGTAATTTGCTTAGAAATATACCTATCGATGAGATGCTCTTCGTAGGCGGAGATTTAAATGGCCACGTCGGAGAAACAAATGTTGATTATGAGACAGCCACGGCGGTAAAGGCGTTGGAACCAGAAATTCAGCTGGTGAAGACATCCTTGTAGCGAGTAGGGCTTACGGCTTAACCGTCTTAAATACAATGATTATTAAACATAAACGACATCTAATCACTTATAGCAGCGGAGGCCATGCAACGCAAATAGATTATCACCTCTGCAAAATGTCGATGAAAAACGTGTTAAGGACTGTAAAGCAGTACTTGGAGAATCGCTAGTAAGCCATTAACGCCTGCTCATTACAGAATTTTTCACAGCGGAACAACCGAAAACACGGGCATCGTATGGAAAGCCAAAAATCCGGTGGTATAATCGATCGAAGGAACGAAGCGCAAGATTTATCGCACTGGCTAAAGAATTACTTCAAAATATAAATGGTATAGCAGACTCACTTAGCCCGCAAGAAATGTGTGAAGCGGGGGAAAGCTGCGGAACCAGACAGCATTCCATCAGAGTTTTGGTCTAAGATAGACGGAATCGGCAGCGAATGGCTATCGAAACTTTTAAATAAATTAAAATGTGGACAACCTATTCCGAATCAATGGAGAAGTAGATTCTTGGTTCCATTATACAAAGGAAAAGGCGACACTCTTTTAAAGGCGACTTATTTTAAACCCGTTTCTCTCTAGCGCATTTTTCCATGAATCTAAGGCGTTCTGTAAATCTTCGGCGTTATTGCTAAGTATAACTGCGTCGTCAGCGAAGAGAATTGGCGTTACATTTATTTCGCGCATGCAATCTTTTATAAAATAGTCGGATACTACGTTAAAGATACTACGTTAGAAAGGGCTAAGTACGCTTCCTTGACGCACTCCGATATTAACTGGAAATTCTCTCATTAGTCCAGCAGAGCTTTTAACCGCAGTTTTCACGTTTCCGTACATGGCTTGTATTAATCTAACATACGTTTCAGGTACGTTTTGAGACCTCAGCCCGGCCCATATGAGATCCCTAGGCACTCGATCGAATGCTTTTTCGAGGTCGATAAATACCATGTGTAAATCCTTAGACGAATCTTGGTGCTTTTTCATTATTATTCGTATGCTTTGGATAGCGTCCACCGTCGATCTTCCTTCCATAAATCCACACTGGCTATTATCGAGCTTTATTATTTGCCGAAGACGTTCGTTTAAGACTCTTTCGACGATTCTCGTTGTGTCTGACATAAGCTTGACTGAACGGTAGTTGTTGCATTCTCGAGTGTCGCCTTTTCCTTTGTATAATGGAACCAAGAAGCTACTTCTCCATTGATTCAACATAGGTTGTCCACATTTTAATTTATTTAAAAGTTTCGATAGCCAAACGCTGACGATCCCCTCCATCTTCGACCAAATCTCTGACGGAATGCTGTCTGGTCCCGCCGCTTTCCCTCGCTTCATTTTTCCGATTGCTATACTTATTTTTTCGATTGAAAAGTCCGAAACTTCCTCCTCGAATAGACCAGCTGTCGGCACGATATCACGTGGAAACTGTTTGTTAAGCAACTCCTTGCAGTATTCAAGCCACCGATCACAAATTTCCTTTTCATTTGTTAGTAAACGACCGTCTGCGTTTTTGATGTATTTCGGCGAGGTTATTTCCATTGAATTTTTTCGCCTCTGTGCAGCGAGCTTAAAAATATTTGGCATTTTTGTATTGCACGGCGTTTGAACTTCTTGGACGCTGGACAATGTACTAAGCGTTTAAAAACAAAATGACGGCAGCGGAAATGAAAATGTTAAGGATGTCTTGTGGAGTCACTAAACGCGATTGTATTAGACCTATGCGTATAAGAGGAAGTCTACTTATAAAGAATTCGGTAACCGAACAGCTTCGGGCGGATAGAATAAGCTGGTATTGCCACGTTCAAAGAAGATCTGCGGAAAATCCAGTTAAAAAGGCACTATCAACTACGGTCACTCCAACTGTAAGAAAACGAGGTCGGAAAAAGAATTCCTGGATTTCTCAGATGGGAAATGCGCAACAACACCTGGGGCTTACCACTGAAGCGATCCAGGACCGAGCATTATGTAGACGCGTTCTGCGTTCTGCGATATTAGCCAACCCCATAAGCGGAGCAGTAGCGATGCAGTAAAAATGGGAAACTCGTTACGCATAAGTTCGTATAACGAGGAAAGGGTTAATAAAAGGATAAGAAGAAGAGGAAGCAATGTTGCTATGTTGGCTTCCACACAATTTGCTTGGTGTGCTGCTATTTTTTCTTCAAGCCCAATTTTGCTCCGGACTGTGGGCTTTTAGAGCTGTTTGAGATTCGCGCTTTTGTGGATTTCGCAACTCGAGCATTTTTCGACGGGATTTGGTGTGCACGTTCTTTGGAAAGATGGTCCATGTTGCTTCGCAACAGTAGTAGTTGACGATTCCAAAAAATCGACGCAAATCCAGGATAGTGACTGGTTTTGGGTAATGTGAAATAGCCTCTACTCTGTCTTCGGGCGGTTTACAGCCAGATTTGTTGATTGTGTGTCCGAGGTACGTGACCTCGGACTTCCCAAATATGCACTCTTCAAGATTGGTACAAGGCTGTGCTCTTGAAGACGTTGTAGAACTTGTTTCACATGCTGGAGATGTTAATTTTCTGAATTAGAGGCGATGAGGATGTCGTCCACATAGCAGAACACAAAGTCCAAACCACGGAGAACCATGTCCATGAACCTTTGGAATGTTTGAGTGGCGTTCTTAAGTCCGAACGGCATGATTGCAAGCTCAAACAAACCAAAGGGGATGGTAACAGCTGTTTTTTTTTTGTCTCCAGGAGACATGGGGATTTGGTAATACACCTAATACCTCTCCAATATCGAGAAGTAGCTTTTGCCGTACAAGTTCACGGTGAAATCCATGATTTGCGGTATTGGATAACTGTCTGGTTGCGTTTGTACGTTCAAACTACGATAGTCACCACAAAATCTCCAGCCGCAAGTCTTTTTTTGAACAAGGTGGATTGGACTGGCCCATGGACTGTTGGACACACGACAGTAACTCTTCCGGAGAAAATCCTCAAAATCGATTTTGGCTTGCCTCAACTCGTCGCCGGTAAGTCGTCGTGGGCGTTCGGCAATGGGTTGACCTGTTGTAACGATGTAGTGTTGCACAATGTTGGATTTCGATTTAAATAACATTTGCCTTTGCTGGCCGGGAAGAATTTATTTACCAGACTTATATATGGTTCAGGTCCGAATAAGGACAGAAGTCTGGTAACTCCAGTGGAATGAACTTTCCCTGGCACACTTAGAGAAGTTGACAATGCGTTTGGATTTCAAATCGATCTGAAGTCCGTAGTGTGCGAGTAGGTCAGCGCCAATGATTGTTGTTTTGACGGCAGCAATGAAAAATGGCCATGTAATTGCTCGTCAGAGACCGAGGTTGATGGTGAGAGGTATCTGCCCATACGTGTGGATTGGAGAGTTGCTAGCCGCCAGCAGTGTTGTTTCTCCTCTTTTGTTTGGGCAGTTTCGAGGACGAGGTAGAACGCATATGGTCGATCCAGAGTCTAACAGGAATTTTTGATGCGTATTTTTGTCGTAGACCTAAAGGCGGCATTCGGGGTTAAGTCTTGAGCTGTTGTCAACCGCCTTAGGTAACAACAGGCTTCCTAGTTATTTTGGACGAAGATACAGGGCTTTTTGCAGTTAACAGCCTTTTCGCCGAACTTCTTGTGGAAGTAGCACAATGACGAATGCGGTCCACGAGAGTTGGCCTTGAACTAGACGTAGTTCGTGACATGGTACGGGATCTACAGTGAGATTGATTCACCGCCAATTTGTTGATGAGGGCTGTCATATAGGTGAGGGTGGACTCGATGACTGTAAATCGCCTATCAAAGTTGATGCTGTTTGTATTTTCATAGCTGACTTCGGTTGCAAAAACAGCATTAGTTGTCGTGTTGTCCATAATTTTATCAGCAATCTTTGACAGCGCAGTGAGATCAACGTTATGACTAGCTGACAGTATTGCACGTATATGGCTTGGCAGTCGTGCCATCCAAATTGCGAACAACATGTCATCAGGTACATTTTGTCCGGCTAGTCGTCTCATCTCCCGTAACAGGCTTGAAGGGCGTTTATCGCCGAGCTCAAGGGATGTCATTATTCTGTTGAGCTGGCGTTCTTTGGACTCAGTGAACCTAGCTATTAAATGAGTTCTAAAAGTTAGATACTTATCTTCCTTTGCTTCTGGACAAGATCCGACACCTCGTTCAAAACCTCTGGATCCAAGGAAGCGTTGATTGCGTTGAAGCGGCTGTTGTCGGAAGATATCTGGTTTTTGTGAAACTGCGCCTCAATTCGTATAAACCATAGGGCTGGGTTTATTTTCCAAAACGGTGGGATTTTTAAATTTTTTAGTGCAGCGATTTCCATCAGTTCGCCAGGATCTCCAACAGATGCAGCGTTAGCTAAAGATGGAGTTGCATTTCCAGCAGTTGAAGCTTCTGGGTTTGTCATTTCAAACGTGGATACAATTCAAAATTTAATTTTAGAAGCTTGTGGAATCACATTGGGGTCACCACTTTGGCAATTGGTTGCCAGTTAATATTAAAACACAAGAGCTTTCTAAATAATCATCTTCTTTTTTTTATCTTAAATATCAAACGCGTTTATATATTGATACCAGCTTCTGCAACACACTAAACCGAAGTGAGATGGTATTTTTCCGTAAAAGGATTTTTAGACACGCAGTAAATAAATAATCTTTGAGTTATATCGAATAAAAAAAAACTTTATTTATTTAAAAGAACTTGATTTCACTTACAAGGTTAACAACGAACGAACGCTTAGAATGCTATCTTACGTCTACTTATACTCTATGAAATGTTTACTCAGCTTTTTCTGCATTCCCACAGGTATGCAACTGCATGTGATCAGCGGACAAAGTCTGGGAACATTTCTGTAACTTAATATCTACTGGTTCTAATATCTTTCAAAATATTCTCGATATCTGAGTATGCTGACTTATACATAACTTCTCCGTCCTTTACTTTAAAATTCTCCTGAATTTTGTTTTTTACTTTGACATTAACAGATTGCTGTATTTTGAAAGATATAAGAATAATGGTTACTAAAACAATTAAAATTATGACAAAGCTAACATTAAGTGTATGTGAAACATTTTTATGGTATTGTAATTCTTTTATTTTATTAAGTTTATTTTCATTTTCAAATATAATTTCATCTAAAGTTATTTTATCAGTAAAATTTGTAAAATTTTTGTACATTGGATAGTAAAATCGCTCTTGGAAGCTTTCTTTTATGTTTGACAAATAATGATCTAGAATTTTACAATTATTAAAATGTATTAACACGTTTCCAGTTATATTTAAATTTCTGTTGTCGCAATTTTGACTTATGTTTAAATTATTTGCATTCTTTATTAAAATGGTTTCTTCATCTATTAATATGATTTCAGTTTGGTTATTTCTAATTAATTTACAATTTTCTTGAAAAATACAATGTTTACTTATGCTTAATTCATTAAGATATTCTTCATACTTATAATTGATTTTATTGTATTCTACTACCTTTTCTTTAGAACAATCGATTTCTTTTCCATTTTTGTTTGAAATCGGTACTATTATTTTTAGTGGAATCTGTTTAAATTCTTTTGGGATTTTTATTGCAAATATAAGAGTATCATTCTTATATTTAGTAATGCCTAATTTAATATTTTTCATTTTATGCAAATCTACGAGTATATTGTATTTTTGTATCTCCTCATCTGTTAGGATGTTAGGATGAATTATTTCCTGTCTTGCTGATGCTACATTATCTTGTATGTGTTCTATTTTTTCTTTTATTAGTTGTACTTTAAAAAGCTGATCAACAAATAAATTCTGTTCAGTTGTTCGACTGGATACATTGTTTAGTTGTCGCAAAATTATTTCCCTGGCTTTCTTAATAATATCTTTAAGCTGTCTAAATGTTCTATTGAAACTATTATTTATTACTCGTATAATTTGCTGGTTTAAATTACTAATTGAATTGTGATTATTGACTTCTATATTTTCAAGGTGGTTTTCAATGTCTATTCTATCTTCTTCGTCTAATGTACCGAAAAGCCACTTTGATGCTTTTCCTACAATGTTAATTAAACCTCTTTTCTTTCTATTATCTCTCGGAATAATTGTTCTTACTATATTTGTTAAATGTATGAGTTCTGTTTTAAGTAGTTCTTTGTGTTGTACGTCAAGACTGTCTATATTTAATGCTATGTCATTTAATAAATTTATTATGTCTTCTGGTTTGATCATGTAAATGATAATGTCTGTTTTAACGACTATGTCGACGTCATTAAGTTTGATTTGAGTAAATCCTGTTTGTTCCTTTATGTCGTATATATGTAAGAGTCCGTTAGTTGGCGTTATTAGTAGGAGAAACAATGTCCTCGTGAAGAGCTGAAAATTTTCGTTGTCGTTTAATATTAGTGGTATGAACGTTTGCTAGTTTACTACGCTTAAACTTAGGTTGATGTTTATGTCTAACTGCCTTATAGTTTTTTTATAAATCCTGTGGATCTCTCTTAAATGTAATCTTCGCGATTTTCGTTGGACTTTTTGATATTGTTTTCTTTTGTTGACCTTAAGTTTTGTCTTACCTTTTCAAAATCTATTCTTTTATATTGAACTTCGCTAGGAGTTGTTTTTATTGTGGGATGTATTCTCTCATTATAGTTTCGTATGGCCTTTGTTATTAATCTTTTGATTGATATATTTTGTTTATTTAATTTTAAAATTCTACATTTTTCTAATATGGTGTTATGAAATCGTTCTATGTCAGAATTTCCGGTGTGACTTTTTGATTTGGTAAAATGTATTTCTACATCTTCCTCTTGTAAGAATTCTTTGATGTGGATTGATTTGAACTCATTATCAGCTATAATCTTTTTAGGTTTTCCTACTTTAGCGAAGTGATTCTCTAATTCCTCTACTATTGTAATATGGTTCCTGTCTGAAAGATAGTACGCTAATCCAAATTTTGAAAACTTGTCGAAAATTGTTAGAAAACTACACTTCATTATGACAAATGTATCTACATGAATTATTTCGTTTAGATCTGTTGCTGTCTCGGTTAATTGAAATTTTGTTTTTATTGGTTTTCTATCGTATTTAACCTGTTGGCATATCTCACATTAGTTTATAACTATTTGAATTATTTCTTGTAATTAAGGGTAATAAATTTTGTGTTTAATAGCACTGTAAGTTTCCTGAATTCCTGAATGTAAACTTTCCTTCACATGATAGAGTGATATTTGTTTTACTATTTCTACTTCTGTTTTGATATCTTGCGCTCTAAAAGAACATTTAACAAATTTAATTTGGCTATCGTCTGAAAACATTTCTCTTAACTTTTCCTGAACTACGTTATATTGATGATCTGGTAATTCTGAAAAAATACCAATTTTTCCTTTTTTTATAAAAATTTTAAAGATATCGGTTAATCTATCAAAGTCGTATTCTGCTATGTATATTATTCGTTTTCCATGAATGGTTTCAATTTCTTGGGTTTTGTTGTCAGTTAGAATTATTTGAGTTTTGTATTTGTTCACTATTTCTTCTTTGATTGGTATGTAGTCCATGAGTTCCTCTTCTGCTAAATGAATTGTCGCATCTGAATTATTGCCTTCCATATTAAATACAAAATCGGATATTGAGTCATTTTCATTACATTCAAGTGAAAAGTTGAAAAGCTACTCTGTTTTCTTTACCCTTAAAATATTCGATTTCGAATTGGTATTCTCCTAGCTTTAAGAGCCATCTCTGATGACTGGGAGAAAGATCCTTACCTTTGTATTTGGCATGCAAAAATTTAATCGGCTGGTGATCTGTATAAATCTTAAATTAATTCCCATAAAGATATGGTCTAAAGTAGTTTACAGACCACATAATTGCAAGAAATTCTTTGTCCGTGGCTGAATAATTTTTTTCGTGATTATTCAGGGTTCTCGACGCGAAGCATACAGGATGTCCCTCCTGGGATAAGACTGCTCCTATTGCATAATTAGAGGCGTCTGTTGTTTGAAAATTAGGATATTTTAAAATTGGATGGCTGGTTATAAGAATTTTAAGCTTTTCAAAGGCTTCAATATAATTAGGGTCGTTTAGGGTAATTTTGCTATTTTTCTTCAAATATTTGGTAATAGACTGTGCTATTTTAGCATAGTTTTTAATAAATTTCCTGTAGTATCCTGTGATACCTAGAAAACTTTTTATTTCTTTTTGTATTGTGGGTAGTTTTAACTTTTGGATTACCGATATTTTTTCAGGATTTGGTTTTAAACCTTCCTTTGTTAGGATGTGTCCTTAAAATTCTGTCTCCTTCTTCATAAAATTACACTTATCGATTTGTATTTTTAATTGTTCTGATTTCAATACATTGAATATATCGGTTAATGATTTGATATGCTCTTTTAATGTTGTACTAAAAATAAGTATATCATCAAGATATACTATACAGGTTTTATTTATGTAGTCTCTCAGAATATCATTCATGAGTCTTTGGAATGTTGGCGGGGCATTCTTCAGACCGAATGGCATTCTGATGAACTCATATAAACCATGAGGGGTGACAAAGGCTGTCTTTTTTCTGTCTTGTTCTTTAATTAGCACCTGATGGTACCCCTTAGCAAGATTCAACGTTGTAAAATATTGTGCCTTACCTAACTTATCCTAAATTGAATCTATGTTAGGTAACGGAAACTTGTCGTCAACTGTAACGGCATTCAGTTTTCTGTAGTCAATCACAATTCTGATTTTTTTTTTATCTGAGTTGTCCATTTTCTTAGGACCAACTATAAGGGGGCTGGAATATTTGGAATTACTTTTCCTTATAATTCCCTGTTCCTCCATTTCTTGTCTACGTACCTCTGCCTCATGTTGAGGTGGATACCTATATAATTTGGTGTTGATTTGTTGATCTGTTATTGTCACTATTTCGTGCTCAATTTCTGGGGTGCTAATGAGTCTATCTCCCTCTTTAAAGAATAAGTTCTCAAATCTTTTCATCAGCTTTTCGACTTCTTGTCGTTCTTCTTCATTTAAATGATCAGTATTGATGTGTTTTGTATAGTTATCAAGGAGTTCAAGTGAAAATACATCATTCACTGTATATGGATGATTCACAAACTTTAAAAATTGATTATTTAAGTTGATGGTTCCTTCATCCAGGTTTATTAAAGTATTTAAGTTGTTTTATAAATCCGTACCAATTATAAATTGGTACGTTCTATTAGAAAGTCTTTTTACTTTCCATCTTATTCGAGCTTTAAGGGGGGCCCTTAGTTCCTCAGGTAGAGGTGTATGTACCTCAAATTTTATATTATCTTTACCGGTAACTGTTGTAAAGTTTATTGGTTTAATAGGAATTTTGGTAAATTCGTCTAGTCTGTCGTCAATTATACTTAGAGTTGAACCCGTATCTACTAAAGCTAAATATTTGTTTTTATTAATGGTCAAATGAATTTGTGGAAGATCGTCCGAGGCTAATTCCAAAAAAAATTAGCATTATTTACTTCCGAAGTGTATTTATCAACTTTGCTTTGTTTATGGTCATTGGGACCCGGTGGTGCTGTTCTTTGTTGAGAATCATTCTGTTGGTGGCGATGTTGGCCCGAATGGTTGCTCAAATTGTCTAACTCTGGTGATTGCCTATTTTCTACATTTCCTATCTCCATGGGTTCAGGTCTATGTGAGTTTTGATTGTGTTGTCGTCTCTGGTCTGAATTATAGTGTTGTCTAGATTGTCCTGAATTATGGTATTGTCGGTTTTGTCCTGAATTTCCCTGGTCTTCATGATTTCCTAAATTTCTAGTTCCCTGTTCTTGGTTGTCATGTCTTCGACTACTACTTCTACTTTCTTGTTTTGGGTTATTGAGTTTATTATGTTTTTGTTTCCTAAATTCATACCTAATGCATGAATCCTCAAATCTTCTTTTTCTCATAATTGAAATTATTTCACCTAAATCTGTTTTATCATATATTTTATCTAAGAGGACACCTTGTGTCATTTCTTTCACTGTATGTACTAGGAGGCTTTCTACACTTGTTAAGTCAATACTTCTATCTTCTTTATAATAAACCCTAAGCTCATCTGTTTTATATTTTATATTTTGAATTTCACTAGATAATTCACTTACATTGGTAACTTTGAGATTGGTGATTCTTTTATATATTTCGGATGGCTCCACATCTGGTCTATAACGAAGTTTGAGTGTTCCCTTTATTAGTTCCCAATTATCCGGTTGTGGTAGATTTATGATTGTGTTTTTCGCTTCTCCTTGTATTTTTTCGTAAAAGATTGCTTTCACCATACATTTCTTCAAGTTTTCTTATTCGACTCCTGATAAGTACTCTATACTACTTATAAATGAATTGATGGTAACTTCAGCTTGTCCGGTGAACGTTGACATGTGCTTTACTTCTCTTAATGCTTTTTCTGTATTATCTCGAGATGCTGTTCTGGCTTGTAAAGCTTGGAATGCAGTAGCTAATTGTTCCAACTGTTGGTTCTTTTGTCGTAATTCGGCTGCTAATTCTTCCGTTGTCGGTTCGTTCAATCCTCGTCTATTATTGTTGTAAAATCTTGTTTTGTCTTTTTTCATAAATGTTTCATACAGATTCTTTTACACTTTTATCCTAGCTGGAAATTGTCCATAAGCGGTAAAATGCAAATTAGAACACTGTTTTTTCATAAATATTTCACACAGATTCTTTTCCACTTTTATCCTAGCTGGAGATTGCCCATAAGCGGTAGAATGCAAATTAGAACCCTTTTTTTTTTTTTTTTATTTATTTTTTTTTTCTACTTTATTTCACTAGCGTTTAATAATAACTTCACTATTTTCACGCTGTGTATTGATTCGTTATCACTACCGACTGCGCCAAATAAATAATCTTTGAGTTATATCGAATAAAAAAAAACTTTATTTATTTAAAAAGAACTTGATTTCACTTACAAGGTTAACAACGAACGAACGCTTAGAATGCTATCTTACGTCTACTTATACTCTATGAAATGTTTACTTAGCTTTTTCTGCATTCCCACAGGTATGCAACTGCATGTGATCAGCGGAAAAAGTCTGGGAACATTTCTGTAACTTAATATCTACTGGTTCTAATATCTTTCAAAATATTCTCGATATCTGAGTATGCTGACTTATACATAACTCAGTTGCTTTTGAAAACGGCGGATGGTGGAAGTTCCCTTTTGTTGTCTACGTTGCCATCTGTTATCAGATGCTGATACTAAATCCTGTGCTGAAGTTGCCACAGAATGTTGCATACAAAACCTCGTACTAACAAAAGCTCATATTACAACTAAAAGCTTATTTATGATTAACACCCAAGTATTGCGTGGGATAAACATAAATCCGAAATGGATGACGTTGAAACTCCACTCAAGTTTGGCATCTCACAAATGACAGGTCGAGTTTGTCCATTAGTCTTGAACGCCACACTTTCGTGAAAAAATCCTGCGGTGATTTGAAAACTGATAATTTTGAGTTTCAGTGCTCTAACAGTCCACTGCTTTAAGCACGCATACTCAAAGACCCTTTTTATTTTTTTCCTTTTCTTTTATATTTTTTTACTTTTGAATTATCATAACTATTATTTTAAATTGTTTCAATTATTATTTTGAATTGAATTTATATATTGTTATGGATGTTCCATTTGTAATCTATGCAGATTATGAATAATACGAGTATTCTAAAAAGTTTAGATACTTGTTTACCACAAACAATCATATTTATACTACATTAGTCCAAATGCATGTTCCTTGTGCATATAGTTATTATATAAAATGTTTTTTCAACGACAACCTTAATGTTTTCAGGGTATATAAGGGTTTGGATGCATCAAAAATCTGTGTTGAAACCTTAAACGTACAAGAGATAAATGACAAATACTTGTCTTTTAAGATACCGATGAATTCTCTCGCAACAGATGAATTGCGATTTCAAAGTGAAAGTAAATTTTGTCACATTTGCAAACAGACTTCAGACAATGACCGAGTAGCAGATCATTGTCATCTCGCAGGAAAATACAGAGGCCCAGCCCATAATAAATGTAATTTAAAGTTTCAAGTTACGAAATTTATACCCGTGTTTTTCCATAAATTTTCGTGATAAGATTGTCATCATTTATAAAAGATTTTTCAAATATTCCGGGTAATATTAATGTAATTGCAATAAACAAAGAAAGGTATAAATCATTAAGAATATTTATTAAAGTTGATACTGAAAAAATGATAGAGAAAAAATAATGCTTAGATGCATTAGCTAAAAATTTATCAAAATATGATTTCAAAGTGGTTCGCTCAGTTTATAGTACAGATGATGAATTCAATTTATTCATAAAAAAATGTGTTCTTCCTTACGAATATATTAATTCATGGGAGCGATCAAATAAGAAAAGCTTTCCTCCTCCAGATAATTTTTTTTAGTTCAATTAGTAATACTAGTTGTACCGAAGATGAATATAATTTTGCTTAAATTGTATGGAAAACCTTTTACGTTATATGGAGTTGTATCTTAAAACCTATGTTTTATTAGTTGACAATATATTTGAGAATTTTAGAAAAGTGGTTAAAAGTATTTATGGATTGGAACCATGTCAGTATTACACATCACCAGGTTTATCTTGGGATGCTACGAGTATGTTGAAGGTAACAAAAGTAAAACTTAAATTATCTACCGATATACATAAATATGTTCACTTTCGTTCAAAAAAGTATTAGAGAAGGTCTTGTGCAGTTTTGTTGTAGACATGTATAAGAGACTCTAAAAGTGACTGTCCATCTGAGCACTTATCGTATTTAGATGCTAATACTCGTAATCTATACGGTTGGGCAATGTCACAGAGTCTACTCTATGGCGAGTTTTCTTGGATGGAAGTTGATGATTACGATATTTTCGATATACCAGCTGGGATACATTTCGGAGGTATACCCAGAATATCTTCATGATCAACAAAATGATTTTCCTTTTTGTGTAGAAAATAAATAGCCATTAAATTCTAAAGGTAATAAGCTCTTAGCAGATTTAACTCATAAATCAAAATATATCATACATTATAGAACATTCTCAACCACGGGGCAATAATCTTATTGTCTATATGAATAAGTTTATCTTAACAAAGGATACCTGGGATGGGGGTAGGAATGCATATGCATATCGAGACCTTAAATAATCTCGTCCATTTGATTAAAGCTGATCTGATCTGATAAAAGCTGATCTGATCTGAAAACAGCTAGTCTGTTAGCTATAAATCTGATAAAAGGTGATATATGTTATTTGATGTCTGATGCTGGGATGAGGTTGGTGAGCCTAATAAGCCTGATGAGTCTGTTGAGCTTGATGGCCCTGATGAGCCTGATGGGTCCAGTGAACCTGTTGGACAAAGCAAATCTGGCGGGCCTGAAAAATCAATGAGTCTAATGAGTTTAAAAGTATTTGGATAGATGAGCCTAATAACCTTGACGTTTATCATAAATGCAATGATCGACCGAGTCTGATGCGCCTAATGATCCTGATGAGCTTGATGACCCTGATGAATCAGATGAGTATGTGGGTTGTATGAGGCCGATAAGTCTGTTTAACCTTATGCGATTTATGAACTCGTGATTTTAATGCTCCCGAAAAGTATTGTATAAGAAGCCTAATGACCGACATCAGATTGATGAACCTATTGGTACTGTTATGCTTTATAAGCATACTTAACCTAGCGGTCCCTGGAAAGTCTAATGAGCTGATGAGCATGATAAGCTGTTTCATATCAAAATGCAAAAACATATTGCGGCAAAAACTTGTTAACTGTAACCTAAGATATAGGAAGTCAGTTTTTTGCTGTTCGATTAAAATTGAAGAATTGTAAAGGTAAATAATTAAAATTTTTAATTCCACAAAGGAAATAGTTTCTTTTAAGTGGTGGATGTACACGAAATTAAAAGAAAGTTGAACAAAGGATGTCGAAGTGCTACAAATGTAGATCGGCGATACGTGGTGAAACAGGTATCAGCTGTGAAGGTGTTTGCAAAAAGGTTTTTCAATCTACATCAAAATGTTCCGGCTTCGACGAATACAGCATAATGAGAAATGGGAATATGGTAGGATTCATGTGCGATGAATGCATACATTACATTCAAAATATGGACTTGATAATGAGGAAAATGAAAGAAAGCTAGGAAAAAACACAAGCTACTTAAAACTGTGCAAAGAAGAATTTGAGGAATTAATGAAAAAAAGAAAGAAAATGAAATAAAGAATTTACTCGAAGCAATCGAAATTAGATATACAGAGAGAGTACGCGAAATGCAAATTCCCCAAGAAGTCTGCGCAAAAAAGTGTAACGGAATTGAAAAATATATGCAGCATAACGGAAAATCTCAAGGGCGAGTGCAACAAATTGTCTCCTTTATAAAAAGCAATAACATTATGTGCAATGAAGTGAAAAATATTATTAATATATAAACAAGGGGTTACGGAAAATCAAGTGTCATTTGCGGAAATTGTTTAGGAAGAAGTGACAAGTCAAAAGAAAAAGTAATGCCAGAGCTACGAAAAAAAGAACCTCTTATAATAAAGCCGAAGGAAAAACAACAATGTTACAAAACTAAGAATATTGAAAACACTCGAAATTGAGCAATTTAAATTGAAAGTGATAATATTGAAGAGAGAAATAAAATAAAGATTGCAATCGAACAACACCTGAGTGTACTCTGATAAGTACTCTATACTACTTATAAATGAATTGATGGTAACTTCAGCTTGTCCGGTGAACGTTGACATGTGCTTTACTTCTCTTAATGCTTTTTCTGTATTATCTCGAGATGCTGTTCTGGCTTGTAAAGCTTGGAATGCAGTAGCTAATTGTTCCAACTGTTGGTTCTTTTGTCGTAATTCGGCTGCTAATTCTTCCGTTGTCGGTTCGTTCAATCCTCGTCTATTATTGTTGTAAAATCTTGTTTTGTCTTTTTTCATAAATGTTTCATACAGATTCTTTTACACTTTTATCCTAGCTGGAAATTGTCCATAAGCGGTAAAATGCAAATTAGAACACTGTTTTTTCATAAATATTTCACACAGATTCTTTTCCACTTTTATCCTAGCTGGAGATTGCCCATAAGCGGTAGAATGCAAATTAGAACCCTTTTTTTTTTTTTTTTTATTTATTTTTTTTTCTACTTTATTTCACTAGCGTTTAATAATAACTTCACTATTTTCACGCTGTGTATTGATTCGTTATCACTACCGACTGCGCCAAATAAATAATCTTTGAGTTATATCGAATAAAAAAAAACTTTATTTATTTAAAAAGAACTTGATTTCACTTACAAGGTTAACAACGAACGAACGCTTAGAATGCTATCTTACGTCTACTTATACTCTATGAAATGTTTACTTAGCTTTTTCTGCATTCCCACAGGTATGCAACTGCATGTGATCAGCGGAAAAAGTCTGGGAACATTTCTGTAACTTAATATCTACTGGTTCTAATATCTTTCAAAATATTCTCGATATCTGAGTATGCTGACTTATACATAACTCAGTTGCTTTTGAAAACGGCGGATGGTGGAAGTTCCCTTTTGTTGTCTACGTTGCCATCTGTTATCAGATGCTGATACTAAATCCTGTGCTGAAGTTGCCACAGAATGTTGCATACAAAACCTCGTACTAACAAAAGCTCATATTACAACTAAAAGCTTATTTATGATTAACACCCAAGTATTGCGTGGGATAAACATAAATCCGAAATGGATGACGTTGAAACTCCACTCAAGTTTGGCATCTCACAAATGACAGGTCGAGTTTGTCCATTAGTCTTGAACGCCACACTTTCGTGAAAAAATCCTGCGGTGATTTGAAAACTGATAATTTTGAGTTTCAGTGCTCTAACAGTCCACTGCTTTAAGCACGCATACTCAAAGACCCTTTTTATTTTTTTCCTTTTCTTTTATATTTTTTTACTTTTGAATTATCATAACTATTATTTTAAATTGTTTCAATTATTATTTTGAATTGAATTTATATATTGTTATGGATGTTCCATTTGTAATCTATGCAGATTATGAATAATACGAGTATTCTAAAAAGTTTAGATACTTGTTTACCACAAACAATCATATTTATACTACATTAGTCCAAATGCATGTTCCTTGTGCATATAGTTATTATATAAAATGTTTTTTCAACGACAACCTTAATGTTTTCAGGGTATATAAGGGTTTGGATGCATCAAAAATCTGTGTTGAAACCTTAAACGTACAAGAGATAAATGACAAATACTTGTCTTTTAAGATACCGATGAATTCTCTCGCAACAGATGAATTGCGATTTCAAAGTGAAAGTAAATTTTGTCACATTTGCAAACAGACTTCAGACAATGACCGAGTAGCAGATCATTGTCATCTCGCAGGAAAATACAGAGGCCCAGCCCATAATAAATGTAATTTAAAGTTTCAAGTTACGAAATTTATACCCGTGTTTTTCCATAAATTTTCGTGATAAGATTGTCATCATTTATAAAAGATTTTTCAAATATTCCGGGTAATATTAATGTAATTGCAATAAACAAAGAAAGGTATAAATCATTAAGAATATTTATTAAAGTTGATACTGAAAAAATGATAGAGAAAAAATAATGCTTAGATGCATTAGCTAAAAATTTATCAAAATATGATTTCAAAGTGGTTCGCTCAGTTTATAGTACAGATGATGAATTCAATTTATTCATAAAAAAATGTGTTCTTCCTTACGAATATATTAATTCATGGGAGCGATCAAATAAGAAAAGCTTTCCTCCTCCAGATAATTTTTTTTAGTTCAATTAGTAATACTAGTTGTACCGAAGATGAATATAATTTTGCTTAAATTGTATGGAAAACCTTTTACGTTATATGGAGTTGTATCTTAAAACCTATGTTTTATTAGTTGACAATATATTTGAGAATTTTAGAAAAGTGGTTAAAAGTATTTATGGATTGGAACCATGTCAGTATTACACATCACCAGGTTTATCTTGGGATGCTACGAGTATGTTGAAGGTAACAAAAGTAAAACTTAAATTATCTACCGATATACATAAATATGTTCACTTTCGTTCAAAAAAGTATTAGAGAAGGTCTTGTGCAGTTTTGTTGTAGACATGTATAAGAGACTCTAAAAGTGACTGTCCATCTGAGCACTTATCGTATTTAGATGCTAATACTCGTAATCTATACGGTTGGGCAATGTCACAGAGTCTACTCTATGGCGAGTTTTCTTGGATGGAAGTTGATGATTACGATATTTTCGATATACCAGCTGGGATACATTTCGGAGGTATACCCAGAATATCTTCATGATCAACAAAATGATTTTCCTTTTTGTGTAGAAAATAAATAGCCATTAAATTCTAAAGGTAATAAGCTCTTAGCAGATTTAACTCATAAATCAAAATATATCATACATTATAGAACATTCTCAACCACGGGGCAATAATCTTATTGTCTATATGAATAAGTTTATCTTAACAAAGGATACCTGGGATGCAGGTAGGAATGCATATGCATATCGAGACCTTAAATAATCTCGTCCATTTGATTAAAGCTGATCTGATCTGATAAAAGCTGATCTGATCTGAAAACAGCTAGTCTGTTAGCTATAAATCTGATAAAAGGTGATATATGTTATTTGATGTCTGATGCTGGGATGAGGTTGGTGAGCCTAATAAGCCTGATGAGTCTGTTGAGCTTGATGGCCCTGATGAGCCTGATGGGTCCAGTGAACCTGTTGGACAAAGCAAATCTGGCGGGCCTGAAAAATCAATGAGTCTAATGAGTTTAAAAGTATTTGGATAGATGAGCCTAATAACCTTGACGTTTATCATAAATGCAATGATCGACCGAGTCTGATGCGCCTAATGATCCTGATGAGCTTGATGACCCTGATGAATCAGATGAGTATGTGGGTTGTATGAGGCCGATAAGTCTGTTTAACCTTATGCGATTTATGAACTCGTGATTTTAATGCTCCCGAAAAGTATTGTATAAGAAGCCTAATGACCGACATCAGATTGATGAACCTATTGGTACTGTTATGCTTTATAAGCATACTTAACCTAGCGGTCCCTGGAAAGTCTAATGAGCTGATGAGCATGATAAGCTGTTTCATATCAAAATGCAAAAACATATTGCGGCAAAAACTTGTTAACTGTAACCTAAGATATAGGAAGTCAGTTTTTTGCTGTTCGATTAAAATTGAAGAATTGTAAAGGTAAATAATTAAAATTTTTAATTCCACAAAGGAAATAGTTTCTTTTAAGTGGTGGATGTACACGAAATTAAAAGAAAGTTGAACAAAGGATGTCGAAGTGCTACAAATGTAGATCGGCGATACGTGGTGAAACAGGTATCAGCTGTGAAGGTGTTTGCAAAAAGGTTTTTCAATCTACATCAAAATGTTCCGGCTTCGACGAATACAGCATAATGAGAAATGGGAATATGGTAGGATTCATGTGCGATGAATGCATACATTACATTCAAAATATGGACTTGATAATGAGGAAAATGAAAGAAAGCTAGGAAAAAACACAAGCTACTTAAAACTGTGCAAAGAAGAATTTGAGGAATTAATGAAAAAAAGAAAGAAAATGAAATAAAGAATTTACTCGAAGCAATCGAAATTAGATATACAGAGAGAGTACGCGAAATGCAAATTCCCCAAGAAGTCTGCGCAAAAAAGTGTAACGGAATTGAAAAATATATGCAGCATAACGGAAAATCTCAAGGGCGAGTGCAACAAATTGTCTCCTTTATAAAAAGCAATAACATTATGTGCAATGAAGTGAAAAATATTATTAATATATAAACAAGGGGTTACGGAAAATCAAGTGTCATTTGCGGAAATTGTTTAGGAAGAAGTGACAAGTCAAAAGAAAAAGTAATGCCAGAGCTACGAAAAAAAGAACCTCTTATAATAAAGCCGAAGGAAAAACAACAATGTTACAAAACTAAGAATATTGAAAACACTCGAAATTGAGCAATTTAAATTGAAAGTGATAATATTGAAGAGAGAAATAAAATAAAGATTGCAATCGAACAACACCTGAGTGAAAAATATGAAATTAAGCTACCAAAGAAACTTAGACCAAGAATTTTATTAGCAAATGTGAAATTTAAGAACAGCGAAAATGAAATTATTGAAAGGCTTAAAAAACAAAATATTGTCATTAAACGTAGCCGAATGGATTAAGTAAAATTTTTCGAATGGAGAAAAAACAATGAAGTTAATTACAATAATATTATTGAAATTGATGGGGACTCCTTTCCAAAAGTGTTAGAAGCAGGAAAATTCAGCATTGGATGTGATGTATTTGATAAAAATGATATCCTAAGATGCTATTAGTCCAAAGGGTATAATCATCGTTCAACCGAATCCAAAAACGAAGAAATTTGGTCAAAATGTCTTAAGAATCAGAAAACAATAATAACGAATCAATTACGAAATGTGTAAATTGCGTGCGCGTCAATGAAAAACTAGACTTGAGTCTTGACGAAAACCACGACACTTTCAGTAAGACATGCCCAGTATTCATGAACACACTTGCATCAAAAAGGAAGCGAATTGGTTATTAGCAATCAAATTCTATTTAAAAAAAAACAAAAACTCCTTAGAAGCTTTTTCATTGGCCATTTTACGGAGTTTGTCACTGCCCGCCGAAAGGGTGATGGCGATTTGAAAAATTTTTGGTGACCCAGCCTGGAATCGAACCCATACTCTCTGCGTGATGAGCTTACTATCACGCCATCGCCATCGCCAAGTCAAGTTCTATTATGGGAATATATATCAATACACAAGGCCTAATTAATAATTTCGAGGAACTTGAAATAATATGTAATAGTGATAAATATGATTTCATAATTCTTGCAGAAACACACTTAACAACTAATATCGAAAAAGAAGAATGCAAATCAACGGTTATAAGGAGGTATCCTGTATGTCAAATTCAACAAGAACCGGCGGTGTGACATTATATATAAAGTCTAAGTGACAAATCAACGACACAATAAAACGATCAGTCAACCACACAGCATGGTGGATATCGTGTAAATGTACAATACAGAATAAGAACGTAACGGTTGCGGAAATTTACAGATCACCAAGCAGATCAGAAAAAGAATTTTATAGCTTTTTCAAGAAAAATATAGAAATGCTGACAGAAAAACCAAACAATATGATTTTAGAAGGTGATTTCAGTATTAACTGGTGCCTAAATAACACATGCAAAAAGGAAATCAAAAGAATCCTGGAAGACAATTACCTTCAGCAAAAAATGCAACGATATTAAAGAATTACAGCGCAATCTAGTACAATAGTGGACCACATCATTACCAACATTCAAAATATAGACGTAAAACCAGATGAAAGAAAATAAATATCTGACCACGAGAGTATAATTTTTCGTATGCAAAATGAACCAAACACAAAGAGAAATCATACAATGGTAAATGTGTTTAAGTATCACAGGGAGCAATTTAGTGAAAAGGTAAAAACAATGGCTGTGGCACATAATAGAGATACTACGGTACATGTAAATGCTGAAAATATCGAATGCATTCTTAAAACAGAAAAATGCACATTTACAGCGAGGGTAACCGCAACACAAAACAATCAAACAAATAAATGCATTAGCAAGGCACTTCTAGTTTTAAAAAATGAAAAAATTAAGAAATACAATAAGGCAAAGCTGATAAATGACGAAGAAAGTTGGGATAACTATAAGAACAAAAGAAACTCTTATAAAATGGAAGTAAATTAAGCCAGCAATTAATTTATAAAACTAAAAATTGAAAATGCAGGTGGGCGAAAGCAAATGTAGAGTGTTATAAAAAACTTAGTGCTTAAACAAAGAAGAATAACTATAACTGATGTAGATTTTGAAAAAACAAACTATACTGATGGGAAGGAAATAGCCAACAAATTTAACTTATAGCACAGATAATAAATTTATACAGATGTCTCATTCATATGGGAAGTTGTGTCCTATGAAAATGAAATCAAGCCAAAAAAAAGCTTTTTAAAAAGCTGCATGTTCTCACAAGGAGCAGAAAGATCTTTTTATTTCACACATGCAAAGTCGTTTACCTCATATGCAAAAACAATACGTAACGAAAGAAATAAATAAAAAAAAACCATTCACCCATCTGTGAATGGACTGCGATTTACAAAGGCATCATACGTTGACGTTGCCCAGTATAACCGGTTTGCTTGGGTTTATGTACGTGTGCTTGTTATTTTGTTTGTAACTTGTTATGCAATGTAAATTAAATGGTGGTATTATATATTTTATGATACGAGGGCGGGTCAATAAGTCCGTGACTTTTTGAATTTCTGACCTCTTTACTGAAACAGCAACACTGCTCCTGTCAACAGGCATCTGTCAGTTGACTCCTGTCAAAATTTAAACTTTCTGCGTCAGTTAGTTTGTGTTTGACAGCTATTTTTATCAGACTACTCACTAATTTGAGGAGAAAATGGAAAAAAGTGAATTTCGTGTGCTTATTAAGCATTATTTCTTGCGAAAAAAAACCATTACCGAGACCAAGGCTAAGCTTGATAAATACTATGGGGACTCTGCACCATCGATTTCAATGGTAAAAAAGTGGTTTACTGAATTTCGTTGTGGCCGTACAAGCACTGAAGATGCCGAACGTCCTGGACGCCCAGTTGAGGTCTCTACACCCGAAACAATCGAAAAAATTCACGATATGGTGTTGGCCGACCGAAGATTGAAAGTGCGAGAGATTGTGGAAGCCGTAGGGATCTCGCATGGCTCAGTGGTTTCAATTTTGAATGATCACTTGGGCATGAGAAAGCTTTCCGCAAGATGGGTGCCGCGTTTGCTCACAGTCGACCACAAACACATGTGCAGTTGCCATGGCAAAAATCCATGAATTGGGCTATGAATTGCTCCCTCATCCACCCTATTCTCCAGATTTGGCTCCGAGTGACTACTTCTTGTTCCCAAACCTGAAGAAATGGCTTGGTGGAAAAAGATTTGACTCCAATGATGAAGTCATCTCGCAAACAAAGGCCTATTTTGAGGACCTCGACAAATCATTTTTTTTGGAGGGGATAAAAAAATTGGAGAAGCGTTGGACAAAGTATATAGAGCTCAAGGGAGACTACGTTGAAAAATAAAATTATTTTTTTATCAAAAAATCTGTGTTTTAATCCAAAAGTCACGGACTTATTGACCCGCCCTCGTACATTACAGGATTTTTCCAAATTTTGTGCTCAGGACTACAAAATTTGATAAATTTCCAAGCATTGAGCAAGATCGAGTTTTCAGAACTATACGCAAAATATTTGGACGGCCATAGTATGGAGTGCGAACAAGTGGAATGGGATCTAAAACAACTTGGAGTGCAGCACTGCTGGAAACAGCTGGCGAAAAAAACAAAAAAAAAGGCTGTGGCGCTGGCAGCCCGATGTGGGCCATGGCCTAGCTTCTTGACATTCATTTGTGTTGCTCATGTTGTCATTTTTGTCACATCTGAGCGGGACCTACGGTTTAACGCCGAGTCCGAACGGCACTCCTTAGAAGCTTTTTCGTAGGCAATTTTACTTTCGGGAGTTTGACATTGCCCATCGAAAGGGTGTTGGCGATTTGAAAAATTGTTGGTGACCCAGCCAGGAATTGAACCCAGACTGTCTGCGTGATAGTCCAATGAGCTAACTATCGCGCCATCGCCATCGCAAACAGCTGGCGAAAGAGATTGAAAAACCATATTGAGGTTTTTGTATTTTTGTGGACCGAAGAGGTTTTACACGTTCACACAGTACACTGAATAGAATCATATAGCCGACGTTAGGCAAACAGACGGACGAGTTTGGCAGGGATGTCAAGACTAAACATCGCTCTATATAGCTCGTCTCTATAAATGCTGCCATAGGCAACTTTAAAATCGATAAGCAGGTGGTGGGTATCGATCTTGACTTCTTGGGTTTTCTCCAAGATCTGCCGGAGTGTGGAAATCTGATCGATTGTGGACTTTCCTGGCGTGAAACCGCACTGAGAGGTTCCAATCAGGTTGTTTACGGCGGGTTCAATCAAATCAATCCCAGAAGAAACATGTTTTTATCAGTGGTATTGGCAATGACTCCGGGCTTGGCCCCGTGCGACTTTTTTTATTGCCCAAACTCAAAACGTACCTTAAGAGAAGGGTTCGACACGGTAGAAAATTTTGGGACATACCACGTATATATTCTAATATATTATTATCTGTATATATACCTGTATAATAATTGATCACTGCTCTTGGCCTACTTAAGTAAAGGCGGCTTAAGTACAAAATTTAAAAACTAATTCTAAGAAATCACATATTTTGACAAATTATATTGTAGTTAAAGCACCCTTACCTAAGTAGTTTCCAGAGGACACGAGCGAGGAAGTGGCAGGACATCGACCCCCACCCTCCCAAACCCTCCAATAATTTTTAATTTCTGGGAATCGTGTTTTTATTTCTGTTCTTATCAAGGACCCATTTACAATTTTTCCAGAGCAATACAATTATTAGGAAATTTATTAAATTAATCTTATGCTCATAACATGCACTAGAAGTATCAAACCATTTCGAAAAATATTTATTGCCTTTATACATTCTTCGATTATGTTTTCTCTTAAATTAAATGCAAAAGGCAGTTTTTCAAAGTATGCAGAGAATATTTGTGTACGAAGACGGCATACCTGAAAATATTTTTCGGGCGGCCACCAGAGAACTGTATTTTCTTTCGAATTCTCATATTCTTTTAATTTTATCAGTATTTCTGTTAGATTGAAATCGTGCTTGTCTTTTAACATTTCTCCCGCACAATTTTCATAGATTTTATTCATCTTTTTTATTGTTTTGAAATAGCAGTATCCTACAAAATATCTAATAGCAAGGTCGTTGACTTGTGGTACCTTAAATGATACTGCGTTTTCATCTAATTGGTTAATTATATTGTTAGTATTCATGTTATTTTCAAAACAGTTTTCATTCTGAAGAATATTCTCTTTAAGCACAGTTTGCTCCTCTGTATCATTCTGCAAAACGGCATTCCAATCCACCTGCAAGTATTCCGAATCATCTTCCTCGCAATTGGATCATTCCGATTTAAATAGAAATTTAAACGATATAACTTTGGCAATACTTTTATTTATGTTCCGCGCTCTTATTTTCCCAAATAAGTTTTCTAATGGATCTTGATAAAATTTATTTACATAAATGTTATATAAATCATCATGATTCATGAATAACGTTTCCCTTATTCTTAAAACGCTCCCTATAGTTAGAGCCAAGCCTTTTAAACAGAATGATCTATTTGTTGTGTTAATGGGTTTAATATTTAATATATAATCCTTCATTTCTATTTTTTTGATAAATTCAGCTTTAGATTTCGCAAATTGGGCTATATGGCCTGGGAATTTGTTCAGTTTTATTAAAGCTTCAATTCCACAGGATACAGATCTGCTTAGAACCTGTGCGGCCAGCTTCACGTTCATCTTTAAATTTATTATAGGTTAGAGCCGTCTGAAGGCTCATCTCGTCAAATATAACCAAAACTTATTTTTTCTTTTGGTGGTAATTTCGCGGTTATTTCCTTAATTTCTTGCATAACATTTCTATTTAAGCCAGGTGACACACTTTTAATTTTAATCCATCTGTGCAGTGAAGATGGGTGCGGCAAGTGCATCTCAAGTTGATCCCGCAAAAAGTTGTATCCGGCAGCTGAACGAAAAAAGATGCACTGCGAAATCCGTTTCTCCTCTTTGGTGTATTCATTTTTACCCTGTGATAAGATGAGCTTCGAAAATGTCATAGAATTTTGATGAATATCAAGCAATGAATCGATTTTCTCTTGAATGTTTTGTTTTTCAAGCGCCTGTAGCCTTTTCTTGTCCTCTTTTAAACGACGAATTTTCTTTAATATATTTACTTTCGATTTTCTATTTTCGTTAATAGTTATTCTCAAGACATTGTTCAATTTCTTGAGCTTTTCAATTCTCCTAATGTAAAAAGATTGCCTTTTTACATGAGCCTCACAATTGGCGCAAGCAAATTCAATGTGATCATTGAATTTTGTCCTTAATAAATTTTTAGAAGCAAAGTTTGGTTCTCCTATTGTAGCTTCATTCGAACTCAGTTTTAAATCTTTGTAATTTTCATAGCTTTGACTGCATCAAAGCAAACAGAATCGTCTTCAGAGTTCGGAACACTCTCGCTTCGTTTTAAAAAGAGAGAGGGATAAGCATTTGTTTTTAAATATTTTTTTTCCCAATAAGCCATTTTCAAAATGTTTGCTGCAAATGTAAGGTTTTTTAAGGCATTTTATATGTTCACGAGACTCGTCCGTCAAAGCTAACCATTCATCATATTTAACAGTGCCTTTTTTAGGGAAACGAAATAATTTACTATTCGAAAACTCATTTTCGGTTGCACAGCAATTTAATTCAATTACTATTCAATTATGTACCTACTTATTATTATTTATATGCACTGCAGAGTAATAACACGACTAATATTTTGCTTGTCAAACTTCAATAACAAAATGTAACGAAATATTCCACTTTTCTCGCCTTTTAATTGTTCTTTCTTACATACGAGTACATACCCATACACTCAAACAAAATACCAATTCATGAAAAATTATGTAATTTCCTGTTGCAGTTGAATGCAAACAAACAGCCAAGTCTTCATATCCCTTCCCGCAAGCCCCTTGCACATGATTTTCATATTCCCTGTGCCACTGCCCACAACTTGTGGTGAGAGAAAAAAATCTTTCAGTAAACAAAGCAAAAAAGAGAGAAAATAAAAAAGCTTTATATTACTCCGAAAGCTCGTGTCGGCTAGACGAGTGTCGGCCAGCCGACGAAAAGTGAACCATTTTTTTCTACAGGCATGAGACATCTGTATAGATTTATTATCTATGCTTATAGTATACTTTATTGATAGTATTTTAAATATCAGAAACGAGATTGAAGATGTGGAATATGTGAATGGTACAAGACAATATGAATGCAATTTTGAGTTTCAAACCATTACACTAGAGCAGTTAAAACATACATACAAAAACTAAAAAATAAAGTCGATTTTGATAAAATAGGCCCAAGAATTATCCTTGATGATTGGGCCACTTTAGGAAATACGTTGTTAGAAATTGTTAACCAATGTCCACAGGAAGGTGATTTTCCGAATTCATAGAAAGACGCGATGGTGACTCCAGTGAAAAAAAGTACCAAAGCCAAAAAAAAGTGATGAGTTTAGGCCTGTAAATACATTAAGAACATTTGAAAAAATACTTGAAAACGTAGATAAAAGTCAATTTATGAAATTAATGGAGGGTAACAATATCTTTTACAAATATTAATCTGGTTTTAGGAAGAATTACTCGTGCGAAACGGCGGTAGACTACGTTATAAATGAATGGAAAAGCGAAGGAAGTGCAAAAAAAACAATGGCACTTTTTCTAGATTTTAAAATGGCTTTTGAAACAATAGACCGTCAAATTTTACTCTGAAAAATGTCAAAATGTGGAATACAAGGAAAAGAACTGCAATGGCTTGAGTCATTTCTAACAAATAAATCACAGAGAACCAAGGTCAAACACAGCATCTCACACACGTTGGAAGTAAACATAGGAGTCCCACAAGTTTCTATCTTAGGTGCACTACTGTTCATAATTAATATAAACGATATGCTCAATATCCTTAAAGATTGTAAAATCATTTTATACGCGGATGACACGCTAATCTACTCTGAAGGAACAGATGGAAGTGAGTGCAAATTAAAGCTCCTAAAAGATATAAAACGGATAACATCATGGTTAGTGATGAATAAATTAAAATTAAATGAAAAAAAAGACAAAAGTAATGGAAATAAATATTAATAAAAAGACAACTATAGAAATCAGTAATAGCATTATAGAAAACGTTGACCATATAAAGTATATGGGAATCGATTATTAAACAGGGATGATTTTTTATTTGCAAAAAAGGCCAGTAGCAGTTAGGGTTGTAAGTTAAAAAGAAGAACATCTGTTTGATGCTGATGATGCTGCCTATCGATTCCTGTTATGCCTTTCAGAACTTAACCCATTTTGAAAATGGGCCAAATAAAATTAGTATTTTTGGCCACATAACATAAGTGGCAAAATGAACCAGTTATTTCAACCTTTTATATTTATTGAGCAGATGGAAACTGGTTGAGTTAAACATTAATTTTTCTAGCCGAAACAAAAAAATTCATTTGACAGAATATTATTTCTGGTGAAAATAAATCGATTTATTAGACCCAATATTTTTTCGGGCCATCGAAAATGGGTAAACAAAATTTACTCTAACTGCACACGTAGACAAGTGCTAATATTATAGGTCAAGTATAGGATTCGTTTCGAGAACGAAATTTTCCCGAAAACAGAACTGACCCTTTTCTTATGAGTGTATTCTAATAGAATAAGCTCGGGGCTCGAAATAAAGGGTATTTTCTATTAATCTTTGTTTACCCAAAAAATTTTACAAAAAAAAAATTGTGTTGATTTGACGCCCGAAAAATGATTGGGTCAATATGAACGGAATGAACCCATTTACTTTGGGCAAAAAAATAGATTGTTTCTCTACAATAAGCACTTTGCACCACTAATTAAATTGGCCTGTAAATACCTGTTTCATCAGCCTTTTTAAAAAAATAGGTCTATTGGGTTCAATCCCTGTTATTAAATCGATAGGAATCTCAAGTTCTCGGAGCACATCGATTACATATGCAAACACATTGCAGAGAACATTTTTTTCTTTAAGAGAATAAGGAAGAAAATGGACTGTATCACAGCGATCAAAGTTTATCACACAATTGTGAAGCCCCATTTCGAGTAATGTTCCAAAATTATATACTCATGCTGTAACCAAGGACATGTGGAAAGAACTCAAGAACTGCAGAATAAAATAAAGCGATGAGAAGTATTCTTCAGTGCAATAGATTTACATCGACAAGAATCATGCTAAATGCAGTCAAATGGAAATGGAAATCTCTATAATTATCAATATTCATACCATCTAAAATTGTTTTCTTAACTCGTTTAGCTTTATTTATTTGTTTATTTTCAATTGAATACATCTTAGAACGAAGGCAAAAAAAATCACTTATTATTCCTGCATTAATTTCATCACTCCAATTACCTTTTTGCTTTTAATTGGTATTGTAATATTTCGGCTAGTGTTCGAAATGATAAAACGTTATTCTGTTTCTAAAAACACTCTTTTTATTACTCGTATTATTTAAATACAGCTTTCAATTAATCCACAAACAATTTCACTTCTATTTCACAATTCAAATCTCTTATCTTTCACTTAGTAAGACTTAGGTCCTTTTCTATTGCTTTCCAAAAATCAACTTATCGTCCGCAGTTTCTCATCCTGTATTTATACCACATTTGTCGGGTTCTAGTTCTTTCTGGTAACTTCTGGTTTGAAACTGGGGTAATAACTGAACTCTCCAACGTGGAGAGTTTGTATGATCCCAAAGTTATGCAACACTGGATAATTGATTTAATCTCATATATACCACAATATCCCCCTCTTAAACTTGTTCGTCCCGAACAAACTCTTCGACATTCTGCCCAATATAGCGGTGTATTCGATCCACATGAACCACTTTCATCTTGCCTCTTCCCCGTTGAATGCGATAAACAACATCGTTGATGCGTTTTACGACTTTATATGGTCCTTCCCAGTCTTGCTGTAATTTGGGTGATACTCCTTTCCATCTATGAGGGTCATATAGCCACACTAGATCCCCTTCCTGGAATCCCGTTGTGGTCGCCTTGACATCATACCTCGTCTTCATGCGGTCACTGGCTATATTGATCTTATCCCTGGTTCTTTGGTGCACGTCCCTAATAATCCATCTGAGGTCTGCGATATAGTCGTCTTCATTTCTGTTCTCTTCAGACGGCGGTGATCCAAACATCAATTCACTAGGTAACCGGACTGTTCGACCGAAAAGGATTTCCGATGGAGTGTGACCTGTGGTGTTGTGTACTGCACCCCGATAGGCTAATAGAAACATTGGAATTTGCCTATCCCAATCGCATTGCTTGTCGCTAACGACCTTTGATAGGTGTTCATTCAAGGTTCTGTTGAAGCGTTCTACCATCCCGTCCGATTGTGGGTGGAGCGGTGTTGTTCTCGTCTTTTTAATCCCCAGTAGCTCGCACACCCCTTGGAAAATCTTAGACTCGAAGTTACGCCCCTGATCCGAGTGCAATTCCATCGGTACGCCAAATCTGCTCACCCAGTTGTAAACGATCTGCTCAATCACGGTTTTGGCTTCCTGGTTAGGGATAGCAAAAGCCTCAGGCCACTTACTGAAGTAATCCATAACAACAAGAATATAGCGATTTCCCTTTTCGGTTTCAGGAAACGGTCCTGCGATGTCAACTGCGGTTCTCTCGAAGGGCGCTCCAACGTTGTATTGCTGCATTCTGCCGTGAGTTTTAACCCTCGGGCCTTTACTGGCGGCGCAGGTGACACACTTTCTGCACCCAATAAAAACGTTCTCGCACCTTTTCTAACGTCTTATTCACTCCCAAGTGGCCTCCGGATACTCCATCGTGCAGTTCCCTTAGCACGTCACTGACTCTCGACCGTGGCACAACGAGCTGCATTACAAACGACTTTCCATCCGAGCTTTCCCACCTTCCCCTCAAAACACCATCTTGAACATGAAGCGAGTCCCACTGTGCTCAGTATGCCTTTAGTTCTTGACTTTTATTGGATATTTCCATCCATCCATTTTTGATAATGTCCATGCCTCTGCGCCATAGAGCAGGACCGGGATTATTAAAGTCTTATAAAGGGTGACTTTTGTTGTCCGAGAGAGGGCTTTGCTACTCAATTGCCTTCTTAACCCAAAGAAACAGCAGTTGGCAAGAGTTAGTCTTCGCTTGATCTCAGCGCTGGTGTCGTTGTCTGTATTTATAGCGGAGACTAGGTAGACAAAGTCCTTAACTACCTCAAAGTTATATCTGTCGAGAGTGACGTTCTCTCCGAGACGTCGGTGTTGGTTGTCCTTTTTGCTTGACAGCATACACTTGGTCTTGCTCTCATTGACCGCTAAACCCATTTTCGCCGCTTCCGTCTCAATACTCGCGAAAGCGCCACTGACGTCACGCTGCTTTCTCCCGATTATGTCAATATCGTCGGCGTATGCGAGTAGTTGGACGGACTTTTGAAAGATAGTGCCTCTTGTGTTTGCTCGTGAGTTTTGCACTATTCTTTCAAGTACGATGTTGAAAAAATCGCATGACAGCGCATCGCCTTGTCTAAATCTTTTCTGGACATCAAAGGTCTCGGTGAGATCTTTACCGACCTTGATGGAGCAGCGTGCATTCTCCATCGTCATCCTGCACAGACGGACGAGTTTGGCAGGGATGCCAAAACTAGACATTGCTCTATATAGCTCGTCTCTATAGATGCTGTCATACGCGGCCTTAAAATCGATGAATAGGTGGTGGGTATCGATCTGAAGCTCATGGGTCTTCTCCAAGATCTGCCGTAGTGTGAATATCTGGTCGATGGTGGACTTTCCTGGCCTGAAGCCAAACTGATATGGACCTATCATGTTGTTGACGAACGGCTTCTGGCGTTTATACAATACGGCGGATAAGATCTTATATGCGATGTTAAGGAGACTGATGCCTCTGTAGTTGGCGCAGTTCAGAGGGTCTCCTTTCTTGAGAATTGGACAAACAATGCTGAGGTTCCATTCATCGGGCATACTTTCGTCCGACCATATTTTACAGATGAGTTGGTGTATGCTCCTTACCAAGTCATCGCCTGCCGCTTTGTAGAGCTCGGCAGTCAGGCCATCCGCTCCAGCAGCTTTGTTGGACTTAAGCTTTGATATGGCTATCTTCACTTCATCCAGGTCGGGTGGACGGAATTGTTGGTCATCATCGTCCAGGTTGAAAGGTTGATTCTGCCTGACAGCGGTATTTGGTCCGTCATCGCCGTTATATAGTCTGCAGAAATGATCTTTCCAAATTCTCAGCATCGACTGCGATTCTACTACGATGTTCCCTTGTTCATCTCTACAGGCTTCGGTTCGGGGTTTGTTTCCGCGGCATGTTATTTTTACCTTTTGGTAAAACTTCCGAACCTCATTCCTGGAGTAGCATCTCTCAATTTCCTCGATCGCGCGCTTCTCATGCTCTTTCTTCTTCCTCCTGAGAAGCCGGTGCTCGTCTCTCCTCTTCCGCTCATAGAGCTTATGAGCAGCTCTGGTCTTTCTAAGCAGCGCCGCGTTATATGCATCTTGCTAAGCTGCATGTGCTTGCCGGCATTCATCATCGAACCAGGGGTTTCGTTGTGGTGGACGAGTGAAACCCAGCACATCAGAAGCAGCATCTCTGATGGCGTTTTGCCAGTGTTTCCAATGGTCTTCGATGCTTGATGCTGGCAACAATGGACCTCTTAATAGATTAAGAGACACTCGATCGGAGAATGACTTGGCCATCTCTTGCGATTGTAGCCGTCTGACGTCGAATTTTCTCACAGCATAAGTTTGTCTTGGCGTAGTGTGGGATATCCGCAACCGTACCTTGGCTACAACAAGGTAATGGTCCGAGTCGATGTTGGCTCCTCGGAACGTGCGGACATCCATAATGCTGGAGGAGTGTCTTGCGTCGATCGCAATGTGATCAATCTGGTTGACTGTTGATTGATCAGGAGTTCTCCAAGTCCCCTTGTGTATGTCGAGATGTGGGAACCGCGTGCTAGCCACGACAATGTTTCGCCCCACCGCAAAGTCGATTAGCCTGAATCCGTTATCGGAGGTGGTGTTGTGCAGGCTATATTTTCCGATTGTTCCACCAAAGATACCTTCTCTTCCTAGCTTTGCATTAAAATCACCGAGGACAATTTTAATGTCATAGCTAGGGCATTGCTCGTAGGTCTTGTTAAGGAGCCCATAGAAGGCATCTTTGGTGCCGTCATCTTTCTCCTCTGTGGGGGCATGCGCGCAAATAACGCTAATGTTGGCGAATTTAGCCTTGATGCGGATTGCTACGAGGCACTCGCTCACATGCCGGAAGCTGAGGACGTCTTGTCTTAGTCTGCCTCCGACAACAAATCCGCATCCAAATAAGCGCTGCATTTGCCGTCGATAGCAAGTGCCGCAGTAGGTGTCGCAGTTTTTCATCTTCTTTTTGTCTGGCCCATCCCATCGCATTTCTTGAATGGCGGTTATGTCTGCTTTGCAGCAGTCTAGGGCCTCTGCTAGTTGCTCGGCTGCACGTGGTCTATTAAGGGATCTAACATTCCACGTGTATATCCGAAGCTTATTGTCCTTAAATCGTTTGCGTGGGTTGTCAACAGTAGATCCATCCATATCCGAGGCTTGTTGATGCTTCGTAACTTCTTGTTTTTTTTAAATGGCCGGGCAGTTACCCCGGCGGCACAACCCCCAACCTAGAGGACCAGTTCCACTTTGAGTGCCCCTAGGACGAGGGGTCGGTTACACCGAAGGCAGTAACCCGTTCCGGGATGTGAGCGCTGCCGTTGGCCCTTATGTTGCTCGTCCGCCACCATCTCTTTTCCAGGACCCTGACTAAGTCCTGGAAATCCTTTCCGGCCTGAGCTCCAAATATGTCGGAGTAGCCCGGATAAGGTCTTGTTTTGTTTTTCCGACACTAATCCTGGTTAATGGCACAGGAAACTCGCCATTTGCCCCCTTCACTTCGCAACCTCTAGTGAGATTCCCAGATGGCGCCACGGGGAGGCGTGAAGTAGGACTTATTAGCAGAGCTGCAAGATGTTCGGCTGCAGAGGCTCATTCTCGTCATTTAAGGAACCAGCACCTGTCGGAAGATGCTACTTCTACGAGGCCTTATACTAATCGTCGCCATCCTTCGTTGCGACTTGTCCTTCAGGATTTTTAAATTGCAGCAACCACTTCAGAGATGCATGGTCTGTGCGAAGAATGAATTTTCGTCCGTACAGGTGCTAACGAAAGCAAGAAGTTCCCGCCTGGTAACACAGTAGTTCCTTTCCGGCTTAGAGAGCACCTTACTAAAGTAGGAAACTACTTGCTCTTGCCCGTCATGCGTCTGCGAAAGTACAGCTCCAATTCCGACGTTACTGGCATCTGCATCCACAATAAATGTTTTTCCTGGAGTAGGGTACGCTAGTACAGGGGCCTTACATAGTTGTTGTTTGAGAGTTTTGAAGCTTCTTTCGCATTCACTTGACCATTTGAATTGTTTTCCCTTTTCTGTTAGTTGATGCAAACTCTTTGCTATCCCAGCAAAATCCTTCAAAAACGCCTGTAGTAGGTAGCGAGTCCCAGAAAGCTTCTCAGTTGGTGTTTGTCTTTTGGGACTGGCCAATTTTTCACCGCTTCGATCTTTTCTGGGTCTGTCCTTACCCCTTCGGATGAGATGATGTGTCCCAAGTATTTGACATCTGGCCTAAAGAGATGACACTTCTTCGGGTTTAGCTTTAGCTGTGCACTTCGTAGTCTTTGGACTACTTCCTTTAAGTTATCTCGATGTTCGTGAAAAGTTTTGCCGACCACGATGACATCGTCCAGGTAGACCAAACAGGTTTTCCATGTTAGTCCCAGCAAAACGCGTTCCATTAGACGCTCAGAGGTTGCCGGAGCATTGCACAATCCGAATGGCATTACTGTGAATTGCCAAAGCCCGTTTCCTGCGGTGAAGGCTGTCTTCTCACGGTCATCCGGGTGGATCTGTATTTGCCAGTAGCCACTCTTCAGATCAAGTGTGGAGAACCATTGCGCTCCTGACAGTGTGTCCAGTGTGTTGTCAATCCTTGGCAAGGGGTAGCTATCCTTCTTGGTGACATTATTTAGATGGCGATAATCCACGCAGAATCAATTAATTGACCAGTACAACGGGTGATGCCTACGGACTCTTAGAGCCTTCAATCAACCCTTGATTTTCCATAGTCGAAACCATTTCTGCAACCTCCGTCTGCTTAGCTAATGGTAAACGCCTAGGAGGTTGACGTATGGGTCTTGCATCTCCACTGTCTATTCGGTGTTGTGCCAAATGTGTGCTGCCATATTCGCCATCCTGCGAGGCAAATACGTCTGCAAATTCGTTGATTAGTTCCTCTGCCATCGCTCGTTGCTCCTGGTTCAGCTCGGTTTGCCTGAGTATAGTTCTTCTCAACTCAGCTGTGCTACTTGATGGCAAAGATATAGCAGCATTCTCCTTCGACAACTTGGTGACAGCAGTTATCGGTACGCACGCTCCGATCGATTGTCCTTGCTTTAGTTTGATGCTCTTATTTTCCACATTCAAGATTCTTACTGGGACCATTTTGCCTTTCGGCTCAACGAGCATCTTTCCCACGACGTAACTCTGATAATGATTTTAAGAGTCCGGCTCAATCAAATAGAATCGATGGCCCCCAAGATCACCTTCCAGCTTCGCCGAAATTAGTGTCTCTGCGGAAGGTGGTAAGGTCTCGTCCTTGCTGACTACTGTCCTAAGGCATGCGGCATTCTCATTCCCGTACACCATTGGAATCTCGACGTTCCTGTACTTAAGTACTTGAGTTCCGATGTCGAGCACTACATTATGCGCCTTCATAAAGTCAACTCCAATGATGCACTCGTCACATACATCGGCCACTAGGAATACGTGGGTGAATGTTAGTCCTGCCAGATTGATCGTCAAAACAACTTCTCCATACACCTTTGCCGTCGCTCCTGTTGCTGTTTTCAAGCAGTAGCTACTGGTATTGTGCAGCCATGAATCATGGGCGATATCCTTTCTTATAATGGAAGCGGTGGCACCGGTGTCAATGGTGGCCACGCATTTATTCTGGCCAGTGTGGGCTTCCACTGTAAGACTCTTGTTACTTCGTTTTTTTTGGGAGACTTGGATTTTGATCCTGGGGGCGTCAATTCCAGAAACCAACTTCTGCCCCTCGAAGTTGGCTCTTACACGTTTCCCGCCTGTTGACTTGACGTTGCGCTGCTTGCGGTATAGATGTTTTCCCTGCCAGATGCCTCTTCGTTAGGCCTCCCAGCAGCGCATTGTGAACAACTGCGTTCTTTAAGTGGAGCCCAGCATAGCAGACATTGATTGATTAAATCAATTATCCAGTGTTGCATAACTTTAGGATCATACAAACTCTCCACGTTGGAGAGTTCAGTTATTTCCCCAGTTTCAAACAGAAGATACGAGAAAGAACTAGAACCCGACAAATGTGGTATAAATACAGGATGAGAAACTGCGGACGATAAGTGGATTTTTGGAAAGCGATGGAAAAGGACCTAAGTCTTATTAAGTGAAAGGTAAGAGATTTGAATTGTGAAATAGAAGTGAAATTGCTTGTGAATTAATTTAAAGTTGTTTTAAATAATAATAAATACAGTGTTTTAGAAACAGAATAACGTTTTATCATTTCGAACCCTAGCCGAAATATTACATTGGTGTCAGAAGTCTGATAAAACTTATTCTGAGTGCTGTGAAAAAAAAAAAAATAATATTAACAAAAAAAATGCCACGTACATTGCTGGAGCTAAGTATACCCCAGCTGAAAATTGAGCTAGAGAAGCGGAATCTCTCAGCAACTGGAGGGAAAAGTGATTTGATTCTTTGGCTACAAGAAGCGGTCGAAAAAGATGGAAAAGATCCTAAATCCATGTCGTTCGACGTAGAAGAGGAGCTTGTAAGCACAGGGGTTGACATGTCTGCCATGATAGAATTACCCCTAGGATTGAATTCTAAGTTAGAAGAACAAAGGAGGAGTATGGATTCTAAGTTTGAAGAACAGAAGAATTCCGCAGAAGAAAAAAGGAGAAGTATGGATTCTAAGTTAGAAGAACAGAAGAATTCCATTATTTCCGCACAAAAAGACACTGTCGAAGTGTTCAAGAATTCTCTAGAAGCGAAATTCGAAATAATCGATCAAAAATTAAATATGCACGAGGCATAATTCGAGAAGGTTGAACACAATATCGAGAATCTTGCGAAAGAACTAGAGGGAGTAAAGAAGCAGAAAGTCCGAGAAATTTCTACAGACTGCCCTAGAAGGAAAGAGAAGCAACCACCTGTTTTGATGGCCAAACATCGTGGCCAATATATAGAAGACAATTTGAAGCAGCTGCCATGACCAACAACTGGGACGACAGAGAAAAGTCGATTGCGTTCACGCTGGCACTGAGAGGTACAGCTGCGGAATTGCTGCAAACCATCTCAGAAGATAAACAACTCAACTACGACGCTTTGGTTAAAGCCATAGGAATGCGCTTCGGAGATGACCATATGCAGCAAATATACAGAGTCCAACTGCTCAGCAGAGTCCAGAAGAGGACTTCAGCAGTTTCAGGCCGATATCGAACGGCTTGCGCATTTATCTTATCCTAATGCCGGAGAAGACCTTATCAACGAAATGGCTGTAGAGGCGTTTACCCAAGCGATTGAAGATAGGCAGTTGCAAATGGCTGTAATAATGGCTGGAAAACGAACCCTTCCTGAGGCCCTAGCATTTGCCCTGACGATGAAAGCTGCCGACCAAGCACCTCAAGGAATCCACCGCGTGTGAGAAGTGACAGTGGTGGAATGCTCATGCCAACGAGCAGACGTCGTGGAGCGGAACAGTGCGCGTGCAGGACAAGTCCGTTGCTGGAACTGCAACAAAATAGGACATCTGCAGCGTGAGTGCAGGTCTCCACTTAAACAACGCAGTTGTCCACAATGCGCTGCTAGGAATGACATCTATCCTGCAAGCAGCGCAACGTCAAGTCAACAGGCGGGAAACGTGTAAGAGCCAACTTCGAGGGGAGAAGTTGGTTTTTGGAATTGACGCCCCCAGGATCAAAATCCAAGTCTCCCAAACAAAACAAAGTAACAAGAGTCTGAAAACAGCAACAGGGGCGACGGCAAAAGTGTATTGAGAGGTTTTTCTGAGGACCAATCTGGCAGGATTTACATTTGCCCACGTATTCGTAGTGGCAGATATATGCGACGAGTGCATCATTGGAGTTGACTTTATGAAGGCGCATAATGTAGTGCTCGACATCGGAACTCAAGTACTTAAGTACAGGAACGTCGAGATTCCAATGGTGTACGGGAATGAGAATGCCGCATGCCTTAGGACAGTAGTCAGCAAGGACGAGACCTTACCACCTTCCGCAGAGACACTAATTTCGGCGAAGCTGGAAGGTGATCTTGGGGGCCATCGATTCTATTTGATTGAGCCGGACTCTTAAAATCATTATCAGAATTACGTCGTGGGTAAGATGCTCGTTGAGCCGAAAGGCAAAATGGTCCCAGTAAGAATCTTGAATGTGGGAAATAAGAGCATCAAACTAAAGCAAGGACAATCGATCGGAGCGTGCGTACCGATATCTGCTGTCGCCAAGTTGTCGAAGGAGAATGCTGCTATATCTTTGCCATCAAGTAGCACAGCTGAGTTCAGAAGAACTATACTCAGGCAAACCGAGCTGAACCAGGAGCAACGAGCGATGGCAGAGGAACTAATCAACGAATTTGCAGACGTATTTGCCTCGCAGGATGGCGAATATGGCAGCACACATTTGGCACAACACCGAATAGACAGTGGAGATGCAAGACCCATACGTCAACCTCCTAGGGGATTACCATTAGCTAAGCCGACGGAGGTTGCAGAAATGATTTCGACTATGGAAAATCAAGGGTTGATTGAAGGCTCTAAGAGTCCGTGGGCATCACCCGTTGTACTGGTCGAGAAGAAAGACGGCACCAATAGATTCTGCGTGGATTATCGCCAGCTAAATAATGTCACCAAGAAGGACAGCTACCCCTTGCCAAGGATTGACGACACACTGGACACACTGTCAGGAGCGCAATGGTTCTCCACACTTGATTTGAAGAGTGGCTACTGGCACGTACAGATCCATCCGGAGGACCGTGAGAAGACAGCCTTCACAGCAGGAAACGGGCTTTGGCAATTCACAGTAATGCCATTCGGATTGTGCAATGCTCCGGCAACCTTTGAGCGTCTAATGGAACGCGTTTTGCTGGGACTAACATGGAAAACCTGTTTGGTCTACCTGGACGATGTCATCGTGGTCGGCAAAACTTTTCAAGAACATCGAGATAACTTAAAGGAAGTAGTCCAAAGACTACGAAGTGCACAGCTAAAGCTAAACCCGAAGAAGTGTCATCTCTTTAGGCCAGATGTCAAATACTTGGGACACATCATCTCATCCGAAGGGGTAAGGACAGACCCAGAAAAGATCGAAGCGGTGAAAAATTGGCCAGTCCCAAAAGACAAACACCAACTGAGAAGCTTTCTGGGACTCGCTACCTACTACAGGCGGTTTGTGAAGGATTTTGCTGGGATAGCAAAGAGTTTGCATCAACTAACAGAAAAGGGAAAACAATTCAAATGGTCAAGTGAATGCGAAAGAAGCTTCAAAGCTCTCAAACAACAACTATGTAAGGCCCCTGTACTAGCGTACCCTACTCCAGGAAAAATATTTATTCTGGGTGCAGATGCCAGTAACGTCGGAATTGGAGCTGTCCTTTCGCAGATGCATGACGGGCAAGAGAAAGTAGTTTCCTACTTCAGTAAGGTGCTCTCTAAGCCGGAAAGGAACTACTGTGTTACCAGGCGGGAACTTCCTGCTTTCATTCTTCGCACAGACCATGCATCTCTGAAGTGGTTGCTGCAATTTAAAAATCCTGAAGGACAAGTCGCAAGGTGGATTGAACGACTCCAGATGTACGACTACGAGATAGAGCATCGAAAGGGAACCCTTCACTCTAATGCGGATGCTCTGTCCCGGCGACCTTGCAAATCTGATTGCAAACATTGTGCACAACAAGAAGAAAATGATGCGGTATCCACCCAACGGCTAAGAGCTGAGCCCACTGACGGTTGGAATGAAAGTGAAATGCGAAACGCCCAAAAAGAGGATCCGGATATCGAGCCAATATTCGCTTGGAAAGAACACGAAGAAAACCAGATTGGCAGGAAATATCCAATAAAAGTCAAGAACTAAAGGCATACTGAGCACAGTGGGACTCGCTTCATGTTCAAGATGGTGTTTTGAGGGGAAGGTGGCAAAGCTCGGATGGAAAGCCGTTTGTAATGCAGCTCGTTGTGCCACGGTCGAGAGTCAGTGACGGGCTAAGGGAACTGCACGATGGAGTATCCGGAGGCCACTTGGGAGTGAATAAGACGTTAGAAAATTGGTGCAGAAAGTGTGTCACCTGCACCGCAAGCAAAGGCCCGAGGGTTAAAACTCACGGCAGAATGCAGCAATACAACGTTGGAGCGCCCTTCGAGAGAATCGCAGTTGACATCGCAGGACCGTTTCCTGAAACCGAAAAGGGAAATCGCTACGTTCTTGTTGTTCTGGATTACTTCAGTAAGTGGCCTGAGGCTTTTGCTATCCCTAACCAGGAAGCCAAAACCGTGATTGAACAGATCGTTTGCAACTGGGTGAGCAGATTTGGCGTACCGATGGAATTGCATTCGGATCAAGGGCGCAGCCTCGAGTCCAAGATTTTCCAAGGGGTGTGCGAGTTACTGGGTATCAAAAAGACGAGAACAACACCGCTCCACCCACAATCGGACAGGATGGTAGAACGCTTCAATAGAACCTTGAATGAACACCTATCAAAGGTCGGTGGTGACCAGTAATGCGATTGGGATAGGCAAATTCCAATGTTTCTATTAGCCTATCGGAGTGCAGTTCACAACACCACAGGTCACACTCCATCGGAAATCCTTTTCGGTCGAACAGTCCGGTTACCTAGTGAATTGATGTTTGGATCACCGCCGTCTGAAGAGAACAGAAATGAAGACGACTATGTCGCAGACCTCAGAGAGATTATTAGGGACGTGCACCAAAGAACCAGGGATAAGATCAAGATAGCCAGTGACCGCTTGAAGGCGAGGTATGATGTCATGGCGACCACAACGGGATTCCAGGAAGGAGATCTAGTGTGGCTATATAACCCTCATAGACGGAAAGGAGTATCACCAAAATTACAGCAAGACTGGGAAGGACCATATACGAGTAAAGTCGTAAAACGCATCAACGATGTTGTCTATCGCATTCAACGGGGAAGAGGCAAGATGAAAGTGGTTCATGTGGATCGAATACACCGCTATATTGGGCAGAATATCGAAGAGTTTGTTCGGGACGAACAAGTTTAAGAGGGGGATATTGTGGTATATATGTGATTAAATCAATTATCCAGTGTTGCATAACTTTGGGATCATACAAACTCTCCACGTTGGAGAGTTCAGTTATTACCCCAGTTTCAAACCAGAAGTTACCAGAAAGAACTAGAACCCGACAAATGTGGTATAAATACAGGATGAGAAACTGCGGACGATAAGTTGATTTTTGGAAAGCAATGGAAAAGGACCTAAGTCTTACTAAGTGAAAGATAAGAGATTTGAATTGTGAAATAGAAGTGAAATTGTTTGTGAATTAATTGAAAGCTGTATTGAAATAATTATAAATAGAGTGTTTTTAGAAACAGAATAACGTTTTATCATTTCGAACCCTAGCCGAGATATTACAATATTATCAGCAGGATAAGCTGATGTATCAAACTTTCTTCAATATCAGGCAGTATCCTACTAATATTATAAACGTGAAAGTATGTGTGGATGTTTGTTACTCTTTCATGCAAAAACGATTGAATAATACAGCTCATACATCAGAATAACATATAAGCTGTAATTTATAAAGCTATTGAGTAAACTGGCCAAAATATAACAATAAGTGTCAAGTAAGTCAGAAAAAATTCATCCATCTGCGAGTCATTCTGACGTGCGCTGCAAAAATCGTAAGAGTTACACAAATATAATGTACGGTGGAAATGCATCTCTTAAATAGTTCTACGAAGATGTCCGCAACAGCATATATCTATCTTTGATGTGTAAGCCAATATCGCCAAAAAATTATGAAGCGTTTTGTTATTTTATTGTATTTATTACTATTTATAAATTGATTCTTATCAAAATGAATACATTTATCGTTTCAGATATTTAAAGTAGATAAACTTTATATATTAAATTATGTCATTTAGGCAAATATTTTAAAAGTTATGACTACAGATAATTGAGTTCATATTTAGATGTCTCATCCAGAACCAACTTTTTCAGCCGGAAAAAATGCATGTATTTTTCGAAGCCCAACTATCGAACCTATTTCAAATAGAATGTCATACCGCTGACCAAACAAAAAGTGAGCACTCCAGTGAGTGGCATGCCAAATATTCGCACAAGCAAGTTAGCTGTCATGCTGCCAACACATTTTGTTGGTGTATTTCTTATTTCATCGAACATCTCATGTACGCATGCAATGCGACATTCTTGAAAACAAAATATACTGTCATACGCCTGCTACCCGAGCAAAAAGCCATTTATGACAAAATATTACAACGAGTTGAGCGTGGTGAAGGCGGGCTTTATTTCTGGCTGTCCCAAACGAAACACGCAAAATTTTTTTGCTTAATTTGCTTCTAGCAAAAATTCGTAGGGATAGTAACGTTGCATTAGCTGTGGCTTCCTCTGGTATCGCTGCAACACTACTGAGCGGTGGACGGACGGCACATTCAGTTTTTAAATTACATCTTAATTTGGCCAGCGAAAAAACCCCAACTTGCAACATTAGCAAGAGCGGCGCTCTGTTGCAACATTGAAAACTGATCGTGTGGGACAAGTGCACTATGTCACACAAGGCGCTCTATCGCGTTCTACAAGACATACAAAGCAATCGAAAGTTAATGGGTGGTGTGGTAGTGTAATGGGCAGCTCATAAAACCTTATTTGTTATCGAGAGAGGCACTGCAGAAGATGAAATTAATGCATGTCTGAAAGTATCATACCTGTGGCCCAAAGTTGAAAAGCTTGATCTCACCACTAAGCAAACCGGTTTGCTTGATGGGAATTCAAAGAGTTGAGTCCGTAGTTCACGCGTTTCAAAACCTTTATTTGAGAAACCATTAGTCCATATAGTTCAGTTAATTTCAATTACTTACTCGGTTAGGGATAATTTCAATTAGATCATTAACTTACAACAGTTACAAATTACTTTACCAAACTTTAAATGGGTAATAAATTATTAATCAATTATTTTGACCGTTGGATGTGTGCATCCAGTGCATTTAATGACAATAGTGCAAAATGGTGTGTTTTTTTTCTCTTGCGGTCAGTAGAAACTATTTCGTCGCGTGATCATTTCACGTATATTTCACACTCGAATATGCCACTCTGCGTTTGGGTATGGGCACTTATGACCTGACCGTCCTCAGACTGCCTGACATTTATGACTCGTCCTTACGGCCAAGAACCCCTGGAATTGTTTGGGTCTACTACGAGTACGACATCACCAACCCGTATGGGCTTGACTGGCGTAAACCATTTACCACGCTTGGTAAGCGTGGGCAGGTAGTTTGCAACCCAGCGTTTCCAGACGCGGCCCGCAAACTGCGGGCACAACACCCTCCTGTCCTCGTTAAATTTGGCCATTGGTTTCAGACCACTGGATGTTGTTTTCTGATTTGATTAACATACTTCGTAATAGCTCGTCGTTCAGGTTGTGAGTCATTTGTGCTGATGTATAAAATATTTCTTTTGTGGGGCGAAGCAACCGCTTCCTCCCATGTGTGGAGATAGTGGCGGTATAAACTTCCATGTGGTATTTGTGCTGGTGAAGGTATCCATCAGTTTGGTGGTGTCGACATTCTTAAAAGCTTCTCGTCAGCACCTTAAAAGTTAGTCCCATTGTCACTATGCAACTCGATGGGTATGCCCCGCATAGCTATACAATTTCGAAGGCAGAGTATGCAGGAATCTGTGGACAGCGTATGGGCGATTTCCATATGGATAGCTCTTGTTGTAAGGCACGTTAACAGGAATCCCCAGCGCTTTTCGAGTCTCCGGCCAACACTTACTGTCTCTGGACCAAAGTAGTCAACTCCGACGTAGGCAAATATAGGCCATAATAGGTTGGGCTTTGACATTTTTGTACGGCTGACACGTCTCCTTTACAGCCTTCAGTGCGGAGCACAATCGTGGCATCCAGTATCGCTGACGGATCTCGTTCACAACCGTTTTATCGTTTCGGTGTTTGTACCGCTGATGGGTGAAATTAATTATGTTGTGTAGTCGTGAGCCCGTGCTTTCTCGTGTACAACGAGAGAAGAGTCTAACCACGGAGTTGAGTTAAAATGCCATAAATTTATTTGTATATTTTATTTTATTTTACTTACTAAAGGACCGCCGTCTTTAGCGTCGCTGCAACGTTGTCGCCAGAATTAGTCTAATAAAAAACTGAATTTCTTTTCGCATCGTATCTCTTTTATAATCTTTTCTGTGCGTAGCCAAATCGGTTTGCGCAACCACTCACATAACACTTACGATCATTCACCGCTTATTCCAGTTTATTTTGCAGCTTGGGTGGTTTTTCTTTTGTCGGTTTCAAATGTCATTCCGCTTGTCACGCTGCGAACATTGTAAGTGCAATCTTATTCATAATTATTCATTAATATAAGAATGTTCCTACTATACAAACTTTTGTTTTTTTTTGTTTTTTTTTTTAAATCAACAACACGATTTGTATATTATTATCTGGTATTCGTATATATCTATTTTACTATATATTCTATTAATTTTAAGTTAATTAGTTTTACAAATGTTATATTAAATATAATAAAAATGTTCCTTTACAGTAAACATATATATATACATTTTTTTGTTTGTTAGAGAATATAGTATTCTTTATTTAATGTAATTGAATTTTTTTTTAATTATATATTTTTTTGTACATAGTGTTTTTATAAATGTTATTAATATATTTATTTTCGTATATTTTTTTCTTAGTCTAAGTATACAGTTACTTTAAAATGTTGTTATAATACATAATAAAAAATTATTAAATTTTTTTTTGTTTTATTTATTTATTATTTTTATATGTATTTATTTGTAGTGTAAAAGTGTGGTGTGAGTTGGGTTACGAGTATTATTCAGTCATATGTCATTATTGTGCACTATTCTTCGTTTGAAATAAGTTTTATAATCACGTAAGGACCTTCCCACAGTGAGTGAATTTGTTCTTTCTGACGAGTTTCTTCAGCAAAACTTTATCTCCGAGATTTAGAGATTTAACTGTTTATTCTGATTATCTTTGTTGTACTGCCTTTTTGAGCATTCCTTCCTTCTTTGTAAAATCTCGTTAGCAGCTTGGTATCCGTGTTGTAGTCTGACCCGCAACTCATTGGCATAATTTTCACAATTGTATGAGACCTTTGGTTTTTGTCCGAAAATACTAGGAACGCTTGCTGGCAATCCGTAAAGTAGCTCGTAGGGCGTAAAGCCCTACGATTAGGGTAGCTTTGTCTTGTGCCATTTTAGGCCAGTGATACTTTAACTTCATTCTTTTTAATGTTCGAGTGGTTCCCTGATGTCTCCCGAAAGGTGAGTCGTGATAATCGTATATCGCTTTCTTTATATCTTCTGGGTCTGTCAGGAAAATTCGATCTTCAATATAAATATGTATATTTGCATCGAGAGTTTAAAATGTTTTTTCGAGGAGCTGGTTGAAGGTTAGTTTAAATTCGTCCCCCATTATCGGCAATGAGAAACCTATTGATTTCAGCTCTTTATCGCAGAATAATTTCTTGGTGTACCGTTTAGACAGGACAGGACAGGCGATTTTTTCATCTCTCACGCTTCTGAATGATATTGGTAGGGTTATGACATAGATCATTTCATTGCTACGAGTATTAAGAGTGAAGGTGGGCATTTCTCCCACCTGTGGCTTTACGAATTGGTGTGTCTTCCCTTGAGGATTTCCTCGTCTCGCGAATCTATTAAGGGCAATATTGTTGAAAATAAAACAACGAATTGGCATCACTGCAACATCATTTAATCAGTCATTAAATAAAACGTAAAATTAGTAAAATTCTTCTTCACGTGGTTTTTCTAACGATCAGTTCATTTACTATAACTCTTTCCTTAATACTTCATTGTATCTTAAAATGAGTCTTAATAAACTGTTAATCAGTCTAAAGTTTGGTTTTCCTTCGGTTATTTTGACATTGGTGCCGAAACCCGGGACCTTTAACACTGCGAACTTATTTTAAAAGCGAACAAAGGAGTTGCAATGCCGTGGCGTATTTCGGGGTCAAGTAACGCGATTGATCAAATCAGCGACTGAATGCCTTGCGAGTAAGGAATCACAGATTAATGAGGAGAATCAGGAGAACTATCCTGTGATAAATGACGAGATTACAGTTTTCTTGTAGCGGATCTCGGCAGCGCGCGAAAACTTGACCAAAGCGAATTTAGAAGTACGTAATACACAGTCTTAAGACAGAGGATTTAGAAAAGGAGCTGGGGCTATGTTTGGAATACGAAGACAAGGCTTTAAGCACTCTCGCTCGGCTAAATCATCGCTTGGTGAAGCTCCGAGAAAGTCGTGGAGAAAGTCTAACAGAAACACCAAGACCGCATGCTGAACCACCGACGCATAACCTCAAATTGCAAAAAACTCGACCTAAGAAAATTCAATGGGGATTACAAGGATTGGATCCCATTCTGGGAACGAACAGCTGTGCATGAAAATCCAGTTTTAAATGGCTCGGATAAATTTAATTATTTATTAACCGCATTAACTGGAAAAGCCAAGGAAACTGTTTCTGGTTTTACGCCTACGCAGAATTGATACGATGCAGCTGTTTCCCTTTTGCAAGAAGAGTATGGCGACACTGAAAGGCTTATTGATAGAAACATGCAAAATTTAATGTCACTACCAAGTGTTAGTTATAAGTCCGATGTAAATAGATTGAGACGTTTGCATAACATTGCTACATCTACAACGCGGTCACTGACTGCGCTTGGTGTTCCATCTTCTCATTATTATGTAATGTTTAAAACCATTCTACTTAAATCTCTTCCCACAGACCTCAGAATCGACTTTCACAGAACTTTCAACATCAGCGATGGGACTCACGAATCCGGAGTAGAATGTGAAGAAATCGAACGATACGTTTATTGGGGATAAGTCAGTTAAACAGCTTTTTAAATTTTTGAAAAGGGAAATCGAATTATTAGATCGATCTAATGTGGGATCTAAAAATGCACAAACGCATACAGCAGCAGGTTTGCTGACGGAAGGGCAGGATGAAAATTGCTTATTTTGCCATTCCTCAAGTCATTCCACCACAATGTGTAACAGCAATCACACCGTTGAGTAAAAGAGACAGATGTTGAAAAGAACTGGAAGATGTTTTAGATGCACATATAAGGGACACTGCTCCAGAAATTGCAACACAAGAAACGTCACTTGTTCTCATTGTAGCGGACATCATGCTAGTTCAATGTGCGAACGAGACAACAAGCCAATCGCACAAAAATTTGCTTCGAAAAATGTTCCGAAAACTAACAGCGAAAGGGCGGGCACAACAGTCAGCGGGTGTGCAGTAAACTCTCCCACTCAGGTTTATTTACAAACCGCCCGTGCATTTGTCACTAATCCAGACAATTAAACAAAACTGTTTGTACGATTTCTGATTGATGGTGGTAGCCAGCGAACTTACATACGAAAAAATATTTCGCGAAAATTGAACTTGCCGATTGTCGGAGCACAACAAATTAAAATTTCTACATTTGGTGGCAGAAAGTCTCGAAATTGTGTAATTTAGTGCGGCTGACGTTACTAAGTCAATATTGCAGAAGAAGTGTGTCTCTAATTGCACTAGAAGTCAGTGAAATTTGCGATGACGTTTTGCTTGAACCAAGTGTAGCTGACATTGATGGTGTTGACTTGGAATTTGCCGATTTTAACAAACAGAAGTTTACTCAGGAAGCAGGTATCAGTTTATAAGTGGGCTCTGATTATTATTGGAATATCGTTACAGGTGAAAGGGAACACCTTTCTCAAAATATGGCGGCTGTTAACACATTGTTTGGTTGGACTTTGCTGGGACCATCTATACACAGCTCTTCTTAAACCTCGATTTGTCTGTCAAAAATAATTTTCCACACGTCCAGTGAGGACACGTTCAATCAACCTAACCTTTGGGACCTGGAGACCTGACCTGATTGGCTGCGAGATTTTTGTGAAAACGACCACTTATTTCCGAAAAAGGTAAATGATTTTGATGCATATACAACTAAAAGTTTTCTTATTACTTCTGGGGAAGAGAATCTCACGATTTTGAAATCGGAACAAGAACCATTATTGCCACTGGAAAAATAAAAATCTTAGAAGGATCTTGAGAGTGACTGGATACTGCATTCGATTTGTTAACGCGCTCAAATCGAAATCACTTCAGCGAATTGTTTTAAGATTTGACAGCCTAGTACCGAATGTAAATGAGATAAAAGCTGCTGAAAATTATTGGATAAAATTTAGTCAAGAAACTTGTTATTTCAACGAACTGCAAAATCTGAAAAAGGGGTTCCGATAAGCACATCTTCACCTATATTATACCTAAAACCTTTGGTGGATGACAGTGGAATTTTACGTGTTAGTTCCCGTCTTAACGATTTAAAAACTCATTCAGAGGTTTCTTATGACGAAACGTTCCCCATTATATTGCCGAAAGGATGCTGTTTTATAAATCTCATCGTGTATGATTTGAACCATCAGCGATTTCATGCAGGAGTAAACACACTTCTAGCTCTACTGCGTGAGCGATATTGGATTCCAGGAGCGAGGCAACTTGTAAAACGTGTACTAAGAACATGTACAATTTGTAAACGGTTTAGAGGTAAAGCAGCGAATCAACCTACAGGAGAATAACCAATTAAGCGGATCTATTGATCAAGACTATTCAAAAACACCGGACTTGATTTTGCTGGTCCTTTGATTGTTCGAAGCACAGAAAAAGGCACTTGATAGTTCGGTTGTAAAATAGACAATGAATCTTTATTTAATTTCAACAAAAATGTAACATTTAATACAAAACAAAAGTGTGATGCAATCTGATATGCGAGACGCACATTCAGCTAATTTTAGTGTCGGAAAGTGAATTTTAACAAAGTATGTACGGCAACCTGAGGTGCGAGACGCGCACTGAGCAAAATTAAGTTTGAGAAATAAATTGTTGTTTGTCTACTTGTAGACATTCTGCCGGCACTATGGTTAGAAAGTTATGTGTAGAAAAAGTTGGTGCATCATCTACTGGTTCTAGAATAAAGTCTTCCTTGGCCCCGTCTGGTTTTACGTCTGGTGTTCTTCATCTAAGAGCTTTTGCACTTTTCCAAACAAAAGCCAATATCAGCAATGTTGTAACCGACAGACCAACCGCTGTTGAATGGTATGCTACATTCTTCCAATGTAACAGCTCGTCACTGCTAATTTCTTGGTTAAGGTTATCCCATGAGTCTGCTGATGATAAAACGAAATCCTTGATTTCCGTCCTGGAATTAAAAATCTCAGATTTCATATATAATGAATAGTTTAAACTAAAGTTTATTGGTTTTATAAAAGTGGATTAGATATCTATTATTGGGTTTCTTTCCGTATATAGATTGGCCTAGTTGGATTATGCCAATGCCGTCTGAAGCAATGTCCTCCCGCTGGCCGCTACAAATAATTGCAGCTTCAATTGCCTTGTTTGCCACGAAGAGCCATGTGTTTTGAAGGTGTAGATGTTTCCAGGCGGTGTTTGGTATCCAAAGCCATTTCATGCTGCAAGTGTTTCTTGCTATCCGCCGATATAAGTGGTCGATGACACAAGTTTTACTGGCAGCAATCTGACTTATTACTCCGTGCTTACACAAGAATGTGAATCGTTTGAATGTGCTACATCTGCTAAGTGCGTTGTCCGTTAATTCAAATAAGTTCTGGTTATTGTAGTCTATTGCCATAAAGTCCGCTGAAACTTCCGGTATTGCAAAAGTATCATTGTTTATTCTTTTAGGTATTGGAGTTATTTTGACTAAGTCGTATGATGAGAGTTCTGTAATATGCTAGAATCCGCTAACGATTGCGTGAGTGCCATTAAGTTCTATTTGTAACCGATCAGAAGGCCGTTCTACAGTTATTAAGTTCGGTGATAATTTAGTCATCACATTTTTAACTAGCGTTATAAATTCAAAAAAATTGCACAGCTCAGCTGTTGTGAATTTGACGTAGCGCGATTCCATTTTTCTAAGAAGGTCAATTGATATTTGGTATGTAGCTAAAATTTGCAGCCCAACCCTATTGGCATCAATTTTTTCAAACCAAGTATACATCTTGTTTATCTCTGAGATAACATGGTTTAGTTTGTGTGTGAGTATGTCAAATCTTCCATCTGCTTTCTCGTTCAGTTTATTTAAGGACATTGTTGTTGACATCATTAAGACCTTTTGCTGTTGAATTTCTCGTTTCAATAAGCCTTGGTTGTGGTCTAAATTGTCTATGTTTGCGTTCATCAAACGCAACGCAACGTCATTGACTCCAAAAACCATTTCCAACAGCTTTCCGAATAATCCTCTCTTTGAACGTTTGTTATTTTTATCGATCATTGTTCCAAGTATTTCCAGTTCACGTCCTAACGATGCCCCTTTCTCCTTAAGATGATTGAGAAATGTGAGGCAATGGGTTTCCTCCCGAAATTCCACTGATATGCTACATGATCGTTCCATTCTTTTTATGATGTCGTTTATGTTTCTATATTCATCCACTATATTAAAGTTGGATATAACTTCCACCCTTAAAGTTCCCCGACTAAGTTTTACCTCTCCTGCTTTTTCTACATATAAGCCTGGCTCTGGATGTTTGATAGTGTATTGAGAATTAGTTTTAGTAACGCAATGCATTATCATAGTTGTTAAAAGTAAAAGCGAACAAATCCTTGAATAAATTGTATTTTTTCATAAATTGTATTTTTTCCTTTAGTCTGTGGTCCATAATTCTGAACTGTGTTACTTTTCTTCGAGGCTATGTCACCCCTTTTTATTGCTTCGTTAGTTAGTTGTTTAGTTGTTAGTTGTTAGTTTTCGTATCGTTTTCAACAGGAAGTGGACAAAGTTTTACAACAGGTCTTTTGCAGGTAACATTTCCTTTCGTTCTTACAGTTACTACCCGTGTAATACCATCGTCACCTGCGTGCAGGAATAACACACTTGCTAAAGGCCATCTAGTTGGAGGGCAATTCTCGTCTTTAACCAGTACAAGATCTCTTACGTTAAAGTAATGAGCACTACTATGCCATTTCGTTCGCTGCTGCAATCTAGATAAATAAAGTTTGCCATTTCTTCCAGAAATGCTGCGTCATTTTCTGAATAAGGTTCCATCTGGTTAATCTATGTGTTTCTATTTGAAGTTTGTTTGGTTCTGGTGGAGTAACCAAAGCTTGGCCAACCAGAAAATGTGCAGGTGTTAATATTTCTATATCTGGGTCATCTGTTACTGGACAAAGTGGTCGTGAATGTAAGCATGCCTCTATTTGCGTATGCAGGGTGCTCATTTCTTCAAATGTAAGTGTAGTTTCTCCTACTATTCGTTTTAAGTGATATTTAATCGACCTAACACCAGCTTCCCACAGTCCTCTAAAGTGAGGAGCTGCCGCTGGAATGAAATGCCAGCTGTTAGCCTTGTAAGCGTTTTCACAAGGGAAAAATTATCAACAACAAAAAAACCGATTTAAAACAAAGATTTGACTTTAAATTAATACAATTTTTATTTTTGACCTTTCCAAAGACCACGTCCGATCTTCTTCAATGTTACAACGATATTAATCCTAATTCAAATTCTTTCCTTTCCTACCATCATGAATTCGCCGCCATAACTTCGAAAATAAAACAATGAAGAAAGCTACATTATCCGAAGTGGTATTTAAAAAATAGCGACAGATTTTAATTAACATTCTGCCCACCTTGAAATAACTACGGTATCTTCAACTGTCCATGGGTAAGGGTGCTAATCGATGAATTGCTCTGCGTTGGATTCCATTTCTTGTACGCACATCAACAACTCGAACCTTGCCATCAGATGATCGAATAAGGTTGCATATTTGACCCAACAGCCACTGTTGAGGCGGAGTCTTGTCATCACCTAAGACAAGCGTACCCACCGAAAAATCTGCTGACGACGTTTGCCATTTATGTCGCTTCTGCAGCCCCAGGAGATACTCCTTCGACCACCGGTTCCAAAAATGCTGCTTGAGAAGTGTCAACCTCCGCCATCTGCTCAACGAGGACGTCTTACAATCTGTGACGAGAGGTTCTGCTATCGCATTTAGGGGGCTCGCTATTACGAAATGCCCTGGTGTAAGAACAGACTCATCACTTGAATCATTGGACATGGCACACATCGGCCTGGAGTTTAGCACGGCTTCAACCTCTGCCACAACAGTGGACAGTTCTTCGAATGTCAAGCTCGTATCGCTCACAGCACGAATGAGATGATTTTTTGCACTCTTGACTGCAGCCTCCCATAGGTCATCAAAATGAGGCGCTCTTGGGGAGATGTGATGAAACTCGATACTTTCCGCTGCACACCATTCAGAAATTTTCTTGTGGGTTTAATGCGCAAGAAACTGGTTCTTAAGAACCTTCAGCTCATTTCGCGCTCCAACAATGTTCGTCCCATTATCACAATAGAGATCGTGGCACACACCTCGCCGTGCAGTGGACCTCTTGAGCGCAGCAAGAAACCCTTCACTCGATAAGTCCGAAACGACTTCAAGATGGACAGCTTTTACAACAAAACAAACGAAGACTGCTACATATGACTTGTAGTTCCTTTGGCCTCGACGGTTCAACGTTGTTTTAAATGGACCACAGAAGTCAACACCAGTTTTTTGAAACGGCCTTGCTGGTTGCATTCTGCCTGCAGGATATTCACCCATGATTTGGCTCATCAACTTCGGCTTGTATTTGAAGCAATGCAAGCAGCTATCTACAGTCTTCTTCGCAAGCCTACGCGCATCCAGGACCCAAAGGCATTGTCTCACGATGCCTACTAGTGCTTGTGGACCGGCATTATAGTTTTTCCTATGTAAATAAACAAAAAGAATTTTTACAAAAGGATGGGATTTAAGAAGAAGGATAGGACATTTAGCAATGTAGGGAATGTCTGCATTCTGCAAACGCCCACCAACTCGGAGGAGTTTTAAAGAGCCTTTGTCAAGGAAGGGATTTAAATTTTTGACATAGTTCGAAGGGCTGATCATGTTTCCCTTCTCCAACTGACGAATCTCTTCTGAAAAACTTCCCTGCTGGATGTGCCCTTATTTGGGCTTCATTAAGTTCTTTTGCAGTGCAAGTCCAGTTTAATTTGGTAATTGTTCAAATTCTCGATTTTCTTCCAAAAAATCTCTCCATTCCATTTGGATTTTCGCAAGTTTCTCATGAATCGCTAAAATAAAGCAAAAATGAGACATGTTTTCTGCAAGCTGCCAAGCCGTGTATAGTTTTCCGCGAAATTTTGGGACACGCTCCTGGATACAAGTACTACTCCACCTTTACGCTTTCCAGGTACCTGCTTGTTAATTAATGAAAAATACTTTTTCTTGGACCAACACTCTTCCGACGAATAAATGAGAGACGGACCTACGAACCACCTTCTGTAAACTAATTCTTCAGCAAATGCTCCACGAGATATAATATCCGTTGGGTTGTGTCTTGTGGCTACATGACTCCAGTAGGCTTGGGGCACATTGTTTTGAATTTTCGAGACTCTGTTTGCTATAAATACTTCCCACGTCGATGGATGGGAAGACAACCAACAAAGCAAAATCTCAGAGTCTGTCCAACAAAAGATTTCATCAGCCACATGCCTAAAATTTGGAAGAATCCTAACAAGCAGTGACGACAACATCTCCGCTGCACAAAGTTCCAATCGTGGTAAGCTTTGTGTTTTAATTGGAGCTACCTTCGATTTAGCGGTGACTTAATTGCAGCCCATGCAATTGTCCTCATCCACTACCCGAATATAAACGCAACATCCGTACGCACGCAAAGAGGCATCCGAAAACCCATGAAGCTGTACACTCTTTGGTCTCGACACTACTACAAATCTGAAAACTTTTATCGATTCAAGCTCCTTTAATCGGTGACGGTAAACTTCCCATTCACTGTGTGCCCTGGACTGTACAGACCCATCCCACGTAACTTTGCTTATCCAGAGGCCTTGCAAGATAATTTTTCCCTTCACAACAACAGGGTTTATAAGACCAAGGGGGTCAAACAGTGTAGACAGCTGCCCAATAATGATACGCTTGGTTATCATTGTTAACGCTTTCAAATCGGGCACATCACACTGCATTTCGTCTGTTGAGGGGTTCCATTTTATCCCAAGAATCTTTATAATGTCAGAGTCGTTAATACGAAGCGGCCTTTCGCGATCTGTCTCTGGTATCTCCTTCAACAATGTTTCTTCATTTGTCCACCATTTTCTAAGTTTGAACCCTGCACTACATACCAACTCCTTAACTTCCTTGTAGATGGCATGAAGTTCAGCGAAAGAGTCTGCTCCACTAATGAGGTCATCCATATAGAAATCCTCTTTTAGAACAGTTGCGCCCAACGAAAACTTTGACGACCCTTCCTCAGCCAACACTTTCAAACAACGAGTAGCCTGAACCGGTGCAGAGGTAGTACCATAGGTCACCGTACCTAACTGGTATACCTTCAAGTCATCGGTTGCATTGGATCCCCAGAGCACACATTGAAACTTCCGGTCTTCTACATCAACGAGGATTTGGCGATACATTTTCGATATGTCTGCAGTCAGCGCATACCTATAACATCTATATCGGTGCATTATAGAGTAGAGTTCCTCTTGTATGGTGGGTCCTTTCAACAAGATGTCATTTAAAGACACGCCCGATAAAGTTCGAGCACTGCAATCGAACACTACTCTCAGTTTCGTAGTGGTGGAATCTGGTCGCAATACAAGCTGATGGGGACAAAAATATTTCATATGCTTGGAACTCTTCGAGCTTACTTCCTTCATATGCCCTAGATCCTCATACTCCTCCATTGAATCTATATATTGCCTGATGAATTCTTATCGAGTCGTCTTTCTAATGCCAGAAACCACTTCTTTGCCATTTCGTAGGATTCACCCGACTTAGAAGGAATTGTTTTAAACGGGGATCGAACGATAAATCGACCGTGTTCGTCTTTCTTAACTGTCCTAATAAAATGACTTTCACATTTTTCCTCTTCTGACGTAAGAAACTTGTTTTCCATATTGACATTTTCTACTTCCCAGAATCGTTCTACAAGGTCATGGGGGCCCAAGTCATCCTGTATTTCGTGCCGCCCAACTAAACACACGGCTGCTTTCTGCGAAGCGTTTAGCACCTGTCTCCCAGACACAACCCATCCAAAGAGTGTTTTCTGGAGTGTCAACTTGTCTTCCCATTTGATCTGACCTATCGCTAATAGTTCAAAGAAATGCTCTGCGCCTATCAACAAATCTATTTTTGAAGCTTCATTGAACTTAGGGTCAGCTAAAATAATATTGTCTGAAATCTTTAAACAATTTGTTTCGAAGGATCTACTCCTTGTGATGCCTTTGTGATGTTTCGAATATTTGTAACGTCGCTTCCTATCCCGCTAATCTGTATGTCTGTTTTGATTTTGGATAATTTCAATCTTTGGGCCATATGTTCCGAAATGAAATTTAACTGCGACGCTGAATCGAGCAGTGCGCGGACTGGTTGATAGGTCCCATAACGATCCATTATCAAAACAACCGCAGTTGCTAGCACAGCCTGGTTATCAGACCTTCCAACCAAAACTGAACTGCTTGGTCCTGCCCCCGAGGTTGTCTCGTGCTGACCAGCGCTGTCAACGGTGAATCTATGCAGCAGTTGGTGATGAGGTAAAGAACATATCGCACATTTTCCCTTAGAACATCGGCGAACGGATTGTTTTATACATAAAACCAACTTTTTCATCTCGTGGAACCTCCTCGCTACCGGCAAATTCTGCAAATCGGTACATGACTCGATAGCATGCTTTTCCGATCGACAGTACTCACATCGGGTGTATTGCACTGTCAAGGAAGCACCTTTAAAGGACCTCTAAACTTTCTCCGACTTCTTCCTTCGGAAACGTGGTTGATTGTCATCTTTATAACTTTTTTGAAAAGTTTCGGAAGCTGACGATTGCGATTCCTTCGCTTCTAAATTGATGCACCGATGGTCGAGGATTTTGGTAAACTCCTCCCAACTTGGTAACTGACTGTAATCGATCGAATCCTGCCATTTTGCCTTTGTATCTGCATCTACGCGGTCCAAATCTAACGAAATCAGAATCGCTTTGCAAATATCTACGTGAGTTCCTATCGACAACATAGCTGTGAGATGAGTATTGAAGCTGTCCTCTAAATGCCTCAACGAAAGAGCAAAGACCTTTGTAACTTTCGGAATTCTCACCAACGAATTTATGTGCTCCTGAAAGATCAGATTTTTGTTGTCAAAGCGTTGTTTCAATCTGTCTAATGCCTTTCTGTAGTTGCACCTATCATATCGAACTCTTTGATAGCACTCAACGCTGCCCCTGATAAACAACGACGGAGATAATTCAACTTTTGAAGGTTATCTATATCTTCCTTATCAACCAAATTAAGGAACAATCCCATGAAGTTAGGATATTCGGAAAATTTCCCAGGGAATGTAGGAAGTCTAACGGCTTCTAACTTTGGATAAGCAGGTTGACGTTGGAGATACTGAGTTGCATTTAACTGGTCTGCACCGCAGGTGCTATTAGCTTTATGCTCAGACAATAAACTCAATATGGCCGATTTTGTGCTCACATATAGTTCGTCAACCTCGTCACCCTTCGTTGAAATAAGCTTCTTTGCACGAGTTAGGCTTCCTTTGTATTCGATCGCAAAACCTTAAGTTCCGACAAATTCTTTATATCGCCCTGCGAATCACCTTTGCTTTGGCCTGGCAAGTCAATTTTGGTTGATGAACCTCCTTGGCCATCAGCATTACCACCTGCGGATTCCTTGTCGTTTCCCATTTCCAAATGAAACCTAATTATCCAACCGGAGTTCTAGAGCGAATTTAATTGGGGTAAGAATAAAAAAAGTAGCTTTTAAAAGAGAGGAATCAGCAACAATTTAATTGATACCCTCAGCAACAACGATAAGCTGCAATGAAAATTATTCTAAGTCCCAACAACTAGACTCGTGCAATAAGTATCAAATCAATCAATCAATCCTCGCAACAATACGTATAGCAACAACTATCCTGCCTCAATGTATCAGAACAGAACCCAATTTCCAGCAACACTACTTATGCTTATCAACTCGAAAGTAATCAATTTGCATAAAAACTCATGTATAGGTATAAAACTTACTGCTTATAAAGCTTATTTTGCTTATCCACAATGTTCATGATTGTCTGTTATACACTCCACACGATGATTTGAGAACTTCTCATAATAAGTGTGGATGGTGCTGAGCTGAGCTAATGTTGGTGGCAACGATCCTCAAGTTCTTTTGTGTTAAGACTGCTTACGTGTAATGTAAAAGCTTTGGTTGCCTTACTACGTCACTCCTCACGCTGGAACATTTTGGTTGACGGTGTAGTTTCGCTGATCAAAGGTCACTGTCCACGAAAGCCTTATCTTTGAAGCGAGAGTTGGAATTCCACGATGCACTGAAAGAAATTATATTTGAATAAGCACCTTTTGTGGATTTACCAATCTCAGCAACACAATCCTTTCAGATGTGAAAATATTTTTATACTTTCGGTGGATTCGTAAACGAATTATAGGTACATATTGTGATATCTTCTTCTTCTTATCCTTTAATTAACCCTTTTCTCGTTATACGAACTTATGCGTAACGAGTTTCCCGTTTTTACTGAATCGCTGCTGCTCCGCTTATGTATATGTATGTATGTATACATATTGTGGTATACATGTGATTAAATCAAGAACCTAGTATTACATAACTTTAGGATCATACAAACTCTCCGCGTTGGAGAGTTCAGTTATTGCCCCAGTTTCAAACCAGAAGTTACCAGAAAGAACTAAAACCCGACAAATGTGGTTAAAAACCGGATGAGGAACTGCGGACGATAAGTTGACTTTTGGAAAGCGATAGAAAAGGAGCTAAGTCTTAATAAACGAAAGATAAGAGATTTAAATTATGAAATACGAGTAGTAGTGAAATTGTTTGTGAATTAATTGAAAGTTGTTTTAAATAATAATAAATGGAGTGTTTTGAAACAGAATAACGTTTTATCATTTCGAACCCTAGCCGAAATATTACATTGGTGTCAGAAGTGGGATAAAACTTATTCTGAGTGCTGTAAAAAATAAAAAAAAAATAAAAAAAAAAGCCGCGTACATTGCTGCAGGTAAGTATGCCCCAGCTGAAAATTGAGCTAGAGAAGCGGAATCTCTCCGCAGCTGGAGGGAAAAGTGATTTGATTCTTCGGCTACAAGAAGCGATCGAAAAAGATGGAAAAGATCCTAAATCCATGTCGTTCGACGTAGAAGAGGAGCTTGTAAGCACAGGGGTTGACATGTCTGCCATGATGGAATTGCTCCTTGGATTGAATTCTAAGGTAGAAGAATAAAGGAGAAGTATGGATTCTAAGTTTGAAGAGCAGAAGAATTCTTTAGAAGAACAGAAGAATTCTCTGAAAGAACAGAAGAATTCCATTGTTGCCGCGCAAAAAGACACTGTTGAAGAGTTCAAGAATTCTCTAGAAGCGAAATTCGAAATAATCGATCAAAAATTAAATATGCACGAGGCAAAACTCGTAAAGGTTGGAACCGAATTCCAGGAACAGCTCGTGAAAGTCGAGGAACAGTTTGGGAAGGTTGAAAACAATATTGAAAATCTTGCCAAAGAACTAGAGAGAGTGAAGAAACGGAAGGCCCAGAAATTTCTACAGACTGCCCTAGAAGGAAAGAGATGCAACCGCCTATTTTCGATGGCCAAACATCGTGGCCAATATATAGAAGAAAATTTGAAGCAACTGCCATGACCAACAACTGGGACGACGGAGAAAAGTCGATTGCGCTCACGCTGGCACTGAGAGGTACAGCTGCGGAATTGCTGCAAACCATCTCAGAAGATAAACAACTCAACTACGACGCTTTGGTTTAAGCCATAGGAATGCGCTTCGGAGATGACCATGTGCAGCAAGTATACAGAGTCCAACTGCGCAGCAGAGTCCAGAAGAGGGGAGAAACACTTCAGCAGTTGCAGGCCGATATCGAACAGTTGGCGTATTTATCTTTTCCTAATGCCGGGGAAGACCTTATCAACGAAATGGCTGTAGAGGCGTTTACCCAAGCGATTGAAGATAGGCAGTTGCAAATGGCTGTAACAATGGCTGGAAAACGAACCCTAAGGCCCTAGCATTTGCCCTGATGACGAAAGCTGCCGACCAAGCACCTCAAGGAATCCACCGCGTGTGAGAAGTGACAGCGGTGGAATGCTCATGCCAACGAGCAGACGTCGTGCAGCGGAACAGTGTGCGTGGAGGACAAGTCCGTTGTTGGAACTGCAACAAAATAGGACATCTGCAACGTGAGTGCAGGTCTCCACTTAAACAACGCAGTTGTCCACAATGCGCTGCTAGGAGGCGTAACGAAGAGGCATCTGGCAAGAATAACATCTATCCTGCAAGCAGCGCAACGTCAAGTCAACAGGCGGGAAACGTGTAATAACCAACTTCGAGGGGCAGAAGTTGGTTTCTGGAATTGACACCCCCAGGATCAAAAAACAAGTCTCCCAAACAAAACGAGGGTTAAAACTCATGGCGAATGCAGCAATACAACTTTGGAGCGCCCTTCGAGAGAATCACAGTTGACATCGCAGGACCGTTTCCTGAAACCGAAAAGGGAAATCGCTACATTCTTGTTGTTATGGACTACTTCAGTAAGTGGCCTGAGGCTTTCGCTATCCCTAACCAGGAAGCCAAAACCGTGATTGAGCAGATCGTTTACAACTGGGTGAGCAGATTTGGCGTACCGATGGAATTGCATTCGGATCAAGGGCGCAGCCTCGAGTCCAAGATTTTCCAAGGGGTGTACGAGCTACTGGGTATCAAAAAGACGAGAACAACACCGCTCCACCCACAATCGGACGAGATGGTGGAACACTTCAACAGAACCTTGAATGAAAACCTATCAAAGGTCGTTGGCGACAAGCAATGCGATTGGGATAGGCAAATTCCAATGTTTCTATTAGCCTATGACCACAGGTCACACTCCATCGGAAATCCTCTTCGGTCAAACCGTCCGGTTACCTAGTGATTTTATGTTGGGATCACCGCCGTCTGAAGAGAACAGAAATGAAGACGACTATGTCGCAGACCTCAGATGGATTATTAGGGACGTGCACCAAAGAACCAGGGATAAGATCAATATAACCAGTGACCGCATGAAGACGAGGTATGATGTCAAGGCGACCACAACGGGATTCCAGGAAGGAGATCTAGTGTGGCTATATAACCCTCATAGACGGAAAGGAGTATCACCCAAATTACAGCAAGACTGGGAAGGACCATATAAAGTCGTAAAACGCATCAACGATGTTGTCAACGGGGAAGAGGCAAGATGAAAGTGGTTCATGTGGATCGAATACATCGCTATATTGGGCAGAATTTCGAAGAGTTTTTTCGGGACGAACAAGTTTAAGAGGGGGATATTGTGGTATATATGTGATTAAATCAAGGATCCAGTGTTGCATAGTTTTAGGATCATACAAACTCTCCACGGTGGAGAGTTCATTTATTTCCCCTGTTTCAAACCAGAAGTTACGAGAAAGACAAATGTGGTATAAATACAGGATGAGAAACTGCGGACGATAAGTTGATTTTTGAAAAGCGATAGAAAAGGAGCTAAGTCTTAATAAGTGAAAGAGAAGAGACTTGCATTTTGAAATAGTAGTGAAATTGTTTGTGAATTAATTGAAAGATCTTTTTAAATAATAATAAATAGAGTGTTTTGAAACAGAATAACGTTTTATCATTTCGAATCCAAGCCGAAATATTACAATATGATGTGGTTTTCATTTGAATCTAAAGATTCCCGGGTTTCGGTACCAAAATGTTAGCCTTGTAAGCGTTTTCACAAGGGAAAAATTATCAACAACAAAAAAACCGATTTAAAACAACGATTTGACTTTAAATTAATACAACTTTTATTTTTGACCTTTCCAAAGATCTTTTTCAATGTTACAACGATATTAATCCTTATTCAAATTCTTTCCTTTCCTACCATCACGAATTCGCCGCCATAACTTCGAAAATAAAACAATGAAGAAAGCTACATTATCCGAAGTGGTATTTAAAAAATAGCAACAGATGTACTAACACCAGCAAACTCCCTCAAAGGGAGAACATAGAGCTGCAGTCGAAATTTCGTTTACTGCTTTTCGTAAGTCTGTGTCTAAAATTCTTTTCGCACCCACTAATGTGGTTCCGTTGTCACTATATAAGTCGGATGGAAGCCCTCTCATTGAAGAAAATCTTCTAAATGCTGCTAAAACTGCTTCCTTCGTCAAATCAGATACCAATTCTATATGAATTGCTTTTGTACAAAAGCAGACAAAGATTGCAATATATCCCTTGAACGATTTATAACCTCTGCCTTTTGTTATTCTTATCTGTATTGGACCCGCATAATCAATTCCTGTGTGTGTAAACGGCTTATTAGGTCGTACTTGTGGAGCAGGTAGATCGGCCATGATTTGATTAAATTTTTTGTTTTTGAATTAGCAACATTTAACGCAGTTTCTGATTATAATTTTTGACCTCATTCCTCCCATGCAATATTCCAAACTTACGTCTCGTATAGCAAGTGTTGCCTCGTTTCCTCCATGCAAGGTTGAAATGTGTAATTCTGTTATAATTAGTTTTGTTGCAAAATCATTATTTGGCAGTATGATGGGATGCTTATGATTGTATGGAACGCTTGATCGTTCAATTCTCCCACCTACTCGTAATACGCTATTCTCATCCAAGAATGGGTTCAGTGATAAGAGCTTACTAGATTTGGATAAATTTGTTCCCATCTTTATTGAAACAATTTCTGAATGAAAATTTTGTTCTTGTACCAACAAATGATAGTATTTAAGGAATGCTCCAACTCTACTCTCATTAGTTCAAGTGTTAAAAATTCCTTACGGTACCTACAAGCCGTAGCAAATCTGATACAATAACCAACTACTTTTGTTAAGTGCCTTATCGACGAATATTTATCCAATAGCTCCCATCTCGATTTCAGTGTTTTTGTTGTCATAGCTTTATTTTCCAAGTCTTTTACCTCTTTCATTTTAACCATCTTCTCTGTTTCCGATTTGTATGGGTATTGGTCGTTGTAAAGCCAGGAAGGCCCTTCCCACCATAACTTACAGTCTTTGAGCATTTTCGGTTCTACACCTCTTGACGCCAAGTCGGAAGGATTGTCTTCTGATTTTACGTAATGCCAATCTCCTGGCTTCGTAATTTCATGTATTTGCTTAACTCGGTTAGCAACAAAACATTTCCATTTGTCAACTGCTCCATTAATCCAGGCTAAAGTTATCTTTAAATCGCTTCAAGCATAAATCTTTGCTTCCCTCCATTCTACTGATACTTGAACTTGTTTTAAAAGTTTAACTAATAAAGCCGCAGCACACAATTCAAGCTTAGGCATTGTTATTATTCTATCATTTAAGGTTTTTATAGGTGCCACTCTCGCCTTAGAAAGAAGCAACGTGATACGAATGTCTCCCTTAATTGTTACGATTTTGCTGTATACAACGGCTCCATAAGCCTTGAGAGAGGCATCTGCAAATCCATGTATTTCAATATGTTTAATTAACATCAGGAACATAATGTACCCAGCAGGGAATATATATTTGTTCAACTATATGTAGTTCATCACGAAATTTTATCTAATTCTTGGCTAGTTCATCAGCAATAGGTTGATCCCACCCAAATTTCCCAATCCAGAGATCTTGCATTAAAATTTTCGCTTTTATAATAATTGGTGCCAACTATCCCAACAGGTCATATAGTTTCGCGATATCTGATAAAATTATTCTTTTTGTTGGTTTTCCTGTGCATTGCTCTAGGTTTGACTTAAAATGAAAATGGTCTGCTTCTGGCGACCAGTGTACACCTAGGGTTTTGATTGTCTTTTCTTTATTTATTTCAATTGTTTTTGCGTTTAAATGTCTTAATATCTCAGGGTGGTTTCCATTCCATTTTCTTAAATTAAAGCCTCCTCATTTTAGTACTTCAATGAGTTGCTCCTGCATTATTTTGGCTTTTCCAATGAATTTGAGCCTGACATTAAGTCATCCACATAAAAGTCGCTTTTAATTATTTTTGCTATATCTGGGAATTCTGCTGATTCATCATCGGCCAATTTCTGTAACGTTTTTATGGTCAGATAAGGAGCAGATCTAGTGCCGAATGTGACAGTTGTTAATTTAAATTCTTGCAGTCTTTGGTTTGGAGACGGTCGCTATAGTATTCTTTGAAAGTTCTGATCATCCTCAGTAACATATATCTGTCGATACATTTTTTCTATATCCGCCGTGTAAACATATCTGCGAATTCTCCAGCGAAGCAAAATGCTTTGAAGATTCTGTTGTTATTTTGGTCCGTTTAGCATTAATTCGTTTAAGCTTAACCCACTACTTGTCTTCATCGATGCGTCAAACACCACGCGCGATTTCGTAGTTGAGCTTTCTTCTCTTATAACTGCCTGGTGTGGCATGTAATATACACGTTTTTCGTTAGTATTCTTGATTTCCTCTCCATTTAGAGGCTTCATATGACCAAGATCTAGATATTCTTGCATAAAGTTATTATAGTTTTGCCGTAAAGTATTATTCCTTGATACTCGTAGTTTCTTTTCAGTTTGAAACCAACGCGCCATCGCTCTTATTTTAGATTCTCCTAAGTTAAACTTTTTATCGTTAAATGGAATTTTCACAGCATAAGTCCCATTTTTATTTCGAACAGTATTCAATTCGTAAATATCTTCACATATCTTATGTTCAAGTGTCATTTCTACATCTTCGGCCAATTCTTCTGTCTCCCAAAACCGTTTTAGTTTTTCGTCTATGTCTTTAAGTGTTGTCATTGAAAAAATGTTTTTGTTTGTAGTTTTAGTTCTTAGTTCTGTTTTTCCAGATAAAATCCATCCAAATTGTGTGTTTTGAGCCAGTATGGCTTCCTTTGTTTTATTTACTCTTCCTAAAATTATTTCCGGAAATGTGTCAGCTCCAGTTAATAGATCTATTGGGCCTGGTATATCAAATGTTGGATCCGCTAAAATGTAGTTTTTGTTTAAGAAATGGTTTATATTACCGATTTTTAAAAATTCTTCAGGCTGAGTGTTCGTTAGTGTTGCAAGGACTAGTGCCTCGCAATGTAATTTGTACTTAGAAGGGTATCGTGAAGTTAATTCAAGCATTACTTTGCTCTTGCAGGTTCTAGCTTTGCAGTTAGCCATGCCAGAATTCGTTACGTTTGCCTTGTGTTTAGAGCTGCCTCATTATTGCTCTAAAAACTCAAATGTGTTATGAATAGTTCTGGCTTTTACAATTGCAGTTGCAAGTAATGTGCATCCTACTGAACGTTGACGTGTAGGTTTGATTTCCTCTGAATTTTCGGATACTGATATATGGGTCGATATATTTTAAGAGTTCTTTGAATCGTTTTGTTTGCTAGGTTTTGGAAAATGTAGCAAATAATGATGTTTTCGTTCACATAAAGCGCATTTGAAGTACTATAGCACTTGTCTTTAGTTTCATGATTAAGACAATTTTTGCATATCTTATTTTGCTTGATATAAGAGACCCTTTCGGAAACAATCTTTCCTCTAAATTGAGCACATGTATAGATACTATGTTGACCCTTACAATATCTGCAAGTTCTCATGTTTGAATAGTGATTTTTAACCTGCTTCTTTTCAGCTGGTTTATTTTGCACTGGTTTTTCTAGCCCTTGACTTCCGGGTTGTCATAAAGCTTCCAGAGACTGAAATCTGCCTTCTAAAAATATCATTACATCTCTTAGAAGCGGTATTTCACGCGGATCTTTAGGTGATTGTTCGTATAGCTTATGCGTCTCTCCGTCCTACTTTTGAATTAATAAATAAGCTATCAATGGACCCCGGGACTCGGTTTCAACTCCTAAATTGTTAATAACATGCATAGTTTCTTGTGTTATGTCATGCATTTGTTTTATCAAATATGCCGATTCCTCTGATATGTTCGGTTGATTTATCAACTTGTCAAGACATGCTGAAAATAGTATTCTTTTATTATTATATCTGCTGTTTAACATTTTCCATTCTGCGTCATAGTTGTTATCAGACAAAGTAAGATGTTGAATTGGTTTTGCAGCCTCACCCTTTATTGAGCTTTTGAGATAGTGCATTTTTTCCACTTTTTCCAGTTTATTATTATCATGGATAATCGTTTCGTAAATTTCCCTAAAAGCTATCCAGTTCTTATATTCCCCGTCAAATGTTGGAATATTTATTCGGGGCAGTTTAACATCATAACTTTCGTTGCGATCATCTTCGCTAGCGTGCGATTAGATTTCTTTATGCAAGTGGGATATGTTCTTCCACATATCTGTGGCTTCATTTACGAGTATCTGAAACCGACAATAGCTAAGCGATTTTTCTCCTTCGTTTATAGTCTCACATTCTCCTTCAATGTATCTCTTTAGTATGGACATTCTTATGCCCTGCTTTTTAATACGTAATAATTGTTCGTTTGAACAAAACTCTACTTCTGTATTGAGGTTGAAATCCTGCTTGCTAGTTAGCTTATCTTCTTGATTTTCTTCACTTGTATATTTCTCAATTATTCTAATCCGATTGTTTATATCGTTCATCATTTTGTCTACAACCGTCTGAACCTGTTGCTTGAAATTATTTGTAAAATAATAATGATCAGGAAACTTTTCTTTCAAGTCCTGGATTTTTACGTCATTATCAAGAAACCTTATCCAATTTTCCTGCAGTGTCTCTTTTCTCGTTATTAAATATTTGATTGTCTTCCTGGATTCCCCATCTTTCTTAAAATTAACATACTGAGTTTGGATCGACTTACCGAGTTCAAGTTGGATGCTGAATTCTTGATGATCCATTTTAAAATATCACCTTGAGTTTAATTAGTTTAAAGTTTTTCACAACACTATTCCAGTCAAAGTTCACTAAACAGTACAAAGTTTGGCTAAGGTTCGCCGTTAAAGTCCACTAACAGTTCAAAGTTCGGCTAGGATTCGCCGTTAAAGTCCACTAACAGTTCAAAGTTCGGCTAGGGTTCGCCGTTAAAGTCCACTTAACAGTTCAAAGTTCGGGTAGTATTCGCAGTTAAAGTCCACTAAACAGTTCAAAGTTCGAGAATAGGTAAAAGACATGGTCAGAAAACGCAGTAAATGTTTCACCGTTTGATAGAGTCGCTATTAAAATAATTGTTATTTTTTTTGTTCACTTCTTCACTACAGAGCCGCTAGTTTTACTTTAATTTCTCTCGAAGGACCAATGTTCGAAGCACAGAAAAAGGCACTTGATGGTTCGGTTGTAAAATAGACAATGAATCTTTATTTAATTTCAACAAAAATGTAACATTTAATATAAAACAAAAGTGTGATGCAATCTGATATGCGAAACGCGCATTAAGCTAATTTTAGTGTGGAAAGTGAATCTTAACAAAGTATGTACGGCAACCTGAGATGCGAGACGCGCACTCAGCAAAATTAAGTGTGAGAAATATAATGTTGTTTATCTACTTGTAGACAAGAAGGTAATAAAAAGTTTTACACATTACTTTTAACTTGTTCCACAGTTCATGCCACCCATCTTAAGCTTACATCTAGTCTCTCTGCCGAAAGTTGTATGCTGGGTATCAGGAGGTTTATCGCACGCCAAGGAGCTCGTATTCGTATTCTCGCATCGAATGAACTGAATAATTTTTTTTGGCAGAACGCAGTTTCAGGGCGGTTCATAGTAGAACGAGCTCCCTGGTGGGGAGGGTTCTGGGAACGATTCGTTCGTTCGGTAAAGGATGCGCTGAAGGCAGCAGTAGGACGAACTACGCTAAACAAAGAGCACCTTACCACATTTCTTACTGAAGTGGAGGACATCGTAAATGCCCGTCCGCTGACGTATATACGCGAAGGCCCAAATGATTTATCGCCACTCACTCCGGCACATTTTTTGAAGAGAGAATTTATTACAATAGACTTGGATAAAATAAACTCGGTTTCAGCAAACGATCTTCGATTAAGATGGATAATAGAATGCGAGCGACAAAACAGTTCTGGAAAAGGTGAAGGACAGAATATTTGAACCAGTTAAGGTCGGCGCATTATTCCAAATAAGGCTCATCCTATAATGTGGCAGAAGGTGACATAGTTCTCATTTAGTTCATAGTTTACGATTACCTTCTCCCGCGTTTTTTGTGGAAGCTGGCTATGGTCAAAACTGTTTTCCCTGGAAGAGACGGCAGAGTAAGGGCTTGCGAGCTACGTCTGCCTGATGGAGGTACTCTTCGACGTCCCATCCAACTCCTGTACCCACTGGAAACTTCGGCCCGCGGAGGATGTTGGAAATAAAACAACGAATTGGCATCACTGCAACATCATTTAGTCAGTCATTAAATAAAAGGTCAAATTAGTAAAATTCTTCTTCACGTGGTTTTTCTACCGATCAGTTGATTTACTATAATACTAGCTTCTGGCCGCGACTTCGTCTGCGCAGGATTAGTACCTTGAGTAGCCTTTTTACTTTCCTAGGTCCCATCTATGTTTATAACAAAATTCATCAAAATTGAATTAAATTAGGCGTGAAGGCGTAATAGACAGACGGAGCTACTCTGAGAGGCCCTTGTTCTATGTAATGTATGTAATTTTTGATGATGATTCATAATATGCAAAATCGGTAGTTACTGCAATACACTTCTTTGAACTACGTTAACATTTTTTTTTTCTGCATAAACAAGCCGATTTTGCGATGTAGAAACGCATGAGCATGCTACGTAGGGCTGATCGTGGGAAAAACATGGCATGTCCAAATGGATTCCTGCTCCCTTTAAGGTTTGACCCTGTTTTATTGATAGTAATTGCAAATGCAACTTTTAATGGGAACTGCAGGCGCTTAAAATTAAATGATAAGCTATTTAGTATGATTGGGATGCGTGGTATAAGCACATTATCTCCCTTGGCTTCGCCAGTTAAGATTGTGGCCTTCACAATATTACCTTTATTTCCTAGTTCTGTGACTCGCAACCGAGTACCGTTACATAATCTTTGCGCGTTGAAGTTGCGCATTAACAAAACGGGTGTACCTACTTTTAATTGCAATTTATGGGATGGCATCCTGGATAATTCCAAGGAGCTTAGGAATTCCACGGGATAGCTCGTAGTGTCATCGGATGACATGACTCTGTCGATGGAGTTGTACACTAACGTTTCTTTAGTTATTTCGTTTAAGATTTTTTTTATTTTTTTTCGTATGGTTCTTTCACACAACCAATTTTCATTATGAATATTGTGTTGCAGATTTGTAAAAACTTGAGCAATAAGGTCGTCTTCCGACTTCACAACATGACAAAATTGGTGTGGGAAACGAACCATACCTTCTAGGCCGGTTTCAAGACGGCCTCCACAAATTTCTAGCAGTTATTGAACACATGCTCCTGACTCGACATCGCTGAATAACTGGACTCGCATGTTATTGGTGAGATAAAGCTTTCCAACGTTGGTCCACAGGTATGGTGCTTTCAGACATGCATTAATTTCGTTCGCTGCAGTTCCTCTCTCGATTACAGGTAAGGTCTGTCTAAAAGCACCTACCCATAACACTACCACACCACCTATTATCTTTCGATTGCTTTGTATGTCTTGTAGAACGCGATCGAGCGCCTTGTGTGATATAGTGCACATTCAGATGATCAGCTTACAGTGTTGCAACAGGGCGCCGCTCTTGCTTATGTTGCACGTTGGCCAAATTAAGATGTAATTTGAAAACTGAGTGTGCCATCCGTCCACTGCTCAGTAATGTTGCGGAAGCCACAGCTAATGCAACGTTACGACCCCTACGAAGAAGCAAATCAAGCAAAACAATTTTGCGTGTTTCATTCGGGACATCGAGAAATAAAGCCCGTCTTCACCACGCTCAACTCGTTGTAATATTTTGTCGTAAATGGCTTTTTGCTCGTGTAGCAGGCGTATGCCAGTGTATTTTGTTTTCAAGAATGTCGCATTGCATGCGTACATGAGATGTTCGATGAAATAAGAAATACACCAATAAAATGTGCTGGGAGCTTGGCAGCTAACTTGCTTGTGCGAATATTTGGCATGCAACCGACTGGTGTGCTCACTTTTTGTTTGGTCAGCGGTATGACATTCTATTTGAAATAGGTTCGATAGTTGGGCTTCGAAAAATACATGCATTTTTTCCGGCTGAAAAAGTTGGTTCTGGATGAGACATCTAAATATGAATTCAATTATCTGTGGTCGTAACTTTTAAAATATTTGCCTAAATGACATAGTTTAAAAGACAAAATTTATCTACTTTAAATATCTGAAACGATAAAAGTATTTATTTTACTTTTTTTCGAGAAAGCATTCGATCGAGTGCCTAGGGATCTCATATGGGCCGCGCTGAGGTCTCAAAACGTACCGGAAACGTATGTTAGAATAATACAAGACATGTACGGAAACGTGAAAACTGCGGTTAAAAGCTCTGCTGGACTAACGAGAGAATTTCCAGTTAATGTCGGAGTGCATCAAGGAAGCGTACTTAGCCCTTTCCTCTTTAACGTAGTATTCGACTATCTTTTAAAAGACTGCATGCGCTAAGCAAATGTAACGCCAATTCTCTTCGCTGACGACGCAGTTATACTTAGCAATAACGTCGAAGATTTACAGAACGCCTTAGATTCATGGAGAAATGCGCTAGAGAGAAACGGGTTTAAAATAAGTCGTTCAAAGACGGAGCATTTGACGTGCCCATTTGCGCATCCGTTGCGACCTGTTCCGGATATAATGTCAGACGGAATAGTTCTTCCGAAAAGCACTATCTTTAAGTACTTAGGATCGATCGTTAACATGGAAGCGAAATGTGACGACGACGTAAACCACAGAGTGAGTGTGGGATGGATGAAATGGCGGGAAAATTCGGGAATATTTTGCGACCGAAAATTTCCACTTAAATTAAAGGGGAAACTCTACACCACGGTTGTTAGACCAGCTCTTATATACGGTTCACAGTGCTGGACAATGTACGAAGCGTTTAAAAACAAAATGACGGCAGCGGAAATGAAAATGTTAAGGATGTCTAGTGGAGTCACAACACGCGATTGTATTAGATCTACGCGTATAAGAGGAAGTCTACATATAAAGAATTCGGTAGCCGAACAGCTTGAGGCGAATAGAATAAGCTGGTATTGCCACGTTCAAAGAAGATCTGCGGAAAATCCGGTTAAAAAGGCACTATCAACTACGGTCACCCCAACTGTAAGAAAATGAGGTCGGAAAAAGAATTCCTTACCACTGAAGCGATCCAGGACCGAGCATTATGTAGACGTGTTCTGCGGTCTGCGACATTAGCCAACCCCATAAGCGGAGCAGCAGCGATGCAGTAAAAATGGGAAACTCGTTACGCATAAGTTCGTATAACGAGTAAAGGGTTAATAAAAGGATAAGAAGAGGAAGCATGCCGGTATAACGTTAATGATGGCGTTAGTAAAACAGAATTTTTACATACTCGGGTGTAGGAACCTCGCTCGCAAAATAGTTCATGATTGTTTCTGATTGGAAATTTTCCCAAGGAAAGAGTTCGATTTTCTCGCCCCTTCAGTAAGGTTGGGTGTGATTATGCTGGTCCGATCACGCTTCGACTAGCCAAGGGACGAAACCCAAGATTTGTGAAGGCATATATCGCTCTCTTCGTTTGTTTCATCACGAAAGGTGTCCACATAGAGTTGGTAGGCGATCTATCAACAGAAGCGTTTCTCATGGCATTAGATCGGTTCGTGTCGCGTCGCGACATCAGAATCTGAAGATAGATGATATAGTACTTATTCACGAACCCGATCTACCGCCTTCAAAATGGCTTCTTGGACGAATCACCAACACTCACCTTAGGAACGTTAGCAGATGTCGAGTTGTTACGGTGAAAATCCAACACTGCGGTTTCCTTGTTTCCTTGCAGAAGGTTTCCCCTTTGCCTATTACTGAAAGACCGGAGTCTTCCAGGGGGGGCTGAATGTTCAGTACTTAGCGCATCAAAAAACCAAACGTATATAATGTATCCTATTCACATATTTTAGATGTTTTCCTAATCTCTTTTGCTCCCATCTTCATTTATGTTTGTACTAAATTTTGGTTTATACCGCTTCAAAGCGATGAAAAATGTAAATTGTGCTCTCTTCTAATTGGACCGTCAACCAGAGCAGTCGTTTGGTAAATTACATTTTGTTTCATACCTTAATTAATAAATGGTAAAATTAAACACTTGACATATACAACCTTTTAAATCACACAAAACATTAATTAATTGCCGACAGAGTTCAAAATAATAGTTTTGTATGTGATTCTATTTATTCTATCGAAATCTATAAAGTCATTATGAATTAAAAAAAAAACAAAAACTCTTGCACAACTGAGGGTACGACAAGTATTTTCTTAAATATTGCTTGGCAAATAGTAGATGTTTTGAGTAGATTTATTCGACTTAAGTATCGATAATAGATGTTTTCCAAGTCCACTTAAATGTGCAGAGGTAATTCCACTTTTCAAGAAAGTTAATAAAAAGGATGTGTCAAACTATAGACCCATATCGTTATTACGTACATTTTCGAAAGTATTTGAGAAAATTCTCAAAAAGAGTATGCTACAATTCTTGGTGAAAAATAAGTTCTTATCAAGTAGTTAGTTAGTTTATTTTATTTCGTATATTAAAAAAAATTACAAAGGTATAGTAACCGCACATTTTATATTACAATAATTCGATAAAGACAAAATATCTTTCTACTGAAATATGGTGAATTAATTGCAAATAATTTCGGGAAAATTAACAAAATTTGAAGCAAAATACGAAAAAAAAACCTTCAATCCAAGCGAAAAAGAAAAATAAATAAATAAATATATATACATATAATAGACTAGATTGTTCTCTTAATACATAAATAATAAATAAATAAATATAAATAAAATATAAATAAATAAATAAATAAATAAATAAATAAATAAATAAATAAATAAATAATAAATAAATAAATAAATAAATAAATAAATAGATAAATAAATAAATAAATAAATAAATAAATAAATAAATAAATAAATAAATAAATAAATAAATAAATAAATAAATGAATAAATAAATAAATAAATAAATTAATAAATAAATAAATGAATCATTAGATAATTACATAAACAAATGAATAATTCTTATCAAGTAATCAATTTGGTTTTCAGGGTCTGTGTTAAGGTTTTACTTTGCGGGGTGGAATGTGGTGGAAAAAAAAGCAAACGCAACGACCAACGTGTGAACATTTGAAAAGTTTATTCGTGACTGACTTTAACTTAGTTTTACTAATAATACAGTATATATATATATGACACATAACAATATGTTCTTACTCAAACATACATGAGGGCATTGCATTTTCAACACCCTTCCTCGACGCAAGCATGTTTTGCAAAAATTATTAAAAAAAAAATATGTTTAACCCAAATTCAACATTTTTCTAAATTCAATATGCTCTCTATTCGGCAGATTCTCGGTTAATATGTCAGCATCAGTCATGTCATAACATCAGTCGAAGCATATTTCAAAACAATTTTACCTTCATTTACAATTTTCCGAACAAAATGATACCTTATATCAACATGCTTAGTCCTCGCATGATGCACAGGGTTTTTTGCAAGTTGCTGTGCGCTTAAGTTGTCGCCGTACACAACCGTTGGGGTGTCTATATCACCACAGCCAATTTCAATTATGAGCCGTCGTATGGCTATCGCTTCCTTGCACGCAGTCGATAACGCCATGTATTCAGCCTCGGTGCTGCTGACGGCCACACTACGTTGCTTCTCCGATTTCCAAGATACCTGACCACCTGCTAGGAAATACACGTAGCCAGAATACGATTTGCGGTCAGCGTCGATGTAACCCGTAAATGCTTGCCCGCACTTTTTGTAGTGCAGCTTCATGTCAGCCGTAGATGCCAAATATCTCATAATGTGCTTTACGCCAGCAAGGTGCTCGTTGTGCGGATCCTTGTTCCCCTGCGCCAATTTCGCCACTGAGTGCAAAATGTGCGGTCTGATCGTTAAGGCCAATCACATCAGCTCACCAATTGCGGACTGATAGAAAACAGCATCTACCTTCTGACATTAATTGGTATCACATGCCACCTGATACCCTGCACCTAACGGCGTGGATGCTGGCCTGCAGTTTTCGATGTCATGTCTTCCCAACAGCTCTTTAAGGTATTGTGTCTGGCCCAAAGTGATTTCGCCTAGTTCACCTTCATGTTGGATCTCCATTCCGAGGAACAGCTGCAACGGTCCCTTGTCAACATACTCAAACGAGCTCGAAATAGCGGATTAGATCTTTACCAAGTCTCGTTTCGATTGGCATGCTATAACAAGTTCGTCAATGTATACCAGGAATAATGACAAGTTAACTCCTTAATGCTTCTGATACAGGCAGGGCTCGTTGTCGCATGAAATGAACCCGATTCCTCGCAGAATACCAACAAGCTTAGAGTTCCATTCCCTTCCTGTTTTTTTTAAACCGTATATGGCCTTCTTCAGCAATAAGACCTTGCCTGGTTGACTGCTATCTTCGTACCCAGGTGATTGCTTCATGAACACGTTATCTGTAAGGTCGCTGTTAAGGTATGCCGTGCATACGACCATATGGTGCAAGTATAGTCTCAACTCCGCAGCCAGTGCCAGATCAAATCGTACGCTCTCTAGTCGACATATAGGTGAGAACGTTTCACCATAGTTCAACCCATACTGCTGTGAACACCCTTTCGCAACAAGACGTGCCTTGAATCGTTGTACTTCACTACCTACACCTCGTTTCAGGCTGAAAACCCATTTACAGCCAATAGCTCGCTGATTTCTTGGTAAATTTTGGTCTGCCGGTAACAACTGCCAAATCTTTTTCTTCAACTTTTTCAGCCGCGCTCTTCAATTCATTGGTGTTGCTACGCTCATCTGAAGCCGCCTCGAAATAGTCGCCGCCATCACTACTGTGCTCATCCGAATCAAAATCATCGTCGTCACCCCTGCTGTACACATCTACGGCAACCTCGACATCGACGCCACTGATACTTCTTGGAGCCTCATTTGCTAAATCAAATGTAATGTTGGTGCCGTTAGCGTGCTCCATTTGACCTAGCTCGTCGAATAGGACATCTCGTTTTTCAACCACTTGTCTCACCCCTGCATCATACAGCCGGTAACCTTTTGCTTGTCTCGACTAGCCAACCATGCGGTATTCCTTGCCTTTTGCTTGCAATTTGCTCTTGTTACGTCTCTTTTCCAGCGCCACTGCAACGGAACCAAAAACCTTAAGATGACTTATAGAGGGCTTCTTACCTGTCCTCGCTTCCATTGGTGTCATGTTGATTAGCGCACTTGTGGGTGAACGCAACGTTTTGTTGCGGTGTATATGCCATCATCAGCTGCCTTGCAATACCGTTTTCCTGGAGAAAACTATCGAATGTCCTGTTCACATATTCGCGACCATTCGCGAATACACTTCAGCTTTTTCCCAATTTGCCGTTCCACTAAATTTTTGAACTCCACGAATTTGCCAAAAACCTCGTCTTTGTCTTTCAGAAAATACACGAATATACGCCTGGATTTGTCGTCGTTGAACGTCAAAAAATATCTCGAGTCACCAATCGATCTCGTTTCAAAAGCACCGCACACATTTCCAATAACTCGCTTGCTCTATTTTCAGTTGCATTTGGGAATGGCTGCGTATGAATTTTGCTGACCATGCACGTCTTGCAGGCCATTTTTGATGAAAAATTGACATTTTCAATTCAGCGCACCATCCCCTTCTTGACAATTTCGATCAAGCTGGTGTTATTCAGGTGACCATATCTTCTGTGCCACAAAAACGCATCAGCTTCAACGGCAGCAAAACATTTATTACGTTGGCCTTCAAACATGTACAAATTTCCAACTTCATTTACGTTTGAAATGCACTCGCCCTCTTGTACAACTTTTGCATGATTTGTCCGAAATTATTTTCTACAGCTCGACTAACTGACATAAAATTGCACGTCATGCTTGGCACATACAACACATCTACCAATTTCAATATGCAGAGATCTGACTGTAGTTTCACCTCACCCATTCCCTCTGCACGTAAGAAGCCTTCGCCAGCCAAACCAATCATCTCTGAATGTGTTTCAAATTTCGCAAAAAATTCCTTTTCACAACACATGTGACTTGTCGCACCACTGTCCAAGCACCACTTCGACCTGTTAAAACTACCGGCATCTAACGCACCCAACAAGATGCACTGCTTTTGTTGTTCCTTTTTCGGTTTGCTCTCGTTGCTGCGACAATGTGCTTTCACATGGCCTTGACTGCCGTATTTGAAACATATAACGTTTTTCAATTTCCTTTTCGTGTTGGCTTTCGCACAAGTGTTCAGTCGTTGATGATCGGCGGTAACTGTAAACGCCTGCGATTTTTCAATGTGTAGTTCTTCATTATCTCGGCGTTCTCTTCTTTCACCTTGATACATAGAATTTCAAATTTTGGTAAATTGTCGCGCGTTTCGATGGCGACAACGAAACTCTCATACACTTGAAAGTAAAATAATTGCTTGTAATTCATCGTTAATCTCTATCCCGACAACTGCAAGCTGATCTAAGACTTCGACGAACAGATTTAGATAATTGGACATGCCATCCGTAGACTCAACTTCTTTTAAAGAGATACCTTGCGCAGAGGTCCACTAGGGAGATGGGCTTTTTTGAGTTTCTTCCAAGCCGAAAAAGATGTAGCGAAATTCTTCACATAACCTAATTGTGAAGGTTTTACACTTAGTGTAATCCGCATGCACCAAAACGCTACGCATCTGAACGCTCCAAGAGTCATAATTCTTCTCTTCCAGCTTTTCTATTTGGTACATTGCACTCATAGTGCTATGCTATGCACATATATTATGTATGTCACAATAAAAAAAAAACTTTTACACAAGTACCACCGCGTTTATTAGTTTTTGATTTTCTTTATTCTTTACCACAGGCCGTTAACTGGGCCCATAACCTGTTGAGGTTTTACATTGCGGGGTGGAATGTGGTAACCAAAAAAGCAAACGCAACGACCAACGTGTATACAATTGAAAAGTTTATTCGTGACTGACTTTACTTGGTTCTACTTATAATACAGTATATATATATATGATGCATAACAATATGTTCTAACTCATACATATATGCGGGCATATGCATTTTCAATCTGCAGTCAGCTTAACAAAAATATGTCCTCTATGGCCTTATTCATATACATGACTAGCCTTAGTTTGATTTGGTTGACCATCAGTTATTATTAGATAAATTATACAATGCTGGATTCAGGGGAGCAATACATAACTGGTTCAAAACATATCTTAAGGACAGAGTTCAAGAAGTGAAGGTAAATGGTGTTTTTAGTAAGCCACTAGTCTTAAAAAATGGAGTCCCTCAGGGTTCCGTACTAGGGCTCATTAACTCAATTTTCAGATAGCAATTCAATGGAATAGCGACTGCACTCGCCGATGACATAACCTTTACATACACGTTCCAAAACCAAATTGATTGCATTACGGAAATTGTAGAAGACCTAGAAAAATTTAGGGTGTGGTTTGCTCATCACAAATTACTCATTAGCGAAATTATTAATTAACACTGAAAATATCCGGTAATACTTTACCAGAATACAATCTTCGCTTTCACTGGCATGAATGTACTAAATTAAGCCTACCGCTTCATACTTGCGGCATACAAAACTTTTATGAACGAGAAGTGTTTTATAATTGAATCAGTCAAGAACTTTAAATATCTAGGGGTCCTAATAGATCAAAATCTGAACTGGAAGGATCATTTATAAACAATAAAACACATATGTACCTGGTGGCTCGTAAACTGTTTCTTATCAAACCATACTGGTCAAATAAAGTTTTATCAAAATTTTACTATGGACTGGCATACTTTAAATTGCAACATGGTATTGTACGTTGGGGATACGATTAGACCAGTCTTGGTTGCTCAAAAATATATAGTTCGCATTCTTACTAACTGCAATCGTCGTTCTCATAATTGGCCCCTGTTTAAAAAATGCAATATATTACCATTTAGATACTTATATGTTTTTAAAGTGCTTAGAGAATTTTTTAAGCAAAGCGAAGACATTCCTAGTAGAACTAATTCAGCTTATAATTTAAGGACAAATAACACGGGCTTAAGAAACGTACCAATTGCACGTACAACACATTTTTCTAAATTCTATACGTTTACTGCTCCATGCTATTTCAATAAACTTCCACAGTCCATTCGATTAACTTATAACTATAATAGCTACAATAACCAAATAAGAGCTTGGATTTTTGCTGTTAAGCTTGCTAATATTGAACTATTACTACGAATTCTACCATAAAATCGCTGCAAAAAAAAAAAATATTTATACATAGACTGTAAATAAGCTAGCACTAAGTAATATATATGGTAAGAGGTATATAATGGAAGATGGTAATAGTAACAAGAGACATCGATAAAACCGCAATATGTTTTTGCATTTTGATATGAAACAGCTTATCATACTCATCAAGCTCATTTGACTTACCAGGGACTCCTAGCTTAAGTATGCTTATAAAGCATAACAGTACCATTAGGTTCATCAATCTCATGTCGCTCTTTAGGCTTCTTATACCTTTCAGGAGCATTAAAATCACGAGCTCATAAATCGCATAAGGTTAAATAGACTTATCGGCCTCATAAAACCCATATACTCATCTGATTCATCAGGGTCATCAAGCTCATTAGGATCATTAGACGCACCAGACTCGTCCGACTCATTATGCTTATTGCGTTTATGATAAACGTCAGGGTTATAAGGCTCTTCTACCTCAATACTTTCAACTGACTTAATAACATCCAGACCCATTTGGCTCATTAGAATCATTGATTTTTCCGGCTTCCCATGTTTAGTATGTCCAACAGGTTCACTGGACCCATCAGGCTCATCAAGGCCATCAAGCTCATCAGACTCATCACCTTTTATCAGATCTTTAGCTATCAGATCAGATCAGCTTTAATCAGATGGACGAGATTATTTAAGGTCTCGAACATACACTTGGTACCAGCATTCAGCTTTTTTCATATCAGTTCAGCTTTTACCAGATCGGATCGGCTATCAGAGCAGCTTTCTTTTCATATCAGATCATCGTTAGCATATATATATATGCATATGCATATTCCTATCCACATCCCAGGTATCCTTTGTTAAGGTAAACGTATTCTTATAGACAATAAGTTTATTTCCCCGTGGTTGAGGATGTTCTATACTGTATGATATACTCGTATTTTGATTTATGAGTTAAATCTGCTAAGAGCTTATTACCTTTAGAATTTAATGGCTATTTATTTTCTACACAAAAAGGAAAGTCATTTTGTTGATCATGAAGATATTCTGGGTATACCTCCAAAATGTATCCCAGATGGTATATCGAAAATATCGAAATCATCAACTTCCATCCAAGCAAACTCGCCATAGCGCAGACTCTGTGACATTGCCCAACCGTATAGAATATTAGCATCTAAATACGATAAGTACTCAGATGGACAGCCACTTTTAAGGTCTCTTATTCAATTCAAGTTTTACTTTTGTTACCTTCAACATAGCATCCCAAGATAAACCTGGTGATGTAAAATATTGACATGGATCCAATCCATAAATACTTTTAACCACTTTTCTAAAATTCTCAAATATATTAACAAGTAATAAAACATAGGTTTTTAGATACAATTCCACATAACCTAAAAGTTTTCCCATACAATTTTGGCAAAATTATATTCATCTTTGGTACAACTAGTATTACTAAATGAACTAAAAAATTTATCTAGAGGAGGAAGACTTACCTCATTTAATCGCTCCCAGGAATTGATATATTCGTAGGGAAGAACACATTTTTTTGTGAATAAATTGAATTCCTCATCTGTATTTTAAACTGAGCGAACCACTTTTAAAGCATCTTTTGATAAATTTTAGCTAATGCATCTAAGCTAGATGCCGCGAGTTTAGAGGAGTTAAGAAATCTAATCTCAATCATTTTTTCAGTATCAACTTTAATAAATTTTCTTAATGATATATACCTTTCTTTGTTTATTGCAATTACATTAATATTACCTGGAATATTTGAAAAATCTTTTATAAATAGATGACAGTCTTATCGCGTAAAATTATGGGAAAACACGGGTACAAATTTCGTAACTTAAAACTTTAAATTACATTTATTATGGGCTGGGCCTCTGTATTTTCCTGCGAGATGACAATGATCTGCTACTCGATCATTGTCTGAAGTCTGTTTGCAAATGTGACAAAATTACTTTCACTTTGAAATCGCAATTCATCTGTTGTGAGAGAATTCATCGGTATCTTAAATGACATATTTGTCATTTATCTCTTGTACGTCTTTTATTATGATTTCAACAAAGATTTGCGATGCATCCAAACCGCTGTATACTCTGAAAACATTAAGGTTGCCATTGAAATAACATTTTATACAATAACTATATGCACAAGGAACATGCATTTAAACAAATGTAGTATAAGATATTATAATATTTCAGCTAGGGTTCGAAATGATAAAACGTTATTCTGTTTCCAAAATACTCTATTTATTATTATTTGAATACAACTTTCAATTAATTCACAAACAATTTCACTTCTATTTCACAATTCAAATCTCTTATCTTTCACTTAGTAAGACTTAGGTCCTTTTCCATTGCTTTCCAAAAATCAACTTATCGTCCGCAGTTTCTCATCCTGTATTTATACCACATTTGTCGGGTTCTAGTTCTTTCTGGTAACTTCTGGTTTGAAACTGGGGTAATAACTGAACTCTCCAACGTGGAGAGTTTGTATGATCCCAAAGTTATGCAACACTGGATAATTGATTTAATCTCATATATACCACAATATCCCCCTCTTAAACTTGTTCGTCCCGAACAAACTCTTCGACATTCTGCCCAATATAGCGGTGTATTCGATCCACATGAACCACTTTCATCTTGCCTCTTCCCCGTTGAATGCGATAAACAACATCGTTGATGCGTTTTACAACTTTATATGGTCCTTCCCAGTCTTGCTGTAATTTGGGTGATACTCCTTTCCGTCTATGAGGGTCATATAGCCACACTAGATCCCCTTCCTGGAATCCCATTGTGGTCGCCTTGACATCATACCTCGTCTTCATGCGGTCACTGGCTATATTGATCTTATCCCTGGTTCTTTGGTGCACGTCCCTAATAATCCATCTGAGGTCTGCGATATAGTCGTCTTCATTTCTGTTCTCTTCAGACGGCGGTGATCCAAACATCAATTCACTAGGTAACCGGACTGTTCGACCGAAAAGGATTTCCGATGGAGTGTGACCTGTGGTGTTGTGTACTGCACCCCGATAGGCTAATAGAAACATTGGAATTTGCCTATCCCAATCGCATTGCTTGTCGCTAACGACCTTTGATAGGTGTTCATTCAAGGTTCTGTTGAAGCGTTCTACCATCCCGTCCGATTGTGGGTGGAGCGGTGTTGTTCTCGTCTTTTTAATCCCCAGTAGCTCGCACACCCCTTGGAAAATCTTAGACTCGAAGTTACGCCCTTGATCCGAGTGCAATTCCATCGGTACGCCGAATCTGCTCACCCAGTTGTAAACGATCTGCTCAATCACGGTTTTGGCTTCCTGGTTAGGGATAGCAAAAGCCTCAGGCCACTTACTGAAGTAATCCATAACAACAAGAATATAGCGATTTCCCTTTTCGGTTTCAGGAAACGGTCCTGCGATGTCAACTGCGGTTCTCTCGAAGGGCGCTCCAACGTTGTATTGCTGCATTCTGCCGTGAGTTTTAACCCTCGGGCCTTTACTGGCGGCGCAGGTGACACACTTTCTGCACCCAATAAAAACGTTCTCGCACCTTTTCTAACGTCTTATTCACTCCCAAGTGGCCTCCGGATACTCCATCGTGCAGTTCCCTTAGCACGTCACTGACTCTCGACCGTGGCACAACGAGCTGCATTACAAACGACTTTCCATCCGAGCTTTCCCACCTTCCCCTCAAAACACCATCTTGAACATGAAGCGAGTCCCACTGTGCTCAGTATGCCTTTAGTTCTTGACTTTTATTGGATATTTCCATCCATCCATTTTTGATAATGTCCATGCCTCTGCGCCATAGAGCAGGACCGGGATTATTAAAGTCTTATAAAGGGTGACTTTTGTTGTCCGAGAGAGGGCTTTGCTACTCAATTGCCTTCTTAACCCAAAGAAACAGCAGTTGGCAAGAGTTATTCTTCGCTTGATCTCAGCGCTGGTGTCGTTGTCTGTATTTATAGCGGAGCCTAGGTAGACAAAGTCCTTAACTACCTCAAAGTTATATCTGTCGAGAGTGACGTTCTCTCCGAGACGTCGGTGTTGGTTGTCCTTTTTGCTTGACAGCATATACTTGGTCTTGCTCTCATTGACCGCTAAACCCATTTTCGCCGCTTCCGTCTCAATACTCGCGAAAGCGCCACTGACGTCACGCTGCTTTCTCCCGATTATGTCAATATCGTCGGCGTATGCGAGTAGTTGGACGGACTTTTGAAAGATAGTGCCTCTTGTGTTTGCTCGTGAGTTTTGCACTATTCTTTCAAGTACGATGTTGAAAAAATCGCATGACAGCGCATCGCCTTGTCTAAATCCTTTCTGGACATCAAAGGTCTCGGTGAGATCTTTACCGACCTTGATGGAGCAGCGTGCATTCTCCATCGTCATCCTGCACAGACGGACGAGTTTGGCAGGGATGCCAAAACTAGACATTGCTCTATATAGCTCGTCTCTATAGATGCTGTCATAAGCGGCCTTAAAATCGATGAATAGGTGGTGGGTATCGATCTGAAGCTCATGGGTCTTCTCCAAGATCTGCCGTAGTGTGAATATCTGGTCGATGGTGGACTTTCCTGGCCTGAAGCCAAACTGATATGGACCTATCATGTTGTTGACGAACGGCTTCTGGCGTTTATACAATACGGCGGATAAGATCTTATATGCGATGTTAAGGAGACTGATGCCTCTGTAGTTGGCGCAGTTCAGAGGGTCTCCTTTCTTGAGAATTGGACAAACAATGCTGAGGTTCCATTCATCGGGCATACTTTCGTCCGACCATATTTTACAGATGAGTTGGTGTATGCTCCTTACCAAGTCATCGCCTGCCGCTTTGTAGAGCTCGGCAGTCAGGCCAACTGCTCCAGCAGCTTTGTTGGACTTAAGCTTTGATATGGCTATCTTCACTTCATCCAGGTCGGGTGGACGGAATTGTTGGTCATCATCGTCCAGGTTGAAAGGTTGATTCTGCCTGACAGCGGTATTTGGTCCGTCATCGCCGTTATACAGTCTGCAGAAATGATCTTTCCAAATCCTCAGCATCGACTGCGATTCTACTACGATGTTCCCTTGTTCATCTCTACAGGCTTCGGTTCGAGGTTTGTTTCCGCGGCATGTTATTTTTACCTTTTGGTAAAACTTCCGAACCTCGTTCCTGGAGTAGCATCTCTCAATTTCCTCGATCGCGCGCTTCTCATGCTCTTTCTTCTTCCTCCTGAGAAGCCGGTGCTCGTCTCCGGCTTCTCTGCCGCTCATAGAGCTCATGAGCAGCTCTGGTCTTTCTAAGCAGCGCCGCGTTATATGCATCTTGCTAAGCTGCATGTGCTTGCCGGCTTTCTTCATCGAACCAGGGGTTTCGTTGTGGTGGACGAGTGAAACCCAGCACATCAGAAGCAGCATCTCTGATGGCGTTTTGCCAGTGTTTCCAATGGTCTTTGATGCTTGATGCTGGCGACAATGGACCTCTTAATAGATTAAGAGACACTCGATCGGAGAAGGACTTGGCCATCTCTTGCGATTGTAGCCGTCTGACGTCGAATTTTCTCACAGCATTAGTTTGTCTTGGCGTAGTGTGGGATATCCGCAACCGTACCTTGGCTACAACAAGGTAATGGTCCGAGTCGATGTTGGCTCCTCGGAACGTGCGGACATCCATAATGCTGGAGGAGTGTCTTGCGTCGATCGCAATGTGATCAATCTGGTTGACTGTTGATTGATCAGGAGTTCTCCAAGTCCCCTTGTGTATGTCGAGATGTGGGAACCGCGTGCTAGCCACGACAATATTTCGCCCCACCGCAAAGTCGATTAGCCTGAATCCGTTATCGGAGGTGGTGTTGTGCAGGCTATATTTTCCGATTGTTCCACCAAAGATACCTTCTCTTCCTAGCTTTGCATTAAAATCACCGAGGACAATTTTAATGTCATAGCTAGGGCATTGCTCTTAGGTCTTGTTAAGGAGCCCATAGAAGGCATCTTTGGTGCCGTCATCTTTCTCCTCTGTGGGGGCATGCGCGCAAATAACGCTAATGTTGGCGAATTTAGCCTTGATGCGGATTGCTACGAGGCACTCGCTCACATGCCGGAAGCTGAGGACGTCTTGTCTTAGTCTGCCTCCGACAACAAATCCGCATACAAATAAGCGCTGCATTTGCCGTCGATAGCAAGTGCCGCAGTAGGTGTCGCAGTTTTTCATCTTCTTTTTGTCTGGCCCATCCCATCGCATTTCTTGAATGGCGGTTATGTCTGCTTTGTAGCAGTCTAGGGCCTCTGCTAGTTGCTCGGCTGCATGTGGTCTATTAAGGGATCTAACATTCCACGTGTATATCCGAAGCTTATTGTCCTTAAATCGTTTGCGTGGGTTGTCAACAGTAGATCCATTTATATCCGAGGCTTGTTGATGCTTCGTAACTTCTTGTTTTTTTTTAAATGGCTGGGCAGTTACCCCGGCGGCACAACCCCCAACCTAGAGGACCAGTTCCACTTTGAGTGCCCCTAGGACGAGGGGTCGGTTACACCGAAGGCAGTAACCCGTTCCGGGATGTGAGCGCTGCCGTTGGCCCTTATATTGCTCGTCCGCCACCATCTCTTTTCCAGGACCCTGACTAAGTCCTGGAAATCCTTTCCGGCCTGAGCTCCAAATATGTCGGAGTAGCCCGGATAAGGTCTTGTTTTGTTTTTCCGACACTAATCCTGGTTAATGGCACAGGAAACTCGCCATTTGCCCCCTTCACTTCGCAACCTCTAGTGAGATTCCCAGATGGCGCCACGGGGAGGCGTGAAGTAGGACTTATTAGCAGAGCTGCAAGATGTTCGGCTGCAGAGGCTCATTCTCGTCATTTAAGGAACCAGCACCTGTCGGAAGATGCTACTTCTACGAGGCCTTATACTAATCGTCGCCATCCTTCGTTGCGACTTGTCCGTCAGGATTTTTAAATTGCAGCAACCACTTCAGAGATGCATGGTCTGTGCGAAGAATGAATTTTCGTCCGTACAGGTACTAACGAAAGCAAGAAGTTCCCGCCTGGTAACACAGTAGTTCCTTTCCGGCTTAGAGAGCACCTTACTAAAGTAGGAAACTACTTTCTCTTGCCCGTCATGCATCTGCGAAAGGACAGCTCCAATTCCGACGTTACTGGCATCTGCATCCACAATAAATGTTTTTCCTGGAGTAGGGTACGCTAGTACAGGGGCCTTACATAGTTGTTGTTTGAGAGTTTTGAAGCTTCTTTCGCATTCACTTGACCATTTGAATTGTTTTCCCTTTTCTGTTAGTTGATGCAAACTCTTTGCTATCCCAGCAAAATCCTTCAAAAACGCCTGTAGTAGGTAGCAAGTCCCAGAAAGCTTCTCAGTTGGTGTTTGTCTTTTGGGACTGGCCAATTTTTCACCGCTTCGATCTTTTCTGGGTCTGTCCTTACCCCTTCGGATGAGATGATGTGTCCCAAGTATTTGACATCTGGCCTAAAGAGATGACACTTCTTCGGGTTTAGCTTTAGCTGTGCACTTCGTAGTCTTTGGACTACTTCCTTTAAGTTATCTCGATGTTCTTGAAAAGTTTTGCCGACCACGATGACATCGTCCAGGTAGACCAAACAGTTCTTCCATGTTAGTCCCAACAAAACGCGTTCCATTAGACGCTCAAAGGTTGCCGGAGCATTGCACAATCCGAATGGCATTACTGTGAATTGCCAAAGCCCGTTTCCTGCGGTGAAGGCTGTCTTCTCACGGTCCTCCGGATGGATCTGTACTTGCCAGTAGCCACTCTTCAAATCAAGTGTGGAGAAGCATTGTGCTCCTGACAGTGTGTCCAGTGTGTCGTCAATCCTTGGCAAGGGGTAGCTGTCCTTCTTGGTGACATTATTTAGCTGGCGATAATCCACGCAGAATCTATTGGTGCCGTCTTTCTTCTTAACCAGTACAACGGGTGATGCCCACGGACTCTTAGAGCCTTCAATCAACCCTTGATTTTCCATAGTCGAAAACATTTCTGCAACCTCCGTCTGCTTAGCTAATGGTAAACGCCTAGGAGGTTGACGTATGGGTCTTGCATCTCCAGTGTCTATTCGGTGTTGTGCCAAATGTGTGCTGCCATATTCGCCATCCTGCGAGGCAAATACGTCTGCAAATTCGTTGATTAGTTCCTCTGCCATCGCTCGTTGCTCCTGGTTCAGCTCGGTTTGCCTGAGTATAGTTCTTCTCAACTCAGCTGTGCTACTTGATGGCAAAGATATAGCAGCATTCTCCTTCGACAACTTGGTGACAGCAGTTATCGGTACGCACGCTCCGATCGATTGTCCTTGCTTTAGTTTGATGCTCTTATTTCCCACATTAAATATTCTTACTGGGACCATTTTGCCTTTCGGCTCAACGAGCATCTTTCCTACGACGTAATTCTGATAATGATTTTCACAGTCCGGCTCAATCAAATAGAATCGATGGCTCCCAAGATCACCTTCCAGCTTCGCCCAAATAAGTGTCTCTGCGGAAGGTGGTAAGATCTCGTCCTTGCTGACTACTGTCCTAAGACATGTGGCATTCTCATTCCCGTACACCATTGGAATCTCGACGTTCCTGTACGTAAGTACTTGAGTTCCGATGTCGAGCACTACATTATGCGCCATCATAAAGTCAACACCAATGATGCACTCGTCGCATATATCGGCCACTAGGAATACGTGGGTGAATGTTTGTCCTGCCAGATTGATCGCAAGAACAAACTCTCCATACACCTTTGCCGTCGCTCCTGTTGCTGTTTTCAAGCAGTAGCTACTCGTATTGTGCAGCCATGAATCAGTAGCGATGTCCCTTCTTATAATGGAAGGGGTGGCACCGGTGTCAATGGTGGCCACGCATTTATTCTGGCCAATGTGGGCTTCCACTGTAAGACTCTTGTTACTTCGTTTTGTTTGGGAGACTTGGATTTTGATCTTAGGGGCGTCAATTCCAGAAACCGACTTCTGCCCTTCAAAGTTGGTCCTTACACGTTTCCCGCCTGTTGACTTGATGATACGCTGCTTGCAGTATAGATGTTTTCCCTGCTACATGCTTCTTTGTTACGTCTCCCAGCAGCGCATTGTGGACAACTGCGTTCTTTAAGTGGAGCCCAGCATGGCAGACATTGATTGATTAAATCAATTATCCAGTGTTGCATAACTTTAGGAACATACAAACTCTCCACGTTGGAGAGTTCAGTTATTTCCCCAGTTTCAAACAGAAGTTACGAGAAAGAACTAGAACCCGACAAATGTGGTATAAATACAGGATGAGAAAGTTGATTTTTGGAAAGCGATAGAGAAGGAGCTAATTCTTAATAAGTGAAAGATAAGAGATTTGAATTGTGAAATATTGTAGTAGGGAAATCGTTTGTGAATTAATTGAAAGTTGTATTTAAATAATAATAAATAGAGTGTTTTGGAACAGAAAAACGTTTTATCGTTTCGAACCCAAGCCGAAATATTACAATATTATTCAAAATCTGCATAGATTACAAATGGAACATCCACCTGTCTCTCTCAATGCAAGACTTATTAGGAGAGGACATTTTAGTAACAATTTTCTTCCATTCTATTACACATGATAAAAGGGCCGAACAGAATGTGAATCTGAAGCTTGAATCTGTATCTGATGTTGAACTTTCAAAAGTTCAATATATGTATAATCTGTATATTGAATCTGTATCTCGAAGTTGACAAGCACCCAACTTCGAAATACAGATACAGATTCAAGCTTCAGATTCACATTCTGTTCGGCCCTTTTATCATGTGGCTTAAAAGTTTATCATTTATGCTTAAAGTTCTTAAGCATACCTATTTCATTTTAGTTCATTGCCATGCACACTTAGAACATGTCTTTGTAAATGTTTGTCTTTTCCACGAATTTCACAAATTAAACCCTTTATTTTAACATACATAATAGCAGTTTATACGAGTGATGTACGTTTTCATTTAAAAGTGTTTTTTTTACCATTCGTTCATTTAAATATCATTTCCAATGTAGAATGAGAAACTAAAAAAATATCTAACCAATTATGAAAAACAATTACCACAAGTACACAAGCATGGAAAATTTACAAATTTATTTTTTCCATGCACAATGCAGCACAAGTAATATTGATATAGGATCTAAAATTCTTGTACGAAACCACTTCAGATTCAAACCTCCACTGTTGACAAATCATGCGTTTAAATGGCACAGCCTTCTATCTTGATGTTCATCCGCACCTAGCGTGCGGAATCTTGCAATATTTTTCTATCCGCAATGAGGCACAAGTTATATTGATGAAGGGGCTAAAAAATTAATATACGCACTTGAAGTCCATTTCCCCGCCTACGACAATGTGCCTCAAAACGAATGAGCTTCACGCATAAGTCAATCACACAAACGGACTGACTTTGTATCAGCATCTGATCGTGGAAGTTACGGACGCGGCATCTGATTCCACTGCAAGCCCTTGTGCGCGAAACATAATGGAGACGAGCACCAACCGTCCCGTTTTTAATCGCAGTAATAAAAATTGCAATTTTTAATAAAAACGCCTTCTGCCATATTAAAAGTAATAAAAATGTATTAAAACTTAAAACAGTAAAATATTCAGTCATGGCTTATAATGTATCAGGTTTAGCCAATAAAAATTTACTTTGCAATTTTTATAATTATGTTAACAGCTATGATCTAATATTTTTGTTTGGAACATTTGTAATTGAAGTAGATTATGATAAATTTGAAAGTAAAGTAAATCAAAGTTCTTAAGATTTTGTATGGATCCCAGCAACAAGAAGAAGTACGAGAGGAAGAGCGAGTGGAGGCTGCTATTCCGGAATAGAAAAAACGATTCAAAATATGGCCTTCAATTTCGAAACCATGAATGGGATTACATTTGTTCGCTTGATTATTGCAAACCAAAATCTTGCGAATATACTTAAACAGCAGTAAATGGGATTCAGACTTCGAGAAATTGTACGATTTTTTGATGACAAATGACAATCCAAACGTGCTCTTAGTAGGCGATTTGAACGCTAGATATGGAAATGAAGCTGAATTAGAAAGTGATGAAGCTGGAATATTGCGCCAATCTAAGGATGAAAGGTGTAATAAAAGAGGAATTATTGGACCTTTGTGACACCTTTGGATTGCGAATTGTGAACGGGACCTCGCCATTAGATATGTTTGGTGAGCGCACATTTTTTTTTTTTTTTTTATAACTTGCGCGCGCACAAGGGATTATGTACCCTTAAAATGTTGAAATTCAAGGATATTCGATAATAGATTACTCTCTGGCTGGTGGGACTTGGGTTGACTGTGTACAAGATTTCAAAGTTGATGTGGGAACATTCTCCGATCATTTGTCCAAAAATACGGAGCTCCTAGTTGGAAGCAATGAAGAGTGTTGCTCTAGAAATTTGTAAATGCCCCCAAAATTTAAGTGGAACTTCAGTAACTCAACTAGTTATCAGATCAACCTCAACGTCTCGCTAAGCAGAAGTACCGATTCCGAAATAACATCGATTACAACCTGTATACGATCTGCTTACCCAACCGTTGGTAGCAACAAAAAAAAATTAATACCAATCGAACCTTGGTTTGATGGGGAGTGCCGGCGTGCTAGACAGAGGTCGTTTGCATGGCTGAAGTCCCCCGTGTATAAGATAATGAGTTCTGCAAAAATCAATACTTGGAAGCAAATAAAACATACAAAGACATGTGAAGATGCAACCGAAACAATTACTTTGTGGAGGAGTCTAGGCGACTGAGGCAATGCAAGAATGCTACCGATTTTGGAGACTTGTAAAGCACTTGAACGGAAATAAGTTTACGATACATCGAGACATCACACCTGCCGTTCTTAATCAACATTTTAAGGAACTGTTAAAACCTCTCGCCAGTGATGTTATCATTGTCTTTGCAAAACCGTGGAACAGAAATCTGGTGTTGGATGCGCGTATAACTCGTGAAGAGATTATTAACACTTTTGGTAAGGCGGCAGGCTCCGACGGAATACCCGTTGAGTTCTGTAAGTACGGAACCATTGAACTTATAAATAAGTTCACTATAGCGTTCAACCAAATCTTAGAGCATGAAACCATCCCGCAAGAGTTTAAGTAGTCCTTAATTTTTCCTATCCACAAAAAAGGGACAATTATCGTGCGATAAGCTTTCTCAATGCTTCATGCACAATATGTATCTCAATTCTGCAACAGCGATTCAATAAGTGGATTAACCAAAAAGGCTTATCAAAAGAATTCCAAGCCTGTTTCAGGCCTGGTTACTTCACGGTCGATCATATTTTCGTTCTAAAGAGCGTTGGAGAACCCTTCCTTCAAAACGGGAAAAAACTTTACAGCTCTTTTATCGATTTTAAGGCTGTATTCGATGCGGTGGACAGACGTGCACATATTTACAAGCTCTATGGACTTGGGATGTTTCCAAAGTTTGGAAAAGTTTTACAAAATCTGTACAAGGAAAATATAGCCGCAGTTTGGAATGGAGAAGAAATATCAGAATGGTTTCGAACAGAGTCTGGCGTTCGACATGGATGTGCACTGAGCCCTCTCCTATTCGCACTTTTATAGAAGATCTAACGGATTGCATTAGTGGAGGGGTAGAGTCTGTGGGGACTTTAAAGACCCTCCTTTATGTTGACGACATAGTGATGCGATCTCACTCACCCCAATTGCTCCTATTGATGATCAACCAACTGTGTAAGTACTGTACTACTTGGAATCTTAAAGTTAACCTCAAGAAAGTGACCTTCAGAAACGAATGATGGTTCCATAATTCAATATCTATTGAATACGTGACAGAATTTAGATACCTAGGAGTGTGCCTTACAAAAAACTTAAGTACGGAAAAGCATCTGAGGCCAGGAGTGATATTGGAGCCATATGGAAAAAGTGCTTTACCAACAGAAGTATGGGGCATAGCAACGAAATCAATTATATTCTATGCATCACAGGTATGGGGCAACAAACAATATAAAAGTATTGAAAAGCTGCTGAGGTTCTTTATTAAAACGATATTCCATTTGCCTTCGAACACACCAAACTACGCTGTAGTGTTGGAAACAGGACTGTCTACACTCTTCATCCAAATCCTCAAAGCCTAAGTACACTACGTTATCAAAGTTTTGAACATGCATAATGAAAGACTATCGAAGAAGGTAGCCCTTTACGTAATCAACCGAAGACACAGCTGGTATGTGGAATGAAACGAGCTCGCGCAGTGATGTGGTATGCAGCTGGACTTGTATATTGAAAATCTCAATGAATGGAGAGGTAAACTGTGTAAGTTAATTGCTATGGTTGATGAGAAGCTTCGAGAGAAGTTTATCGAAGAAGCTACCAGCTCTGTCCATAGAGTGGTTTGCAGACGGCCTAGTCATAACCTGGGCCCAAGACACTAATTTAGAGATGAGAAGAGTGTGGAGCACATCTCGATGCTGTTGAGACTTCGAGACGAGCTTCTACAATTTAATTACAATATATGCCACATAGATCTACCCGGCCTATGTGTAAACGTAAAGAAAGAGAAGATGTCCTTCATTTAGTATGAAAATGCCCGGTCCTGGTAGAAACAAGGCGATCCTCCTTCGGCTGCAATTATTTGACTGACACGGAAATGGTATCGTATTTAAACGAAATGGAGGTGCAAAAACTTTTTATGTACTGCAAAGTAGCGCAAGCTTACCGAAATAGAATTCTTAGCGACAACTTCTGAATTCAAAATAAATAAGAAAAATTGGTGTTAGATACTGAGGTGTAAGTAGCATAGACGCAATAAATGTATTTATGTAACTTATTTTGATAGTCAATCTGGCAGACGGCTTTGCCATGCTATACTTGATTTTTTTTTCCATTGTACATACTCGTACATGTTTGAATAAGGAAAGAAAATAAAAATTAAAAAAAATTAAAGTTTTATTTTTGTCATTCACTTAAAACCAAGCAACATGTCTTAACATGTATGTATGGCCTCACTGACCCCTGCGAGCCAGGATTGGCAAATCCTATCTACTCCAGTTCGTCCAAAAAGGATTTAGAGGCAATTTGGGAAAAACATAAATTGGGAACAAATCTCTTAAACAAAATAATGGTTAATTTGAATCAAAAATGGTTCTTAACATACTTGTTTATTTCAAGGCTAAAAAGGTTAAAGTTCTTTCCATATTGCTCAATATTGGGGCAAAGTGATGAATTCAGTGATTGTTTTTTTCTTTTGATATTTCGGCGTTTAACGCACGGCATAATTGATTTCAGAAGGTAAATTCATTCTATTCTCTATGTTCACTAAAGCATTTTTATTCGAATCTCAGAATACTAAAAATTCATTCGAGTAAAATTTTTAATTTGAATTGTTAATTCGAATGAAACTCAAAATGAGAGTGATGATCTAGGTGGCCAATTTACCGGTCCAAAGCGTGATGTTATCTGTTCATATAATCATTCTCGCAAAAAAGCCATGGTTTCATGGGCTGTGTGGCCTCTTGTTTGTTCGATCATAATTCCTAGAAATTGAATTAAAATTTGAGTATTTTAGTAAAAAAAATATGATGTTTATGTAAAAAAATATGGCTATATTGCTTAATAACGTAGCCATTCAGCCAGGAATGGACATTCTCGCTGAACAAAATTTTGGTCGAAAACAGTGGATTCTGAAATTTTTCATGAGCCTAACGTCTGAAACGGGAATGAAGGAAGGTTCGGTTGTTACACGAATTCAATTTTTATAGTTTTTAACCAAGGTCCTTACGAAATTTCAAAATTGACTTTCCGTTCATTTTTTGTCAAATGTACCGAATTCAATATTGATTGATAAATTTTGTCAATTATCAATTGGTTGATAATTGACAATCGCAATAAGGGTATATGGGTTGCCTTAAGGCCATCCGCAAATATACTAAACTGGAGGGTTATCGAGGATAACATGGGCAGTGACCACCAATATATCGTCTACAACTTACGGGCAAATTTGAACTTAACGTGGATCTTCTCACTCGTACATCGAAAACGGGAAACAAAAACTACTCCAAATGACGGGCACTGCAGAATCAAAGCCGGAAGCCGGAAGCTCAGTTCGCTTCTGAGATTGATGGGGTCAGAATCGTCAGTGAACTATGCCAACGTTTTTTATTTTTAACTTGAATTGTTCTACTTCATTACAAATGTTTATTTGATCACTAAGGTTTTAGTTTTGTTATAATTAACTTCAAAGACAGAAACAAAATATTATGAAGTGTGTTTTGTGTAATTTAAAAATTGACGGATTGAAAGAGCTTAAAATTCAATGTAAAAGTTTCAGTAATTATGCACATTGAAAATGTGCAAAGCTTGAAAAAAGATATGTCGAGTATCATGAACAAGGTGGGCTTCAAGTGCGAAATCTGTTGCAGTTAACGACGGAGATTCCTTTTAGCAAATGAGTTGGCGATTGACTCTCTCTCCTCGACTGTCTCTATGTACCAAGATGTTACTCTAGCTTCTCCGAGGAATTCTGTTGAGGAAAAAAAGAATATAATTCTTGATATGCTCTTTCAAGAGATTATAAACCTGCAACAATTTAACACAGATGTTCTTCGAAAAATCAGATCTTTGGAAGAAAGTAATACTGCGCTTACGGCCAAGGTGTACGCCTTTGAGTCTAAAGTAAACGCCCTGGAGCAAAGGGAAAATCAGTATGCAGTTGACATTGCACATTGTACATTGTACAAAAATAAGAGCAATGACCGTAGTAATACCACTACCCCTCCGTTTATAGTAAGTGTGAAGTTTGATTCTCTCTTGCAAATGATGCAGACTTTGAGAGAAACGAAACTATTTGCTAACAACAACAAATCCCACATTTACGTAAATGGCAGCCTCACTGCGTACGCAAGATCTCTCTGCGGAAAGCAAAGCAACTTAAATTTCAACACAATTGCAAATATGTGAGATTAGGGGCTCATCTGTTTTCATGAGATAGAAGGAAGGCAACAAAGATATCAAATCCAGTAATTATGAGAATTTTTTAATTAATGGTTTTGATATATCATAAATAATGTTAATATAAATCCCCCATTAGAATCTCATAACAAGTAGTACTAATACTAGTTCTTCTTAATTGAGTTATGAATCAATGAATTGTTTTTGTATGGATCATTCTTATATAGATTCTTATTCAGGATTATTGGTACTCGTAATTTATTAAAATATTCGTATCTTACGTTAAAATTTTGATGCTTTTCTTGCGCATCTCGCATCTCTTGATCATTTGCCTGATTTCATATTTGTCCCTGAAATTTGTATTTATGAAAACGAGGTCTCTCATTTTAATTTTCCCAACTTTTTATTGGCAAATTGCAATAATTCTTATTCAGCTTATGGAGTGGGAATCTTTTCTAGGAACGATATTGTGTGTCAAGTATTAAAACCTGATCTTTTTGTTTAAATTTTAAATTTTTTCGAATTCAATATAGTTCTTTTGGTTTAGCTCCTTGGTAAACATACCTACCAGAGGGTCCCCCTTAATTAATTAATTAATTAATGCTATCGAATATAAAACAGAAGTACATGATCTTAAGATAACTGATCAAAGCTTAACCACAATAAGCCCTCTTGTGCAAATTCATTTCAAAAGATAGATTTTTCTGCATTTAATACTGCTTTGACATTTGAATTTTGGGAAAGAGTATACAAAGAAAATAGTCTATCTATTGCATTTGATATGTTTCTTCAAAAACTTCAATACCACATCTTATTCAGCAGTCAATGTTGCAATAATGATAATGAAAAGTTAATACCATTAAAAAAGTGGATAAATATATCTTTACCTAAAAAATAATTTAAAGGCCAAGCTGCATGTGAAAGTTAAGAAGCATCCTAACAATATAAGGCTCAAAACGTGTAACGACAAGCTTTGTAAAAAAATACCGCATTGCAGGGATAATTACTTCAGTAATAAACTCGGAAGTTGTAAACCAGATCTTAATAGAACTAAGCCAAAAGCTGATATTTCAATATTGGATGGTAGTTTGTTAGTTAATGATCCATTTGTACTGGCTAATTGGTTCAATAAGTATTTTTCTAATATAAGTCTTTATACTGATAATGCTCCCCCTTTAAGTTTTTGTTAATGTTCGGATAGTATTATTAAAAATTCCTTTAACGTCAATAGCTTTTTCTTTGAACATTTGTCGTCAACGGAAATTTATAATATTATAATGTCTCTTAAGACTTCTAATTCAACATCAAATAATATGATTTCCAGTAGAATTTTAAAGAATACTTCATAAAACCTTTCTGATGTATTAATGCATATCTCTAATCTTAGTTTACAAAAAGCAATATTTCCAGATGCACTTAAACTGGCAGTGGTTACTCTACTGCACAAAAAGGGCGAAACTACGAGTCTTAACAATAACCGTCCAATTTCGCTTATCTGTCTTTCCTAAAGTTTTTGAAAAAGGTATGAAAACGAGAATGTTGTTTTTTCTGGACCAAATCAATTTCCTTGGCGATTCCAAATTTGGCTTCAGAAAAGGTAAATCGACTGAAAAAGTAGTTTGGACTTTGTGTAGTGGGCTTTATCAAAGTTTGAATGAATCTCAGACTGCTGCGACTTTATTTATTGGTAAAACCAAGGCTTCTGACGTGATGGACCACACTTTGTTGCTACAAAAACTGTTAAGGATAGGTTTTCTAGAGACTGTTTGTGACAATTCGGGATTATTTAAATTCGGAAAAAATAATTCACTTAGGGGTTCCACAAGGTTCAGTTCTGGGACCGACCCTATTATTAATTTTTGTAAATTCACTTTTCTCGTTGATGATAGCTCGTGCTGATTTTCGGAAGTGATCTTCTTCAACATGGAACCCCTGTTGCTCGGAAATCTACTACGATTATGATGCGAATGCACATGCAAGGCAAAATGGATTATTAATTGTAAAATAAATGGACATCACAAGTGCAACAGATAAATAAACACATATACGTTAGACAAGCAACCGTATATGTGGGTTCATTCATTCATGCCCGTTGTTTATGCTCCTCAAGAATAAAATTGCATAAATATCACAATAGCGGCGACAGTGTAGTTAAGTGAAGTGCGTGGTTTTAATACGTTTTAGATATTGTTTAGTTTTTTATTTTGTGTTGAAATTCAGGTGCGTAGATTAATATTATTTAATTATTTGATTTCTCTTATTGTTTTGTAAGAGTGACATGTGTGGTGTTACATTTGTGGGTGGGGTTTTTTTCATTGTAGGTACGAGTATATATTGATGTGTTTTTTTATTTTTGTGGAATTATTATAATTTTGTTATTATTATAGGTATTCTTGGGGCTTGTTGGAACAAAACTCATGGTTTTATAATTTACGCTTTATTTTTTAGAATTTAAATTACATTTAAATGAAGAGGACATAACCTGCTGAGACGAGAGACAACCCCAAAAAAGATTGAAAAAACAGATGACAGTCAAAAGGTGCCATATTTGTGTCACTTGATAATTTATTCGCCACCAGAGCAAATAATCGTCATCTTACAAAATTTCATTTAACTTTTATTTATTAAGTGATACAAATTTGTGCTTTAAATTACTACAGAACGAAATAGTATTTTTCATACTTATACTTCAAATTAATTTAGGAGAAGAAAATAAGAATTAGAAATAAAAAAGGCGTGGGTACCAGGTACTCGTGAATTTGATGCGTAAACATCTGCGCATACGATTCGGCAAAGCCTTATATACATAAGTTAAAAAAAAACTGAAAACAAAATTATCGTTTTTTGACTTCTCACTCCGTAGCTATGGTAGCGTCTCAGTTCTTAGAACTGCTAATACGTCTGTGTGCCCGGTGCTCAGTCTCTAGTGCTAGCGTAGGAAACTTGTATGCGGAGAGAATGAAAAACGTTTCTATGTATTTGTGCAGTGTGGGCGAGCGCTTCAAAAATAGGTAAAATTAAATTTTTAAATTAGATTGACTAGAACAAAAAAGCTGTGTGTATAGATAGAATATTTCAACTTCGCTCAGTCAAACGTATGCAGGGAAAATTGGCATTTTCAATGCTATTGCTATTACTCCGGGTCTATGTGAATACGCTAATACTAAGTTTGGTTACGCGTGATGGCAAAAAACTCGTGAAGCCCAAACCGAGAGCTAAGATGTTTACTCATCAATAACGCTTTAACAAAATATAAATATATGATATTGATATTTAATCATCGGCATAACTCATTAATTTTAAGCTGTCCATTGGGAAGATGCCTTCGAACTCACGACTGGTCTCACCTTCTATGTCTCCTACCACAAAGCGATCGTTTGGTATGGCTTTCTTTACGGAGCTGCCTCCTTTTTGCACCGGTGACTTCAATTTCTCCTCAACATTGCGATACTCAGTAGTAAGTGGATTGTCACCTAAGCCTTCACATTCGAATCTAAGTACTAAGCCTGAAGGTGTCTGCCTAGTCACGCTGTCTACGGAATTAATACAATAATAGCCCACTGGACCTTGCCTACTTTCATATCCCAATTGAAATGGTCTAGTTAATGCGATATTGCACTTATCGACGTAAATATTGTTCCATTTAGGCACTCGGCTTGACCGTTGGCTCGAGGGGTAGCTGTGGCAATCTTGATATGTTGTATGTTATGTTCTTTTCAACTTTTTTCAAAAAACTTAGCAGTAAGAGCCTTGCCTCTGTCTGTTCTTATTCGAACAGGTTTTTCATAGTGAGAGATAAAATCATTTAAACACAGTGAGTTTTCACTGGCATCTACGCCAAGTGTAGATCGTAAACCAGTATTTACTAAAACCATCTATCAACACGAAAACATATTTGTTCTTAGCTTTAGTTTGAAATGGAGAGTTGCCCTTATCTAGAGGATGTTAAAATCCCATCTGTGACTTTGTCACGCATCTTAGGGATGTAATACGGTTTTTTAATTTTAATAATTTTTTAATAATGCAAGGTTTTCTCCATACCTAAATGAGATAGGCTTTTATGCGCTTCTGCGATTGAATCGTTTTCATCTCTAATGTATACACGGCCATTAACCAATGTGAACTTATCGTGAGTGTGTTGGTCACCCTCTTCTTATTTGTCCCGAACAGCTAATATTTTTGCACTCTGTCGCTGCATAGAAGATACCCAATCGGTGGTAATATTTAACTTTAGTATTGGTAGACATGCGACATCATCCTTCTTCGATCCCTCTACTGGGTTTCGGCTCAAGCAAGCAGTTTCCCTGCTGTGTTAAGCATACATAGAGTATGTATGCGGATGGTGTCTCTGGGTCTCCCTTGCCTTTGCTGATTAAGACTAGCCTTTGTCTTTTCCAAACTTCTGGAAACACACCCTCTGCCAGGCATGCATTGTACATGTTTAGTAGAACTTGTGGGCGCTCAGCTGCTATTAGTTTGAGTACCTCTGATGGGATTCCGTCTGGGCCTGGAGCCTTATTGCATTTAGCGTGCCGGCTGCTGTGCTCAATTCTTCCTGCGTGAACCGTGGCGTGGGGGCCTCTGGTGCCCTCCTTGTTTAATCGGTTCTTATGTCGTGGTTTGGGAGGAGGGTGTTTACTATTTTCTTCGTAGCGTGTGCTCTAAGCTCCGGAACTGCATTTTCCACGCCGAGTTTTCTCATCACTATTTTGTATGCTAGGCCCCATGGACTTTGGTTTATATCGCGCCGGATTTCTTCCCAGTTTTCTTTCTTTCTTTTTATAATGGCGAGTTTTAGTTCCTGTTTTGACTTTTTATACTCTCCCTGCTCTTCTGTTGCAATACTACTTCTTCTGGCCCTTGTGTATTTCCGTCTTTTGTGAAGGCATGTCTGTCTTAAAGCGCGTATTTCATCTGTCCACCAGTAGGCAGCTGTCTTAGGATGAGTATGTTTTATGCGTGGCATGGCTGCTTTACATGCTGTCTTGATGCTTTTGAGAGTTTTTTCCATTTTGACTCTAGCCGAGCTATTTGCGTGGTATTCTGGCAGGTTAGCGTCCATCTGTGTGAGGAATATTTCGGAGTTGAGCTTCGAGGCATTCCACTTTCGCGTTCCCTTGATTTTCCTAGCTCTTGTTTTGTTTGCTGCTCCGATGAGGTAAGTCATGTACTGGTGGTCGCTGCCACTATAGTCTTCGAGTACTGTCCATTGTTGTAGCTGGCTCGCATAGGTCTCCGATACAAGCGTTATGTCAGGGGTAGTGTCGGCGCACCCTGGTCTTCTGAAGGTAGTTGCAGTCCCTGAGCTAGCGACGATAAGGCCTAGCCTGGCTGCCATGTCTAAACCTCTTCGTCCTCTCGAGTTCGTCGTCTGCATACCCCATTCAATGGCGCTAGCGTTAAAATCTCCGGCTATGATCAGATGTCGGTTTGTGTGGAGCGCACAGTCCTCTATGGCGTCCATCTTTGCTTGAAATTCGGCAATGGCATCGCTCGGTGTGAGATAACAGCTCATTATGGTGAATCGTTTGCTACTTGCCCAGACGAATCCGTTTCCTGCACCGTTGTTCAATTTTTTGAAGTTGCATTTTTTCGTCAGCCATATTGCTGCAGTCGTTGATGTGTCTTCGAGCCATATTCCGCTACTTGGTTTGGCGTACTGTTCGCTTATTATTGCCATGTCGGTCTCGTGCTCCAGCATGACCTGCGGCAGAAGCGAGTCCGCCGTCCTGCTTCTATGTAAGTTGCCCTGCAGGATCTTCATTTCGCTATGTGTTCTCTGTATGACGAGCACATCTTAGAGCCAGGGATATGTTCTGTGTGGTTGTGTCGGTTTTCCGCGCACAGGCAGCAGCTTGGTGTATTTTGGCAGTCTTTGAGCTTGTGCCCAGGTTTTCCGCATCGTATGCAAAGCCCATCTCCTTTTCTGTTTGGCCCTTTACATTCCCACTGCAAGTGACCGAAACCAAAACATCGGTAGCATTTCTTCACCTCTTTTAAGTGCCTTATCCTACAATTTACCCATTATATTTTTATCCGTTCTTTCTTAAGGACCTCGTTCGCACGCATTTGTTCACGACTGTTTGGCTTAGAGATCCTGACGATGATTTCTTCCTCGGGTTCCCCGAGGATATCCTTTAAGGAGGCGGTAACCTCTTCTGACGTCGTCAAAGAGTCTAAGTCCCTAATCTCTATAGTAATTTTTGGCTTAAGCTCTCTTACGGAGGCTATCTCTTGTGGGTTGCTTATGAGTGCGTCCCGGAACTCTGGCTTCGCTTTTTCTCCTTTTTCCATTTCGAGGAGTAGTGCACCTGTTTAAGTTTTTTTAATTGATCTTATTTCCACCTTATTTTCGTTTGTCATCGAATATTTTCTGAGGTTGCTTAGCACTTCCGCGTAGCTGCAGCCTTCCGCTGGTTTTCATTTGCCTCTTTGCGTTTGGGGTTGTTCAGTTGCTCCTGACTTCTGTTTGTTTTGTTTTGTTGTCGCGTTTTGTTTCCGCTTTTCCTTCCCCTTTACCAATTGCCAGTCCTCATTTGTTGCCGTTCGCGCGTTTTGCTATGACATTCGTTGTTGGTGTCGGGGTGTCACTGGTGTCAGTTTGGGCTTCTGTCATCTCCGGCGTTTTGATGCGGATGGTCTTTTGTTCCGCTGTAAGCCAGTTGCGGCGCAGACTTCCGATGATGTCAAAGAGCTCATCCAGTTCCGATACTCCATTTTTAACATCAGCGCTTATATTTTTCTGCTTCACCATAGCCTGTTTCATTTTTCGAGGGTGGCACGGCACTTTGCCAGTGCTTCATCGTCTCCTGCCCTCCTCGTTATTATAAACTCCTGTTTCGGTGAGCCGCGTCCATTAAGTATCCAATGGTCGGTGACTGGCGTCCCTTTCACTGGCAGTCTTATATGTCTTCTCAGCGACGGTGTAGAGGAAGTCTGTGCACCCAATTTGTCTCCCTCTTCACCTTTTCGAGTTTGTGATGGTGAGCGCAAGTTTTTTCTTTTTCTCTTGAAGACTTCTGCGCATTCGCTCTCAGGTATGCATCGATTGTGACTGCTGATGTCCTTCGGGTAAATTGGGTTTTACTGGTTTGTGTCTGTGTTTGTGTCTGGGCTTTATTCATTTTGGTGCAATTGGGTCCCAACTCAAAGCCGTTATCAATATTCGGATGTGTAGTCACCACAAGACCTCATGGTTATCTTTGCAAGCAGTAAGGCCATGCATGGGTTGACACAGGCCCTTATGAGGTCATGTGTTCAGAGCCAGATCGTGTTAAACAGGTATATTACATCTGTACCTACAAAACCAACTTAACGGCGACGAAATATTGAGCGTTCTTTGAGACCTGCCAAGGTTGTAACAGGACGGAGGCGTCTGCAGCATTAGCTTATAAGTCGTTTCAGATAGATTTCACTCTGCCTTAATAAGATTACAGAATACTGAAGACGTTAGCCCATAGCTATTAGAAATTTAATTACGTGTTTCCGGTATATGTACCTTAGTTAAGACCTTACCGGGCTCGGTTCTAACGCCCAACACTATGGGCATCCTATAGTTCGTACTATCTTTGCCATGGTTTTGCTCCTAGGTTGTGGCGGGTCATCAGAATCAAGATCTCGCC